>JAWWLZ010000172.1:3550771-3593863 GCA_035041345.1 Poliocrania exsul | reverse complement strand
AAAAGACACAAGAGGGGAAAAAAGACACAAGAGGGGAAAAAAGACACAAGAGGGGAAAAAAGACACAAGAGGGGAAATTAGACACAAGGGAAAAAAGATACAAGAAGGAAAATTAGACACAAGGGAAAAAAAGACACAAGAGATAAAAAAAAGACACAAGAAAAAAAGAAGAGAAAAAAGACACAAGAGAGGAGGCTCTTACAAACCAAATTTCTGCAAATTGGAAGATTACTGGTTTTGGACAAGCTTGTTTAATAAAAACAATGTATTTCACTCTTACACACCTGTAGCAATTATTATGGAATTTGTTGTAAGAAGAGAGAGTAATTAGACCTCCCCATGCTGCAGATAAGGAGAAGAAAATCTGAGTGGCAGCATCCTTCCAAACCTGAGCAAGACAAACAGGAGAGGAAACAGCATCAGCTTCAGGAAAGAGTGTTAGGGTGTCAGAAGTTCAGTTACACCATGAACTGTTACTGTGAGGGGATCGACATTGAAGTACTTTAAGTGAACTTTGGAGCAATGGATGCCAATGGAATATTTCCAAGTGAAATCCTGCCATGAAATGCATCATGCCCGTTTGATGACGAGCTCTGATCATGCTGGGCCCATTGGAAGGGACCACGTAAACTCTGCTGTAATGGAAGACACAAACCCCAAACTATATTGCTTGATACATCTCAGTTTAAATACATGCAAAAAAAAAATACAAATCAAGAGGGAAAATCTGCACCAGATACTGATTTATCTGCCAGTGACCCTAAACAATAGTTCCCCCACATAAGATGAAGAACAAGTTTCCCCAGACGACAGTGCTGCCTCTGCGCACAGAACATGCTCACAACAGACACCAGATCTGTATCTCTTATTCACCCCAGCAGGTGGAGGTGCCACAGGAAACCCACCATAGCATCAATCAGCTTCTCCCACTTCGGTGTGATGAAGTACCAGATTCCATCTCCAGCTCCAGGCAGAGTTACTCCTCTTATGAGAAGGATGATGAGAACTACATAGGGGAATGTAGCTGTAAAATACACCACCTGGACAGACCAAAGGAAAGGTTATTGGAAGGGCTTATTTGGGTAAGGAGAGAGGAGAGGAAAATGTAAATGCTACTCTATTGCCTGAAGAAAGCAAGTACTCAGGCTCAGAGACAACAGTCAGAGGGTAACTAGGAAAACAGCAGGGTTATTTCCCAGGAAGTCTGAAAGTTTACAGTGCTTCTTGCCACTGGAAACAGGAATAATATCAATAGCAACAAAGGGAGGAGTTGGGATTCCAGACAGAGCAGGAAGGGGGTTCCTCTCTCCATTTGGAGAGAACAATAGGAATTCACAGCTAAAGGAAAATACCACTTTTGATCACTGCCCAGAGTAAACTATCACAGTTCACCGGAAATTAAATGAGTAATGCCATTCAATAACACTTACATTTTTGTGGGGTTTTCCCTATATATTTCTATAGATTTTCTGTATTTAACTAAAAAAAAAAAAAGCCTAAATAATTTTTATTCTGTTTGTACCTCCTAGTAATTCAATATCACCATGGTGATATTTATGGGCCAAGTGTAAAAAAGGAAAGTCAGTGAAATGATCCGGATAGAACTAATCACCATGATGTCTAAATACACATCAGTGGTTGTGTGTCTAATGTCTTAATAATTATCTAGTACAGAGCTGTCTCTGTGGCCAAATTAAATGACTAGATTATGGCCAGTTAGGCTCCACACTTGACACCAAAAGCATTTCAAGTATTTTTCACATTAACCTGAGGCTTAAACAAACCAGAATCGTATCATGACATATTGTAGAATCGTAACATGGAATGTTTTGGATTGGGAAGGACCTTAAAGATCATCTTGTTCCAACTGCCTGCCATGGACAGGGACACCTCCCACCAGCCCAGGTTGCTCCAAGCCCTGTCCAGCCTGGCCTTGGACACTCCCAGGGCTGGGGCAGCCACAGCTTCTCTGGGCACCTGTGCCAGGGCCTGCCCACCCTCACAGGGGAGAATTTCTTCCTCATATCTAATCTAAACCCATTCTTTCCAGTTTGAAGCCATTATCCTTTGTCCCGTCACTCCTTGTCCCCAGTCCCTCTCCAGCTCTCCTGGAGCTCCTTTAGGCATTGGAAGGGGCTCTCAGGTGTCCCTGCATCCTTCCCTTGTCCAGGTAACCTCTCCCAGCCCGGCTCCAGAGCAGAGGGATCCAGCCCTGGAGCATCTCTGTGGCCTCCTCAGGACTCACTCCAGCATGTCCAAGTCCTTCTGATGTTGCAGCCCCAGAGCTGGACACACCAGGTGGGTTCCAGGCAGAGCAGAGCAGGAGAACCCCCTCCCTCAGCCTGCAGTCTGAGCTAAGCAACTTTAGAAGCTCCTTTCCCAACTTTCTCTTTGCTGTTTCAAGAGGTGTTTCAACAAGTTGCCCTGATGAATTTTGTGCAGTGACTGAGCCAATCTCTGCATAAATACAGGATTTCTGTCTCTGACACCAAGGAGTCAGTATTTTTTTCTCTCTGACATCAGAGAGTCAAATTTTTCTTGGCTACTAAGATACACTGAAAGAAATATCTATAGCCACATGCAAACCAAAGTTATTATCCATCTCTCATCTTTCATTGAACAGTTTTTTTCATATCACACTAAGGTAAGGGGGAAAAGTATCTCAATATTCCCCTGGCACTTTGAGTATCTGGATTTTTAATTACCAAGGTATCTCCCAGCTTCTAGAAGCAAAGCTATGACTTGGAATCCGAAACTCTAAAAAATTCATGTGTACATTTCCACTACCATAATCCCACAAAATATCTTGTTATTTTGCTCCAGCGTTTTTGAAGTTCAGCTCTGATTTTGAAATATGTTACTTAACACCTAAATTTACATCACAATTTCCCAGATTCCAGTGAAATGTGAGATGATTGCAGAATATTCATGAGCACCACACAGAATTGGGAAGTCTGGAAGGCACCAGTTTGGCCATCCCACTGCTGAGTGCTGCTCAAGAGCTCTTGTTAAACTTATTGAAGATTAAGGGACAAATGTTGAAACAAAATAGTCTTGCTCTATGTTTTCACTGGGAAGGAAAACACAGAGAGGAAAAAGGCATTTCAATTAATACTTAGTCATTTACTGAAAATATTTGCAGTAATTCAGTTCCTTAAATAAGTGTGAGCTCCTTAAAACAACATCCTGCCTTCTTGTGAGAGTACAATCAGAAATATTGTTCTTACTTTTCCTGATGACTTGATTCCTTTAGCAAGGGAGGCATATACAATCACCCAAGCTAGGAAAAGAGATAGTGCCAAGGGCCATCTAATCTCACCAGGATATTCAATCCCTGCTGAAATCTTCAATACAAAGTACCTAAGAATAAAAAAAAAAAAAAGAAAAAAAAGAAAAAAAGAAAAAATTTAAAAACTGGGAAGGGAAGAAAATAGAAAAAAAATAATGAGAGCAACCAGTGGCAGTAATTCAGTACAGATTCCTGGAGTATTTTGTTTTGCTTCAGTGTCCTCAGTGATTTCTCTAGAAGGTTCCATTGATTCTCAGTATATTATTTTATTTATCTGCATTGCAGTGGTAGATAGCACTGCCTGGCATGGGCCAGCACCCCAGCTGTGCTGAACACCAGCAGGACAGAACACAAGGAATCCAGCATCTGAATTTAGCTCTCAGCATTCCTAAGCATAAAAAATTAGTATTATTTGCTGTCCTTAACTATTGTGTTTCTAGTTTTCCACGGAGTTCTTTGTTGCCTGTTCCAATGAATTTTAAAGAAAGATTCATGTAATATCTCTAAACAAAGAAAGATCTTACTTGAAATATTCTTCACTTCCACTGACAAATGTTTTGTTTCCTTCCCTGGTGAAGTTAACCATGGTTAAGTTTGGATAGGCACTCATACAGAAGGTAGAGTTCTTGATTTGTATTTTTGGATGGTCACCAATAATGCAGGAATCTAGGAAGAAACAAGGGGGGGAAAACACAGAAAAATAAGGTGCATAGATTTTGTTTGTTTGTTTGTTTTGCTTGTTTTGCTTGTTTGTAAAATCACAAGAAAGCATTAGATCATGCATAATTACTTCAACTTTCATTTACTGGGTTTACTTTTCCCCTTCTCATGTCATTGTGTGGTTTTGGCTGTTTGCAAAAATGAGTTTGGGGTTTTTTTTCGTTAAAGAGAAGCTTCTCTAAAGACAAATAATTTGGTTTTAGCAGACACCTGAGGCTGCCAGCTATGGTATTTTGTTCAGTGCTTTCCCCCCCTACATAGTTTTCCTTCAGGGAAAAGGAAAAAAAAAGGAAGAAATAAAGAAATTGGAGGCGGGGAGGGGGATGATATTTTAATTGACAAATTATCCTTGATGAGAAAAAAAATTAAATTAAAGGAGAGGGAGGTGGCCATGTGATACAGATCACTTCAGAGTGGCTCAAGAAGGGACGGTTCCTCCGTGCTGGGAACCTCGCCCGGTCGCGGCCAACCGCAGTCTCCTCTGGCATCTCCCAGGGGCGCAGCTGAGCTGAGGAAAGCTCTGGAAAACCATAGCCACATATTAAAAAAAAATACAAACCAAACAAATCATGTCCCAGCTTACCTAGCAAAAGTTTGTTTTTATCTTTACAGTCTGGGGTGTTCCACGGGTTGTTACAGGAGGCCCAGGGCAGCACAGGTACAAAGGACGCAAAAAGGTAGAAAAGTGTGTAGCACAGGATAATATTGTAATATATGGCTATTAGAACCGAGATGATCAGCATGGCGATGCCGCAGCCTGGGAACAGAGAGGGACAGAGAACAGCGCTATTAATCCCGGGGGCGGGGGGCGGCGGGGCCTGGCGGCTGCAAAGCACCGGCTGCCTCCGGCACAGGCTCGGGGGTACCCTCGCAACCACAACAGGGATGGGGTACCCCCGCAACTGGCACAGCTATGGGGGTACCCCCGCAACCCGCACAGGGATGGGGGTACTACCGCAACAGGCACAGCTATGGGGGTACTCCTGCAACCGGCACAGGGATGGGGGTACCCCCGCAACCGGCGCAGCTATGGGGGTACCACCACAACAGGCACAGCTATGGGGGTACCACCGCAACCGGCACAGCTATGGGGGTACCCCAACCACCAGCACAGGGATGGGGGTACCCCCGCAACCCGCTCAGGCAGGGTATACACTCGCAACCGGCACAGGCAGGGGGCACCCCGCAACCGGTACAGGGACGGGGGTACCCCCGCCCGGAAGGGCTTCCCCCGCAAAGACCGCGCCAGTTGCACGCTCGGGTGCGCGGCCCCCGCAGAGAGGCCGTGGCATGCGGCTGAAGCCATGCGAGGGAGGGAGTGCAGGTCATGCTCCCCAACGCCGGGCCGGCTCCTGCTCCGCTCACCTTGCAAGGCCGGGATGGCTTTCCAGACCGACACGGGGCCCTGACTAGCAAACTGCCCCAGAGAGACTTCCAGGAAGAAAATAGGGATCCCAGCTAGAGCCAACATCATCAAATAGGGGATGAGAAACGCACCTTGGGGGGCAGGAGGGGAGAGAAGAGAGAGCAACCTGAATCACCCCGTGAGACTGGGGACAACTTAGTCAAGACATGCAGCTGTTAAGATTTTTCTAGTTGTTCTCGATTCCCGGCGCCGCCAGCCTCGACGGGGCGGGAGAGAGGTGGGGAGAGGCGGACAACAGCTTTCTACTTTTCCAGCATTTGCTCAAGACAATATTACTGTTAAAGAAGTATTTTAACACCTCCCACTTCTAAGTTCTTATGTGTAAAAAGAAAGAAAAAAAAAAGACAAAAAAAGAGGATGTTTAAAACCGCTTCTTCCCTCACAGAAAATGGCTCTTTCAGGCTCTCCACAACTGCTTTCGATGGTCACATCAGCAATATTCCCTGCTGATAGCGCTTTCCTTGAGGGAAGGGATTTACAGCTGCAGGGGTTACCTAATCCAGCAACGCTCACCGGTTCTCCTTTTAAATAAGAGCCTTTGGTAGGAATATCCCTGAAAAAACACTTTCTCTTTCTCATATAAACTATTAACGGCACAACTCCTCTCACAACTTTCCTTCTCCTCTATTCTGTTGAGCAACATTCCCTCTATTTCAAACGATTATTTTGCACTCGGATCACTGAGAGATTTAAAACCATCCCCCTCAAACTTCACGAAATAACAAAATGTCTCGACTTGGGATCAAACTTCCTCTCGTGACTATCCCGACTCTAAAGTCCTGAGTACAGACCTTTCCTCCCCCCTCTTCCCCCACCCCTCCGATTGCGGATTCAGACCCGATCGTGTATAAACGAGGCGAGGGGAGACCCAGAGTCCTCCCTCAGCGATCAACCCGCCTCTTCATTTTCCTCCCCCTCCGCCCAGCACCAATTGCAGGTGTTTTTAAGGAAAGCACTACCTTTTAACGAAATCTCTTTGGAACAGGCGACAATCCGAAAAAAACAAACAAAAAACAAACAAACCAAAAACCAGGCTGATGTTTCACCGAGTCGCTGATGGTGTGAGAGTGCCCCGCACTCTGCTCAGCCCGTGGCTGACTGCTCGGCAAGAGGAGCCACCAGCCCCCTCTTCCCTCCTTTTTTCTCCCCGCCAAAAAGGCAGGGACTGGCTCAGACCCGTACGGTACTGCAGGTAGAGAGACAGGAAAAAGCCATCATACCTCCCCCATTCTTAAAGGCCAGGTACGGGAACCTCCAGACATTGCCCAGCCCCACTGCATAACCCACCATGGAGAGGATGAAATCCAGCTTGCTGGACCAGTTTCCTCGGGCTTTATTTTCATCCCCCACATCGTCTTCCTAAAAGAGGAGAAAGGGTTGGGGAGGGGGGGGCGGAGAGAGAGAAAGGAAGAAAAGAAAAAAGAAAAAAAAACCAAACAAACAAAAAAAAAAAAAGAGAGAGATGGGAAAGCAGCCACTTTTGCAGACAAGCGCCGCGGTGCTGCGACTGCCGGGCTCGCTGGAGGGACACCCAGCGAGCAGCGGTGGGGCTGGGGGGACCCTCCGGAGAGGCCTCCCCTGCAGCCCCCGCCAGGCCTCTCTTCTGTTAAAAAAAACCCAACAAAACAACAACAAACAAACCACAACAAAAAACCCAAAACAAACAAACAAACCCCACAACCACACACACACACAAAAAAACCCTACACGAAAGGTGTTTTTAAACCACGGCCTTCCACAGAGGGCTCGGGGGAAGGGCGAGTACGAGTAGCCTGGCACCTAATCCCCCATTAGTCTCATCGCCTTCTCTGGGCATTAAAGCCCTCAATGCCCTCAGAGGGATAAGGACCGACCGCCGGTTCCCTGCATAGGCTGGAGGGGCTCAGCACACACAGACGAGCTAAAAACCTGCTTTTGCAGAACGAACATCCCCTCACACCCCGCTTTCAGGGCAAAGGCAGACACATGGGAGGACAGGGAGAGCATCTCAGAGCGGCACCTTCCCGGCCGCGCAGCCCAGCGGGGGTACCCCCCTCCCGGGGCCCGAGTCCCTTTCATCTCCCACGGGATTGGGGTGATTTATTTAGCCCTGGTTTTGGTTACAAGGTCCCAGGGACGCAGCCCCCGGGGCTTTGGGCAGCCGAGCCAGAGGAGTGGAAAGGGCAAGGCGCCCGTCCCGTCTGGCCCCGGGGAGGGGATCAGACGTCCTGCAGAGAGGTGTGAGGGTCCGACCCGGGGTACACCGGGTACACCGGCTCAGGAACGGATTGGAACTACCCAGGATGGCTGTCTGTACCCGTATTACATTGTTAGCACAAGCCAGCGCAATAGCGCTGGATCTAAGATCCTGTCTCCCCTTCCCTCCTCCCCGCGGCACAGCCCCAGCCCCGACTGATCGGGACCTGATTTTAGAACTTCAGCCCAAATCGGTCCTGAGCGACAAAGAATTTCCACGGGCTGAAGGCGGGGGGAGGAAACTCGGTGAGGAAACAACTCACCCCCTCCACTCTGCCAGGAAGAACAGAGGTGTTGCCATCGGTACCCAGTACCACGGTACTCTGGCTCAAGGTCACCCAGGCGCCCTTGGCGTTGTTTTGCTCCAGCGTGCTCTTCCCAAGGCTTAGATTAGCGTCCCCTTCTGTGCTTTGCAAAGAGGGAATTTTGCAATGAGGGATAGCAGCTTGCCCGGCCGTCCCTACCGCAGGGCTGTGCTTGCAGGGAAAGGCTTCCACAGATTCCCTCCGGAAGGTGGAGTTGGCCTGCACCGGCGTGCTGCTGAGCTTGCAGATGCCGACTTTGGTCCTCTCAAAATCATTTGGTTTAGCTTCTTCGGAGGAAAGTGTTTTGTTGTCGTTAGAGAGCGATCGGGGAAGCCTGGCCGTCGCGGCAGGGGGTTGCGGCGGGGCATTCTGCGGCTCATTTTCGGGGCTGATTCTTACAACTCCCGCGCCTTCACTGGGTCCACGAGCCACGGTTTCAGGACTGTTCACAACCTGCTTGCTCATATCCCTTTGACTGGCGTAATCCTAAAATGAGAACGTCACATATTTTACCAAAAGAAGAAGAAGCGGGGAGGGTGGGGGAATGTTGGTACCGCAGAGATTCTACGGATTTCTATCCTCGTGCACAAAACGCATGCGCCAGAAAATCTGGATACGAGAGTGTTGCAGAATTTCGAGGAGCCCCGGCTCGCCCGCTTGCCCTCCCATTCAACGTTTATATTCTTGGTGGGAAGGAACGGGACAGGAAAAAAACCCCCAACAAACCGTCAAATAAAAACCAGCACCAGCATCTGCAAACCCGTAATTCAAGTTTAAAAATGAGTGTTTCTACAGCACTGCACCGCCAGACCTCGTTAGATTTCACATCACGACTGTAGGATGCTCCCTTCCCTATCACCAGTGTAGAAAGATTCTTTAATTTTACGCCCCATTTCCTTTCTGTCATTCAACAATGCACATCGACTTTTTTTTTTTTTTTAATACATATGAGCAGGAGACAAGCTGCCCTGTAGGCAGCCAGGGATGTTAAAAAACAAGAGAAATAGCTCTGGTGAACATTTCTGAGCTGGCTGCCAAGCTTCAAAGCCCGTCAGCAAGACAGTGAAACACAAAAAAATCGCCAAAACATAACCCTGCTACCACAGTGGAATTAGGGCCAATAACATCTGGCTTTTCCCTACTCTTTTTCTGATGTTTCCAACTCGCATAGCTCTAAAGACTTTTTTTTTAAGCATTCCCTAATCATTAAACAGATTATTGACAATGCTCCCACACTCGCCCGTGCCTTTCCCTCTAGTTTAAAATTATAATTTTAAATGCATCCATATATATATACATAAAACAAGCCGCAGAAAACCTCTACGTTTTCCATCGGTTTAATAGTAGCATTGCAAACACATTTTCTTCTTTTAGAATGTTTCCCAAAACTGCCCGTCAGCATTTCCCTCACAAGTTTTCTCTGTATCGTGATCCCATCTCCCAGCACCAGGGATAAGATCGGCAAGGACTCGGTCACTAACCGAGCGCGTTTTTGGGGTGCCCCCGTTGCCCCCTTCCTCGCCCCGTTCCCGCAGCATCCCTACCCAGCCCGCGGGAGGCTCCGCCGGCAGCACCGCGGACAGCTCCTCCTCGGCCACCTCTTCCTCCTCCAGCCCTTCTCGGTACCGAAGAGAAGAAATCAAGCACTTACCATGTCTTAAACAGCCACAGATCGAGTTGGTAGAGGTAAAAACAGCACTACAGCCAGTTGACAGACTGGATTTTGCCCAGTCCAGAGCAAAGCTTTCTATACTTCCTTGAGAAAGACTGGGTTTGCGTCAGTGAATAGCAAGGTGCCCTTTGTGGGACATTTTCTTGATAATAAGAGTTTGATAAATCATTACCCTTGGTTTCAGATTTTAAAGGGACACCAAGAAGCCAGAGCACCGGCTCGCTGTCACTCACGCGGCAGTGGCATTGCGTGTTCCCTGTGACTCATATGGGGGCTGATTACTAAACCAAAGCTAGCAAGAGCATGCAAGAACTTTCTTGCTGGCAATTAGAGGGAACATGTGAGAAACACGTACTACTGCACCCAAAGCGAGAGAGAAACGTACTGCCATTTGTACTCCACTCCCTCCTCCCTCTTATTGTACTGTGATTCAGCTCCCCTTTTTTCTGCATTTCTGTAGTTCACAGTGGAATCAGACGTTATAACACCGTGTTTACATCCATTATAATTTTATATATCCATATGTATTGATATAAAAATAAAAATTAAAAATCTACAAATTTTATCTCTAACCACATAGCTACACACGGAGTGAGACGTTCAAAGTGTATAAAGTACTCAAATACATTGAAATTGTATCTTCCGTGGTGTCCTTGCACAAAATAACATTATATCGTCTTTGTTTTTACTGTGCCTCATAGTAGGAAACCCCAAATAAATTTAAACGAAACACGTAATTAGGTAATTTTCTCTTTCATCAGACTGCCTTAGGAGCAGCTAAGTGGGAGCAAAGATAACGGCAACAGCCGTGAAGTTGTTGGTGTTCTTCCCTCACCCATCAGGGCATTTATGTCTGACTATTGGAGGGGGGATGGAGGAATTTACTCATCATTAAAAGTCAGGTGTTAACTCGGAACCGTTTTTCCAACGAAGTCATTCACACATAACCACCTTTCGTAAACGTGTCGCTATTTGAGGGGCTTTCTCAAGGATTTGTGCGCACAAGATAATTTTGTTCACGCTGACAAAACAAATAAAAAGCGCATTGGCAAATCGGGATGCTCCCTAAGTAACCTTCCCAGTTGTTCCAGCGTCAGAGGTGCTGTTCCTCCGCATGGACCCCGCTGGCGTCAGCTCCTCCCGGGAGTGTTTTACATTTTAGCGTAAGCGGTGTGAAGCGAGGGAGAGGAGGGGGGTAAACTCCCCAGCACCCACAGGCGTTTCTTCTACGTCCTTGATTTTACGGGTTACTAGCGTTCGTTTCAGCGGGCGAAGTAAATTAAAAAATCGCAGCAGCCCAGGCGATTCTGCAGAGCCGCAGCTCCAGCAGGAGCTGCCATCCCCGTCAGGGGCAGAGGAGCTTTGTTCCTCCGCAGCGCCCGCTCCGACTGCTGCGCGCTCGTCACTGCGGGTGACACCTGAAACTCCCCTGCCAGTTATTGAAAGCCCCACGAAGGGAGCTGGGGACGTTCAAAATCGGTTTTCGAAGATCACTCTGTCTCCCAGCTGCAAAATGCTTTTGTCTCTCAGCAGAGCTGCAGAGCACGTTCTAAACACAGCTATCGTTAGCTTTTCCCTTGCTTCGAATATATTCCAGCATGGGTGCTTACCTATACCATAGGTATATAATTGCAATATTCACATATAGGTATGTCTATACACACATACATGCACACATACACAATCTATGTAGACTGTTGTATATTCCTATCTTCAAAGACACTTTTCTGCCTCTCTTCTACCGTGTAGAACAGCAGCCTGGTCTAGAGGAAGGTGTCCCTGCCTATGGCATGGGTGGGGTGGGACTAGATGAGCTTTAAGATCCCTTCCAGCCCAAGTCATTATATGATTCTGTGTACTCTCCACAGGTCTATTCTGAAATCGAGGGGCGCACATAGAAGCTGCCTGTAAGTCGGGAGGGGAAGAAATCGGTATTTTGCAGTATTTCCTTCTCAGGGCATCCTCCAGCCGCAGAACGATCTGGTCCTTAGCTCAGTTGTGCTGCGCCTTAGTTTACATTAATGTCTCTAAAGACACGGACCAAATTAAAAGCGTCGAGGCAGCAGTCCAAGAAGTATTTTGGCCGTAAAGACCCCCAAACCAATTTTAGAGTCACAGAGTTGACTTACTTTGTTTTCTCAAAAAAATCGACAAAACTTATTCTTCACCTTCTTTTCCAAGCGAGATTTTTGCTTTCTCCATCAGCACTGAAACGTGACATCGAAGTTTCACCCCTGGAAAAGCGGAATCGATCTCTTTTATTTTCAGAAAGGACAAGAGCCCCCCACTTCCCCCTGTGTCCCTTGGAAGGCTTTTGGAGGGACAAGGCCAGAGGCTCTCGCTGAGGACCAGAGTCAAGGATCCGTTCTTGGGCAAGAGGGAAACCCACGGAGAAACATGGCTCGCCTTTCAAACCTTTTGCCTTGTCCCACCGGTCCGTGTCCTCCCCTCAGGGCAGTACAGCCCAGCTCCCTACCACTGCTGCCCTCGCGGGATGGAGACATCTACCCTTGGTCCAAACTCCCAGTCTGGATTCATGGTTCCTCTCAAAACCAGAACCCACCCTCGGCGTAAGAATTCTCTGCATGGAGGGATCCCTGCCTGCTTCCCAAAGGGAGCTGGGAGGGAGGGTGGCAGGGCCAGGGCGGGGGCTCGTGGGCTTTCCAAAGAAAGGGCAGACAGCCCCTTCCTTCCCCGAAAGAGCCCCCCGGGATCCCCCGAGTGCAGGGCCAACCCCGCGGGGGCAGCGCTGCCCGCAAACCGGCCTGTGGGGCGGATGAGCAAGTCTTAATTACTTTGTCAAAGATGAAAAATTTTCTCTCCTCGCTGGCCATCCTTCCCCTTCCCCTGCCCCCTCTTTGCAGACAAGCAAATACACAGGCGAAGGCGGGGGAGCTGAACCCCCTCGCGAGTGGGTTTGGGGCTGTGCTCGGGAGGTCCTCCCGCCGCCCCGTCCCCCTCACGGCACGCAGTCCTGTCCTTATGCCGCATTCGTGCCGTGCCTCAGTGGAAAAAAGCCAAGTCACGACGGGAGCAGGCGGTGACACCTCTCCACAAACACCCCAAACACGCCCGCAGTTCCCATCCCTGCGCTAACCGCCCTCGGCCTGGCTACTTTGTGAGGGAGTTAACCATTGCAGCTATTGATCTTAAACCCTTCCTTCCCAGCCCAAAGTTTGCCTAAAACGGATGGAGGCAGCAAGAACCTGCACCCTCTTCCCCGCTGGTTTCTCCCACGACCCCCATCCGCAGCCTTTGCGACCTCCGTAAATGCCACCCTCTGAAGTGTCGGGAAGAGGGAATCAGCTTGTATGAAGCAATTCCCACAGCAAACTAACCCACGCACCTCGCGGGAGGTTTCCTTTCCTCCTCCTCTCTTGGGGATTTTTTTTTTTTTCAGAATGCTTCCCGGCAAATCCAGGGAAAACTCCTCCGAAGGCAGTTCTCCGTAGCAGACGGCCATTTACACCCTTTTCTCCCTTAAACCTAAAAGGCAAATACAATAGCGAGGACAAGGAAGGGTGTGGAGACGCCGGGGAAGGCATTTAAAGACCCACTTAGGATAGCGATTGAACAGCCTTTTTGTTAAGGGTAATTAGATTAGAGATGTTAAACGTTAGCTGTGAAATGCACTGATTCAATCCAGATGAGTACTTTGTGGAGTTGAATTTCAGTCAAATGCGGTTTTCAGCTGATCGAGTCCCTTCCATGGAGAGAGGACGCTGAATTCAGGCGAGTCCTCAGTAGGTGCGAAAGGCTCTTGCTGCAGTTCAGGAGTCCGAGGGACGAACAGCTCCCCATCCGTTCTCTGAGGGTGCAGAACTGCTTACCGGGAAATAAACCTGCCGTCACTCAGGGCTTTGGAATGTTGCAAAGAGATCTCAGTTTTGGGTAACACGGAAAAGTTAATATATGTGTGAAAAAGGTTATGGCTTTTCTTACAACCAACAATGGTTTTAAACCACTGTAATTTAACTCTATCAATCTATAATGCAAAGCCAAGAACAATATTGTACTCCCTCAGTTAGACATACACCAGCAAAAGCCAGACCTTGCCAAGGAAACTTTACCTTCAATGTCTTGTATTTCCCTTTTAATTCTATCTATATCCAAAACATTGTATAGCCTTAATTCACCTGAACAGTTTTTCCGTTCAAGAGAGCATGGATCCTTTCTTAAGGCAAAGATTCACCTTACTAGACTGCAGCATTTTGCCTCTCTCAGTTAATTATATTCAAATAATGAAGAGACTGTAAAAATCATTCAAGTGATAATTACCTGTTATTTTTCTCCTGTGAAACGCCTCAGGCTCGTCCTGTTATTTATTAGCTCTGCTGTACACTTTCCGATTATCCTCCTTTCAATTCGCCTGAACTCACATAACTCACAGGAAGGCCCTTGGATTTTCAGATAATTGTCAAGGTCTGGTATCCTTACTGTAAAAGAAGTCAGTTCCCTGAGAGGTTTAACTCCTTCACTGGAGACCACTGGAAACAGAATTAAAAGAAAGGGGGATCAGGTGGGGGGAAAACAGAGGCATCTGGAGGGAATTTCTGCACCACTGGCCAGGCGTTTATGCCCCTAACAGCTATTTCACACAGACATGCATATTTCTTCATTTGCCCAGTCATTTGCCTTAAACACAGGGCATAATCTCGATATATGGCATAATAACCACAGGTTTGAACTTCCACTTTGCAATAGAACAGGGCAAGCATATATTTAATGAAAAAAAGAAAAAAAAAAAGATAAGTAGATGCTAAATAGATTCCCATGACTTGCCCATGAGCAATCAAGTCAAGGATATTTTATATCCAGATTTAGCCTACTCCAGTCACACTTCCCCCTCTTCAGATAAGATGGTACCTGTCCTTACATTGTAAACAAGATAAACCAGATCTAGTGATGCTCAAAACTAGATCAAGAGCAGCAGTTTCTTCTAATTGACCAAATACACCATAAGCTGTGTTAGGACAGAGGACAGACAAGCCTCCTTGAATCCATGCTGGCTCCGTGCAGGGAGAGCTGCAGAAACATGTGCAGGAAGGCTTTGCAGAGCAATTCAGGTGCTTCTGGCTGTCACCAAGCAGGTCCCTTTATCTCAGTCTGGGCACACAGTGAAGGGGGTGATGGGCAGTGGCAGTCGTGGGACAGAGAGGCGGGGGCAGAAGCAGATGGTGGCTGAGAGGAGTGTAGCAGCAGCCCTGCTAACACACAGGGCAGGGCAGGGCAACAAGGACAAGGACCTGCACGTGGGAGAACATCGAGTCACAGCACATTCGTAGGGAAGGTTCATCTGCACAAAAGTGCCTAAACCACCTGCAAAGGCGCGTTTGCTTGGCCATGAGGCATCAGCTAAGCTAAATTTCAATATTGACGGAGATTTACACTCTAAAGGGCACTGTCTGAAAAGGGCAATTCTCCAAACTCTGCTATCTTGGTTGCTTGTTATCATGCAAATATACATTAAGGTTTGAACTTCTGATGAGGAATCAGGGAAGAAAACATCACAAATATCACAAAATGAGAGAAAGTTGATTTTATAAGCAGATTCCCTGTGAGGACACCACAAGTATCACACTGACCAGAATCTAGCAGATAGCCAGTCTATTTTAACACCTTTCACTCGCTGCCTTATTCACTTTTGACAGCTGAGTCAAAATGAAAAATCATGGCATGCACCTCTCTGTGAGCTCTGTGAGCTTTCCCAAGGCGTCAGCAACACTGACTATATGGTCTGAAGAAAAAAACGTAATAAACAGAATAATGTAACTATTTCAGTATTTCACAAGGTAAGTCATGACAGTCATTTGGATTGTGATTTGGGATAAAAAAAAGGCTTTACCTTTTTCTGTGGTCTCTCTCTTCTGTTTGTTTAAACAAGAGTGCTTGTTCCACATTAAATTTTTCCACTTTCACAGTGAAAGATGAAATTACCCAATACATAGTACATTGGATATGGTGATTGCCACACAGAGATAACAAAATTGGGATGCTCCTGTCAGCATGAAAAAATCCCACCCTTCATCTTGCACAGTGCCAGCTGGAGAAACACATCTGTTCAGAATTGATACGTCAACCCAGTGTTGGGATGTAAGTCTAAGTCAGCCGGTGGTTTGCAGGACATTCATGGGCAGTGAACTTTTAAGGTCATAGGTGAAATCTAACATTATTTGGGTTGAAGAATAAATGCTGAGGGCAAATTTTCAGCTACAGCCTCTCTCAGTGGGCCACTTATTTGGAGGACATTAGTAATTACTCCCCTTTCTGAATCAAATTGGTCCCAGTATGCTCAGAAGAGCTCTGTGAGAATAAACTGGTGAGAACACTTCACACCCTCCTTAGCAGACTCGTAGTGTAAATCCAGAGAGTCCCCATTGTGGATTCCAAGCCTGAGGTCTGAGAGTGCCAGGTGTGCCAACCCCTGTGCAGCTTGGAACAACCCTGGGCTGAGGAAGGAGATGGGGCTGTGTTACAGAGCCACTTTTCAGCTCCATTACACTGTCAGATGGCTCAAAGGGGCTGCCATCACAGCAGAGTCTGGCTTACAGCTGGTACACACGTGGCTCTTAGTCAAAGCTTCCTCAGCTGTTAGTCAGAACTGCATAATCCCAGAGTGTCTGCACTTCACCAAGCACAGAACTATGCTCCATAATCCCACAGTGCTTATCTGGTCATGCTGAACTAGGCTCGACTTGTAGCATACCTTCAACTTTAATTCTGAAGGGACAACACCATCTGCAATAAAAACTTACATATCCTCAGATGATCTGTGCCTTCCACTTAGGGTATTTGGTTTAAATTAAAGACAATGTATTGCTTAAAAATTGAAGAAGTAAGTAAGTCTCTCCCAGTTTATACACTGAAATCAGGTTTAAGTGTTTCCTTGAGCATAAATTTCCAAGTAATTAGAATGGTACTGTTCTCCAAAGGTGCAAGATTCATTGTTTAAATTATCACTTTATTAATTCCTATGCTTCATTTTCTGACATTCTTAGTAGCTTCAACTATACTTCAACTCCAAATATATATGTCATATGAAAAATTCAAGGTGATCCACTGTCTAAGATGATGGAAAACTGAAGTCTAACTTCAGTGTCAAGACCATTTTCTTAACAAGAATCTCAGCTCACTGCTATACTTGTCAGTGAGATGGTAAGAGGTGCAAAAGAAAAAAAGACCAGAGGAGTACCTGAGTATCTTCTTCATTTAATCTTTCTTTACACTTTCCTAATAAAGCCCCATTTATCTGAGACTCTCAGGAAATGTTTTCTCATCACATTGCAAAGCACTTAGCAAAGTATAGTAAAATATCATCATTTCTGCAGCTAAAGAAACACACAAACAGGCCTAGCACAGGCAGGCAGGGGATGAACTAAAGGGAGGAAGAAAGCATGAGTACATGGTTATGCTGGCAGCCAGGATGAGGTTTCACATATTTAACTAATTAGACCAAAAGAAAGTAGTTGAGCATCTCTTACAAATACCTTTAAGCTCAGGCATTCCCAGCTGACTGCCTCTCTTTTCCTCAATAAACACATCAGTTACGAGGTAACCTCTGATGGCTTTGCCGTGTCCTGCCACTGCTCCCACACGACTCCCCTTTTAAAAGAGGTGAAGACATGTGACTCATTGAAACAAGAGACATCTCTGCAAAATCCAAGAGATAGCCAGAAAGCAAGATTTCTCCACTCAAAACACCCCAGAAGGCCCTTGAGGTTTTATGGATTTGTATTCATTCTTATGGATTTGTATTCATTCTTATGGATTTGTAGTCATTCTTATGGATTCAGTCTCTGACGTCTATCTGCTGGTTTAGTTTTTCTCTAGACATTGTGCAATGAACAAGCAGCGGATGTGTCTGCTTGATACTCTATAATTTTCTGTCTTCCTGTTGGGGGAGAAATCCAAGACGTCTTTTGGGGGTCATTTTATAGTTTTAGCCCTCAATTAAAGCTTAGTGTGTCTGCCTGGAGCTCAGGAGTGTCTGGCCTTAGGCAAGCCATGCACCTCCAGCTTTTACACACCTTTTCATGGCTGTGTAAAGCTACACAAAACACTGAGTTACAACAGCCAAGAGGGCAGAAGAGAAACTATGATATATTATACAGGCAATTTTCTTGACTAATTTAACAGCAATAAATCTCATCTCTTTAATGTGCCCTTACCAGCCCCCTTATAGTGCAGCCCAAGCTGGGAGAGCAGCCACATGGAGGGGCACTCTGCAGAATTCCCCCTGCAAAACAGGAGAGCCTTTGCCAAAACAGCACACAGGCTGTGCAAGAAGGGAACAGCAAACAGACCAGACCCTCAGGGCTGTGGAAACCAGGAGTGGAGACATGCCCAGTGCAGATTCCACAGCCCCTTGGCCTCAGCAGGTCCCTCTGAGCCACCATAGAATCCCTCTGACTGGATTCTGCCAAAGCCTGGCATTGCTGTGCACATCACAGTCACAGAATGGATATGGTCCCTTACCTCTCTGGAGCAGGTTTATGTTTGGTTTGGTTTGTTGGTTTTTTTTAAAGTAATTTCTAAAGTTTCACATCCCTTGCTCCTCCCTACTCTAAAATAATAGCCTCAGCCTACCTCTTGCTTCCTTAGTGTTCTTTTGTAGGCTCTGCAAAGCTTTTCTAGGTCTCTGCTTACATCTATTTACCCACACTCCTCATGTCACCTTTTCCTGAAATATGTTCCAAGACATTTACACTGTAAAAGTAAAAATAGTACAACTTCTCAAGCATTTATGGAATTCCAAATGGGGTTAGAATTGAACAGTGCTAAGTTAGATGCCAACCTTCCTTAAGAATTTTAAATATTCATCTTACTTCCAGACCAAGCTTTACAATGGAACCTTAAATCTTACTAAAAAGTTCTCCCTCTAATTTAATTATTTCAGATATTTGCCTTCTTGAAATATGTGTAATAACATGAGCCTGAAAAATAAGAGTATATTTTCAGTTTGAATAGAGCAGACATAAGCAAATCAGTTTACTGGGGCTTGGGGGGATGACAGCACTATCCATTGCAACTACCAGTTTGCATATTATTTAAATATGCTAAAATAGAACTCAAACCTCACATTTTTGAAATGTAATTCTCATATTTTATGATTGCCCTTGTTATTGCATCCTTCATTTTACTATAGCTTATGAAGTTTACCTTATGAAGTTTATTTTTTCAGTAAGATTTTATTCTGGAGTTAGAAAAATCTTGCTTGGTGACAAGTGTTACAGGCACCATTGGTTTGTTGTACAATATGGTGATTGATTTCATCTTTCACACCCCTCTGCATACGTGTTTTCCATTTCAGGTGATGTAAAAGCAAAAGAAGCCTATAATTTTGTAATTTTTGAAAGACAAGCCTAAATATTCATAAACAGATTTTTTTAAACATAAAACCTTTTAAAGTTATTTTGATATTTCACCCTAAACTTCCAATTATTTTCACAGGAGATACTCCTAACATTTGAATAAATGTCTTAACTAAAAACCAGAATTTAATACACTTTTATCCCATGACAAGGTATGATGTAGGGGTTATGATTGCTTTCAGTCCACCTTTTTAAGGAAACAAGATATGGCATCAAATTCTTCTTTGTTGGAGATTGCACATTTAGGACTTGTCTGGAACTTGGCATCAAAGCATCTCCAGGTATCCTTACTGCAGAAATGTAGCTTTTTGGATGGCAGCCAAAAGTACAGTGGTTCACTGAGTGACACTAGGAAGCATCTTCATTAAGCATTTTTATTTCCCTCCTCATATTTTCACACTTTCTGTTTGTTTGTTTTTAAATTTTTTTGCTTTGCTGCATTGAGGTTAAAACCTCAGTTCTCTTCAAGCCAATAGGAAAATCGGAGGGAAACTTAATTTACAGACCTGCATATGCTGAACCGTGACAATAACATCTCTCATAAACACATCCCCCTTTAATTGCAACTGGGCAGATGAATAGAAAACACATATTTAGAAAATCCCATATTTAGTGGGATGATATGCTTGGGAGACACTTTCTGACATTGCTTTTCCATTCTGCCACCTCAACATGGGTGTAGGACCAGGCCAGGGGGGTTGACTTGACTTCTCCCCATTCTAGTCCCAACAAGGGAACAGCCATGGGGTCATTCAAACCAGGGTCTTGCAAGGTATGAGGAGCTGGAGGGTCCAACCCCAAGGAATCATGCCCGGCTGGATGTCTGCAATGTAGCCAGCAGGACCCAGCCGTAACTCGTGTCAGCACTTTCAGAGGAGAGTGTCAGAGCATCAGTCATTACTTCACAGGGATTGTTACAGAACTTTCTACCCAATTTGTCCATCTTCAAGCAACACATCGTT
Source organism: Poliocrania exsul (assembly GCA_035041345.1). Lineage (NCBI taxonomy): Eukaryota > Metazoa > Chordata > Aves > Passeriformes > Thamnophilidae > Poliocrania > Poliocrania exsul. Next base: position 3,573,883 of record JAWWLZ010000172.1, on the reverse strand, counting down.
ATTCAACTTGGAGCAATAACATCTAGACAGACAAACTAAATTGATTTTGATGTCTGGAAACTTTAACCTTGAGAATTTCACAGAACTGGGCCAGATGTTGCTTTCTCCAACTTTCTCCTGGGATTGACAATTTTATTAGTGATTATTCTTCAGGCATAAAGAAACCAAGTCAGCTTGGACTGTAGCAGATAGGGAATAAAATTCCAGGTATCACACAGTATTGATCCTGGGAAACAGCAAATAACCCCAAGAAGGTGAAGGAGCACACAAAACATACACTTCAACATTGTTTTGACTGAGACGAATACAATTTGGGAGCATGAGCTGGATACAGGGAAAAAAAACCAAACCAAAAACGAGACTGAAAATGAATGTCCAGTCCAAGGAGAAGCAGCAATAAGGTCTGCAAGACAGAACTGTGTACTCTGCAGAGATGGTCTGAAAACTACAGCAGCTCATGGTATCAACTAACAGAGTCAGCAAGGTTCAAACAGGGCTGAGCCAGAATATATTAATTATTTATTTTATTTAGGCAAGGCTCAAAACCTGCTTCAAAACTCAGATTGAGATGCAACAGGCAAGAGGACTCGAACACATGGCTTCCCCTTGGGCAGTCCCAGGCAAGAGAAAGAGGGATAGGGGCACGCCCAGTATTTACTCTTGGTGTGATTGCCACTGAACACACCGAGTCTAGAAAGACTGTGTGTGGGGCCAGAGTGGCATTGACACCTACAGCAAGTTTATTTATCCCTTTCAAATCCCACAGAGGGGAGTGAGTGCAAACTGCAGTCCACAGGATGCACTACAGAGATTCAGTCTGACCTGCACCATCTCCCCCTGGCCCTTCGTCAGATCCACGTGTAACCCCCTGTAAAAATCCCCCTCCTGCTCTCCCTTCTGTTCCCATGCTGCTGAACATGAAAAACAGCTCCACAGTGTGAGCAGCAACAGATTGCAGGAAAAGAAATAGGACCTGCTGAGGCTGCTGTGAAGCACAGGGAAACATAATAGGATCTGGTGATGTCTTCTTAAACCACACAGTTTTGAGATAATTCCTGTACCAAGTTCCGGGTAGGTATTTTATTACCTTTTATTACCTTTTCCTACCACTTGTGTTACCAGCTATGCTTATGCAGCCATCTCCTTAAGTCAGCTTCACCTCTAGAGAAAAGGGAAACAACATTTGGCTCACTCCATATAAGTTTTTATTCTTTATGGAAGACAGGGAAGAGCAGGCAGGAGTGAGGCAGTTTGGAAAGAGACTCTGCATTTCAAATATTTTGTGCAAAAAAAGCACATGATAGATCTACCCAGTCCCCCAGCCCTCTCTCCAGAGACTGGTGAAGTAGCACTTAGGGCATAGTACACACCAAACAAATCAAAGTTTGATGCTGGACTACTTCCCCTCCTCCCCACATCACAAAAGCTGCACTTATCAAACAGATAGTGCAGATGGGGCAGGATATTTGAAAAAATTGTTTTTACCCTCTTCCAAAAGATCAGTACATTTCAGTGTTTCAAATATACAGCTAGCAACATGAGAATGTGCTGAGAAATGGACTGACCAGCCATGAACTATTGAAACCAAGGTTTAGCCTACTGGGAATACATTAGCTGGGCATCCTGACTAATGGGAATGGCTTCCATTTACTCCTGGTGCTGTACAATGATGGACAAATACAGGAGGTTATACTGGAAACACTTAAGCACAGAGGGAGCCCAGAGGACAGAAGTCAGGAAAAGCAACCATGTCCTGGCAGACATATCAAAGAGAAGAATTTTCTCAAAAACCTAATGAACTGCCCTGGAAGTTTACTGAATGTCATTTCCCAAATCTGTAGACTATCACAACAATACCTTGCTGGGAATAAATGTACATGAGCAGAGAAATGGTGATGTTGTTGTAAGAGCTCAGCCAGTGCTTGCTAATTCCACTGGCTGCAGCAATGTTTTCAGACGGCAACCACGAAAGCAGACTGCAAGATCACAGAACCACAGAATGGTGTGGGTTGGAAGGGACTTTGAAAGTCATTCAGTGCCACCCCCTGCCATGGGCAGGGACACCTCCCACCAGCCCAGGCTGCTCCAAGCCCTGTCTAACCTGGCCTTGGACACTTCCAGGGATGGGGAATCCCCAGCTCTTCTGGGCAACCCATGCCAGATGATGTTACGATGCTGATTTTGTGAATGTTTTCCTGCTGACAGCTCTCTTATCCACCTCCTTCTAGAATGTCTCAATTACTTCAAAAGTAATTAACTGTCACATGGATGAATAAGTCAGGCATGAAACATCTGATTCAGAAAAACAGTTTTGTGTGAAAACCATAAAATTCTATTAAGGGATGGGCTCAACCACAACCCTAACTCCATGGTGTATTCCTTACACAGATGTCACATGTAGATTTTAACTTCAAAAGTGACCAAAAGAATGGTTTAAAAGGCAAGCTGAAAGCCATGAAAATTGTGTATTTATTCCTGCCCTGAAAGCATGTGTCATCTCCTTGTGGGTTTGTTTGGGGTTTTTTAACACAGGAAAATGAAAAAGAGCATGACACCTATTAAGTATTAAAACATAGATCAACTTCTTCTGAGGAAGTAATATTCAGGAAGTCTGTTTCAGAGAAACCAATCTTAAACTACTTTTCATAAAGGGGTCTTCACTCAAGTTTTTTAGAAAGACAGAGCTTTGCAAAAAGATAAATGTCAGTTTCATTACAGCAAGAAATAAATAAAAATCCCTCCCACATTAAAATCACTGGTCACTTCAGAAAACTGTGATCAGACGTGAGTGGTTGGACAGTTAAAGGAGGAGCTTGCTCTTTTCACCTCAATACCATATAGCTCACAATACTCACCTTCTTTGGCACGTGTCCATCTCCACGCAGCCCCTCTCCCTCCATTCTCTTCAGATGGCAGGGTGTGCCCTGCTGCAGTTTGCTGTCATTTGCAAAGACATGGGTTTGTTCCAGGTGACAAATGAACAAGGCTGGGGGTACCCATCCCCAGCTAAGCTGCACAGCTCAGGGTCACTGTCAGCTGGCACCCTCAGAGTGGGCAAAATCACAAGCAAACCAATTGCAGGAGCATTGTTTCTACCTCTAGGGACACAACATAATAATATCTGTTATTCTCTAAGCTCAGCCGATTTGGGGTCTACACAGCTGTGAATATTCTAAATGCTCAATGCTCCCAAAATTAATGTACGTGCATGTATAATACAAGGCAAGAAATCTAACTTTCTCTGCTTTTGTTTCTCACGGGAAGGCTTTGTGTTAATTCCCAAGCAAGCAGTAGAGCAGTTTGACATCTGAGTCACACAGAAGTCCTCCTGCTCCTCACATCCAATTTTCCAGTTGAGTAGACTTGGTTTCAAGGATGTCCAGCGCTGTGACAGGAGTCAATATTATTAAGAAATTCCCTCTTTTCAGTGCTCTTCTCTTTGCATAACCCATCAGAAGGTTAAATCAAAATTCAATTCTACTTACTGAATCCTACTTGTTTTTCAGGCTTAATTACCTAAACCATCATTACCCAAAGTGGATCAACACTCTTTCAAGGGAGCTCTTTGGGGTATGTGCTGCCCAGGACCTGTGGTCTTCTGGAGTGTCTCCCACCAGCTCACTTTGCTCTCCTGCCACCCTAGAACTCCTCCTTTCATCCAGGCAATCTGCAACACTCAGGGAAATATAAGTAAAAGCTGTTAATGCTCAGCAAGATTGACTTTATAATGAAAACTACTGCAAACAGCAGGACTAGAGAGTGATGGTACTAGAGCTAAGCAAATGTGTGTTAATTTGTTTGGGTAATACTGGATGAGCTGTGTCAATTGTACAGATATTTATTTACTTATTTAAATTCTATGTCATTAAATATATCTTGTGACTATCACCTGCAAAGGTGGAGCAAAAATGAAGCCAGGTGAAGGGATATCAAGAGGAGCACAAGTGACACAGATGACATTCTGGCAGCATGTCATTGTGTCCATGAGATGGGCTGTTAGCAATGGTCCTGTCCCAAATTGGGTACCTGAAAGAGCCACAGCCTTGCTCCTCATTGCACATCACTCTGGGGTGCAGATGGGATCACTCTCAGTTAAAGTAAGTGACTCTGGAAAAATCTATCCCTTATTTTACAGAGGCCAGAACAGGTACCAAGAGGGTAGAGTGGTAAGGAAAAAAAAACCACCTGAGAAAATGGGCATCCCCAGCTTCACCTGGCTGTCCTTGGAAGAAAACCAAATAATCTGCAAAGCCTCTCAAAGCACCATGCAAAGCAGGAATATTTTAGCATCTGCCAATTGAATCCAAGGAGAGTCATTCCATTTGGGTTGTAGCTCTCACTTGTGAAAGGCTAACTTAGTTAGTTTGCTTTCCATGGGACATATTTGCTCTCACTCTGCTTACACTCATGTTTGTAGCAGTACCCAAGTGGAAAATAGAATTAACATGTTGAGTAAGCTTTATTCCTCTTTAATTTGTTATTGCTGTCATTAAGAGTTTTTTTATTTTACTTTGGCTAATTGTTACAGGAACAGCAATAGAAATGTGATATATCTGTAAGTTGATTGTTTCACGGTAGTTTTTCCGTGGGATGTGTCTTTTTAATTTATCACAGAGGAGTCCAGAGTGCTGGAACCTGGAGGCATTAGTAATCAAAGAACTGAGTAACACTTGCCATTCAGAAAGAGGTAGAAATGAAGTTTGTCTCCATCTTGGTCTATAAGTAGGAGATAAGGATTCAGAGCCAGTTGGCAGACATCAGGGAACAGCCTGTTACTTACAGATCCATGTGCTGAAAAAGCATGAGCTTTTAAAATATTCTATTAACAAAACCTAATTTCCATGTGCATAGTACCTCACTGGCAGTCAGCTTTCTCCTTGATCCCTCTGTATTTGCCCCTCAACAAATCCATTAAAAATACTGCTTTTCTCTGTGAAGTTAATTATCTACCTATGAATTTTACATAAGGTCAAAAAATACATCAAACAGTAGGTGTTTAAACCTTTACTAAACCTGGAAAACTGGACCACCTTCAGGTTCTAGTCCAATCATACAAAAGTAATTCAAACTGGATGTTTTTTACACCTACTTAATCACACAAGCTCTTCTGCAAATTTGTCTGCAGTGGTGATGACACTAAAAGCCAGTTTTTCTCTGTTTTCCCTTCCCTTTTCATGTAATGTGCTATTTATCTTTTAATTAGATGTCACTATTTCACCAGCATTACTATCTGCCAGTGCCTGGATAAACAGAATACCATAAAATCTCTTTGTCATTTCTTTCTAAGTTTGTATTTTCAGAGATACACCCATGCCTTTATTTTTGGTTGCCTTTGAAAACTCTTCAATGCTGTTATTATGCCGTTAATCAATGCTGTAGCAAATTGTACCTCTAACCCAGGTCTCTACAAAATAAAATCATCTTCACTTTAGTCTTCATACAAGCCTTTGCTTTCAGATCTTGAACTTCCAGCTCCCCCTGCTCCCTCTTTCAGGCAGCCACAGCAAGGCTGTGTCCTCCCACTCACCTCAGTGAAGACACTGCTGCAATTTGTCCTTCAGATAACATAAACCAGGGACAGAAAATGAGAGTCATTCCTACAGGGAACTTCAGGCACTCTTAAACAGAGAGCAGAGGAATATCCTTGAAATAAAAGTCTAAAAACCTCACTAGCAGCCTACCTTTTTTAGTTAACAACTGGCTCTCCCAAACCAGCTTTCTGAATCCTCTGTAGAGCTTTAGTTGGAGTTTTGCTTTTATCTGGATCACAGAAGCTGGATCTGTCTCATTACAGCACACCCCACAGGGCAGAATTTGGAAGGCCAGACTGAGGTGTGCACACAAAAATCCTATTCAGAGACCCCAGCATGATGCTCACTGAAGGGACATTCAGCAGGGAAGGACTAGAAGCTTCCAGGTTTGTCTGCCTTGCTCAGCTGCTCTTGGATGGCTAGAAGCAGGCAGACAGTTTTACAGCTTAGCTAACCACCTAAAAGAACTGCAGAAGATAAGATTAAAGTAAAAATAAAAAAACCCCACCAACACATCATTAACACCTATATAAGAAGCAGAGCTGTGAGCATCCATACTCTTTTCAGGTGGGTTATTTATACAGACTGGGCACAGACTGGCAAGAAGAAGGCAGGCCAACCTCCAGTTTTTATCTGAATATTAACCGAACTCACATGAATCACTCATCAGCCTTAACATATCTGACCTTGGGCTAAGTATAATGTAAATTACTTAGGCATGAATAGAGATTGATAACTGCTAGTTAAGAATACTCCTGAAGGAAAAGGTTAATTATTGGATTTACCATTAAAAACTTCTGTCCATTCAATGTTCTTCAGAACTGCTGGACTTCATTATCAAGCATGGCAAAGGCTTTTCCAATAAAAAAAAAATCCAAAAAACCACTCCTAGCCAAACCAGCATTTTTTCTAAACAATTTCCCATTCAACAGCAAAAAAAGTGTAGAAATAATTATGGGATATTAAAGATAATTCGATAGGATCACAATCATAATAATTAATCTACAAGTGTATTTTTACAGAACAAGGTAGTTTAACTACAAAACATCAGTGAACCCAGTATGAAATTATAAACATTAGCATATGGTACTTAGAAAATGCACGGTGCCAACTGGAAAATGTCAATACCCTCCAGTATGGATGTGCCCATGAGCATGTGTGAGTACAAATCACATATACACAGTTATGTAACGCTGCTAATTCCTACCACGCAGCCTCCTTGCTTTGGCAAATGAAGACACTTTCCTATTCAATTTATAGTTGCCAACTGCAAGTTTGGGGCAGGCAAACTTTTATCCTCTTGGAAAACAGACATGGTATTACTGTCATGTGCTCTTTATTGTGTGCAAGTTTCACAAAATTAATTTATAAAGTGAATTAAAGGTCCTAAATTTGCTGATGTCAAAGGCTTTATTAATGCATAGGAAATGACACACCTTAAGCAAGGTATCAGAGTTTCATTTTGTGTTACTTCATGCACCTGACCACTGACCTGAAATTACAATCTTTGCGTTCATTTTTGTCTTTATATCCTCCCAGATACCCATCATAGACCAAATCAGAGTTTTTAACACACTTCAGCCGTTCTCCAACAGCAGCAACCACTTTTCCATACACTTCAAGGCCTGTGACAACCCTTTGTGTCTCTTCTTGCACCTGCACACCAAGCACACTGTGGGCAGCACTGCTTGATGATTAAATTTATGCAGGGTTTTTTTTGCATCTTTCAAGAATAAGCTGCACATTCAACATTTGGAACCAAATGGGAAGGGGAGCAGTCCAGGACTTGGGACAGATCTATCTTCAGAAATAAGGCAATGCTGTCAGGGCACATTAAAGGAAGTTCAAACAAAATGAAAACAAACAAAAACCCCAGAGCAGGAAAAAACCCCAAGGCCATGGGCAAGAGAGAAGCTCTGAAGAGCCAGCAGCAAACAGGTCTGTGTGTCACCAGAGTCATAAGGTGTAGAATGATTCACCAGCAGAGTTTGCTTCTGCATTAAAACTGCACCTGTTCATGCCAGCATGGATGAAGGAGAGGGAAGAAACAAGAGAAAACAGCCTTCTAAGAGAGCCAGGTAAATAATTGCCACATCTGAATGTCAAAGTCGGAGAGATCTAACACATAGGATATATGATTTTGATATTTCTTAGTCAGGCAAAAGGAAAAAACAATATTTTGTCACAGAAGGTATTGCTGCTAAGAAAATTAATACTGTGAAGTGAACCAGCTCAATTTGTATGAGCTGGTCTAACAGACAAATGCTGACAGATGATAAGTGAAATTCAGCCTCTCTACAATTTACTTTTGTCTTTTCTGAATACAGGAGCACACTCTGAGGCAATAAATTTAGGTATGAAATTGTGACTATCCCAGTTGTTAAAAAACATTTTAAAAAATGAACACACTAGTGACTGACAAACAGCTTTTCTACAACTATTGAGCATTGTATCCCAAAGGGATTTCAAAGGGGATGTGTACACCCTCTTTGGCACATGGCTTAGGGCATTGTAACTCCAGGTCAGAGAACAGAGGTTGCACGGGTGAGCACAAGAGCTGGAAATGTGTGGGATGAAGCACAACTGAGCCTGTGCATCTCAGCATGGTCAGCACTGACACACAGAGACCACAAACACCCAGCATGGATAAATCAGCGTGAGTGTCTGCACCCTCCCTGGGAGGAAAATACCCAAGATAAGGATGATGCTGTTTGCTTTTCCACAGCAACTTGGAGCCATTCCATTAAACAGGTCTGCAGGTGAAACAGCTCTCTAGAAGCACCTGAGGCCATGACCTGGAACCTGCATGCAGCAGAAGCAGCTGGAGCACAAGCTGTTGCCACCACCTGGGGAAAGAAACATTTCCATGAACTGTGCAGAATGTACAACTGACCCTTCCAGGCATTGTCACACTGGTTTACTTATTTTTTAATTCGGTTAGTGGTTATTTGCATGTTTGGCCACACTGACCATGTGCCTTAGAACAAGGGATCACATTTTGTGTGAAGTATTACTGTCTCTCACTGAACAAATTCAAAAGCATTTCTACTCTAAGTAGTTAACTTTCCACTTCTCTGCCTCAGGCTCAATCATTAGAATCCCTTTAAAAGAGCATTTATTAATTCCACTTCCTACAGTATAATTCTTAAGAGTTACAATTAGGAAATGTAAGTAACTGATTGTGCTGTCAGATGAATCCCGTATTATTCAACTTCCAGGTGGAAAAAAAGCCACCTATAATTGATGGGTTGTTTCCACAGGATGCTGTGAGACGTTGGCTATGAGATCAACACCCACTCCTGTGTTTAAAGTTCCTTGAAACTCCAATGCCTTTATTAAGTGACCCTCCTCAGGCTTGACATTAATTAAAGTCTTTTCAGGACATTTCTTGACACAGTTTGTGGGTTTGGCTTTTATTTTTATTTATCTTTTTTTCTTTTTCATTTCCAGCCCTGCTACTGAAGGCTACACAAACTCTCTGCAGGGCTTTGCAGTGCTATCTCTTTACATTCTTTTTCTTCCTTTCCCACCTTCTATGGAAAGGTTTATACAAACACAGTATCTGCACAAGTATCAACATTCAAGTTGGAAAGGCCCTGAACAAGACCATCCAAAATGAATAGATGACACCAAGCTAGAAAATGTTTGCGGATCACTGAGTCTTAGACATCTGTATCACTGTAGAGCATTTATACTTGTCAGATACTACTGTGAAATAAATCTTGCATATTTGATTTTTTGTGTGTGTGCAATTCTCATTTTTTTATTAACTTTTTATAGTAATGCCTGGCCTGGAAACAGGTAGAATTTCTAAACTGTGTGCAGCCTCACTTGCATAAAAGGGATCTAAAACCCAGTGAGAGCAATGAATTCATACTTCGTACCAGGTGAACAAAATTGCCAAGGTGTCCACAGGGGTGGCCAAGCTCTCCTTCAGTCCACTGCAATGAGCTGCCCATGCCAGGTGCCCAGTACCTGAACATGCCTATTGGCTGCACTTGAGAGCTGAGCTCTTCAGCATCCAGATGTTCATCAGGACATTAAAGGGATCTAAAGGAAATTCAATAGTTTTCACATAGGAATGAATCTCTCCATGCAAACCACTCCTCCCCTGAACAGTCAACCCTTGACTGTCCAGTGTTTCTGTAAGAAGCCAAACTAAATCCACCCTTGCAGCTACTGCTGTTTGCTTGCAGTACTTTGCTAAAGCTGCTAAAATACACACTTCCATTCCCCTATGCCCCAACAGGCTAGCACAGAAAAACTGCAGGCACAAATAAATGAGCCCGCACTGGCTCAACAGGAGAATTTCCAATTACACAGAAAACAAGAAAACCAGCAACTATATTGTACTGGGTTCATTTATTTCCATAAATGTAAGTGAAATGTGTACAACTTTTTAATTACACAAGTCCAATAAAAATATAGTCTTTGTTGCTGCAATCCTGAAGCTAGAATTCCAAAATTAGTCCCATTAGAATTTTCCAACTACTGTTGAGGTGCACTGGCACATAATTTAGCTTCTTCCATAACAAAAAACATGATGCAAGGATTTTGCCAGTGGAAGAATAAAATAATAATGAGAGACATATTTGTTGTTCCTCACAACAAGACTTGACACTCATTTGTCTCACCCAGCAGTCTCATGTTCCCCAAACCCATCTTTCTTGCCTTCCTCACATTATGTGAGGCAGCAGAACCCGATTTTGTTGTCAGTCTCCACATCCCAGAGCAAAAGCATCCAAACAGTGCTGCTCTCTCAATTGCAGGTAAATATTTCATATTCCTGTGTGCACACACACACAAACCCAAGAGTTTGCCATTTGGGGATATTTAAAACAGTTACCAACAGTTAAGGCCAGCATTTGAATTGAACACCTCCCAAAGCTCTCCGCAGAGGATTTTCACTGAAGGCTGTAGGTCTGCTGCGTGTCCTTCACTGAGAGGGTTATGAAGAGGGAGCGTGGATCCTTCCTGTTCCTGCAGACTCTGATCTTCCCTCTCAGCTCCTCTCCTGCAACAGGGAAAAGGGAATTACTGTGGCTGCAGTACTGAACCCCATCAGGAACAGCAAAGATGCATTGCATACCCTTATGCTGCACGAGAGGCTGTTCCCAACTAATCAGAATTAAAAAGGCTACAAAGGGTTCCTGTAAGTTGGGTGAGCTCTGAGCAATGGTCTCAACAACAAACCTAAGACAAACTAACTGCAGTTGAGCCTGGCCAGGTGCTGAGTTGTGGTGGATGCTTTACTTCTCAGAGGGCACATCCAAAGGGCTGATATGCCAAACATTTCACTTGTGACTGCGGAAAACCGTACTAAGCAACTAGGAGTAAAACCATATGACCACAAAAAACCTAGTCCACCTCCTGCTTTATGTGCCTTGTAGTTTGTATCTGTGCTGCATTTCACTTAAGTTCTAATTGGGCCATGCTTTGATCTGTCAGGAAACAGAAGGTTTCATGCCATATCAAGTGTACACATCATTGATCACAAGTTTTGTTTTACAAAGTGTTAGGCTCTCTTGACCACAACATTTGACAAGTTATGTCCTTCAGTTACATCCAGAGAAAAAGGAAAATCTCAATTTCTTTTCAGTCCTTACTAACACCTTCAATTTAAGGTATATTTGTAAATTTAGGAATATACAAAACACAAAATACAAATGAACGTATTTGTACCTTTAGGAAGCTCATTGCTGAGCCACTTCAAACCATCATTTTAAACCCACAAGAACGCATCTGAACAGATGATTCCACCAAACACATTTCTAGCAGGGCATGATCCCAGTTTGTGCTCCTCTTCCCTCAGGCCTCCCTTGCCCCATTCATCTCCATCCCTCACACCAGCCACATTCACTGTTACTACTCTGTCTCACTGGATCCAAAGTATTTCCTGGCTGTTCATTATTTATTCCGATTTTAAAAGCCAATGTTAATGTTCTGTTAGAAAGCTGATTTATTTTTTGAACATTCTTATTGCAAAACCAAAAAAACCCAGCAATTCCAAAACTAAGCTGGTTTCAAATTCAGGAAGAATTTTGGAGTTCTCCACCTGGCACAACTCTCAGTTGCCTCTACAAACAGTAACGTGACAAAAGGTCCACTTTATAAGTTCGGGACATTTTGTCAAAAGCTGCAGTATAAAATTAAAGAAAGCTTAAAAAGAATGACTGTGGTACCAAGGATCAGAACCTTCCCATCATCTTTGATAATTTTGTATTTTTTCATCATTTAACCGTCAGTTGGAGATTCCACTATAATTCCTGTGCAGCTTTGTTATTGAGTCAAATGACTGACATAACACAATTTGCAAAGAGTTGGGAAAATGGTCTCACAGATTATTTAAACAGATTTGCCAGACAGAAGGCCAAGGTAAAAAAAGGGGATTATAGCTTGACTCTAGGCAGGAATTTTAACCCAGTTTGAACATAGAGATTTTCAAAACTGCTACAGAATTATTTGATTTATTTGAACATCCTGTAATACAATTCAGTAAGACTAAAGAGCCTCTGGGAATGAAAGTTCCCTGATTTAAACAAATCCATACTTCAATCTTCCCATTTAAACATCAATACAAACCAATACAATAAATGAAGCAAAAATTTAAACAAAATTTCATAAATTACAGCTGACTTCATGGAACAGAACCCTCAGATTGTTTGCAAGGGCAGTGAATGAAACAAAGCATTTCCCCAGCTACTTTTTACGTGGCAACCACATGAAATGTGCCTTCCTGAGCAAGCCCTTTCTGAGGGCCGAGGCAAACAACAGCAGTGCAACCAAGTACCAGAGAGGCAGTTCTGCCCAATTAATCAATGTCATGCAGATAGAACATGACTGATGTTTTCCCCCATTCTGCTGTCCTAGGAGCAGCCTGGAGGAAGCCATCGCCGGGACTCAGCTGCATCACCTTGCTCTTATCACGCTCAGCTGAATGCAAGTAAACCACACTGTGCCATTGCAGTTTGATTAGGACAAAACTGAATCCATTACAATCCCCTCCCTGCATTTTTATTATCCCTTGGAGAGGCCTGAAATTTGTCCTCAAACAGGAAAAGCAGAAGAATTCAGCACAAGTGCTGCATAAGCTTGCTAGTGAAGGAGAAAATACATCCCTGTGTCCATACTGACTCCCTGTCACATAATACATGTGTGATTACAGGCTCTACAGAATGCCCTGCAGATGTGCTCAAACACAAATCAGTTTATTTGGGCTCTGACTTTCACCATCAGCAAAACTGTGAGCAATTGCATCTGTCACTTGTGTTTGTGCAGTACAATCACAGCCAGGGCAAGCCTGCAGTCTGTGAGCCAAGGCACCCCTCAGTGCAAAAACCCCACCACTAAGAGCATTCAGGCCTAAGAAATCATGTTTTTTCAGTCTATGGAGGATTTGATCCAACCCCAAGACTCTACACAGTCCCCTGCATACATATCCATAACATCTACCCATGGGAAGAACTACATTGCCTTTCAATCCAACCTGGTGTCTCCTCCCTTTGATCACCACAAAGGCTGAAAGACTTACCAAAGGCAGACAGCAAACAAGGTCTTTCAGGTTTTATTCTTTCCTCCCTGTGCAAGAGCTTTATGAAGCTATCAGAGGGAGAAGTAAGAACACAGCCCTCTAACCAGTCTTTATTCTAAACACCACTAAAATTAATTCAGCCTATGAAAGAGCTCTCTGGAACTGTTTCAAAGAGAGCTGCTAGAAAACTGCAGTGGATTTGGGCTAAAGACACCTTAATTTCTTGATTACTGGGGAAAAGTATCTTTACAAATCCCTACACCATAAAGAACCATGTGATGATTTTGTGCCTTCAGTCACAAAACAGTAAGATTTGATACTGCTCTTGTTGTCCTCGTTGGAGGCTGACAATTTAAACACAACTAAGTTTTCCATTCTAGATTAACTGGACCCACTACCTAATGCAACACTGAGGTCTAGCATGCAACAGAAAAAACAGCAAGTCTCAAAAGCATTGCTCTCAGAGTTGAGTAGAAAGGGGTTTCCATAACCCATCTACCTGCTGCAAACTAAGAGCAGCAATGAAAAACTGAATTAGAGAATTTCTCAAACTCAGTAACCTATCCTTAATCCTCCCACTCACCTTCTCAAACTGCAGGCACCTGCAGCTGGGCACAGACTGGCACCCTCCCACTGGGCCACTTGTCCTGCTGCATCTCCAAAAGCCCTGTGTGATCCATGGAGCAGTGTCTGTTCTGAGCAGTATTTGAGGATTATCCACCTGAAGTGCCAGCCCTCCTTCCTGGCTGGCTGCTTTTATACACCAGGCAGCTGCTTGCCAGCTCCTTTCTGTTGGGTCACTGCTCACCCTCTTCTGAGGTTCTGGCTTTTCCTTTCGTGCTGCAAGTATATTCTCTGCTGAGTTTTTGTACCAAACTGACAGGTTCCCCCCACCAAGACAAACTGAACTAGGCTGCAAAGAATTCTGCACTGCCAGCTGAGCAAGGCAAGACAGGCTTGTATGGCTGCCCAAGGTAACACGCAAGTGACTGGGACTCCCAGACAGCTCAGGCACCAGAAACAGTTGCCACAGGGAATGAGGAAGGCCAGGCCCTCCAAAGTGTATAGTTGCAGTGGCCAAACTCACACAGAATTAGTATTAATTCTCTCCATTTTGTAGTGGAGATCCTAAACTGTACCCCCTGTCCTGAGCTGCTGCTGCTTGAGCCACGTGCCCTTGCAGCTGCAAAACCTTGCAAAGGGAGGCACACACAACAGCACAGGAGGCCTATGCAAGCTGTTCTGTCTAGGTACAGAATTTCTATTACCTTTCAATGAGATAAAACAGCCATGGGAAGAGATTCTCTCAATTTAGTGCCTTAATTTCCTAAAAGTTACCAGGATCATTTGAAACTGCAGATTTCAAAAAAATATAGTGTAAGGCAGGCCAGATACAGTGTGGCCTCAAAATTCATGTTTTAACAACTACTGGATTTTAAAAGCCAGCATCATTTTTGGAGGTTCCATCTGTAAATGAACAGGTGACAGCACTCTACAGACACCATGGTGCAGCTGTAGACAGCAACATAGACACTAAAATCTTAATTAGGAACCAAATTATCCAACTGGGATACATAATATTGAAGTATTTCAGTATAGGATCAAATCATTCAGACAGATTAATTGTGCCAGTGCTGTTTTCCTACTTTTAATAGTGCTGCCTTTGTGGACAAATCAACATTCTTTCTGTTTGTAAATTTACAAACAGCTTCCGAATTACAGAGACTGGGGAGTTAAAGATAATCAAGGACTTTACAGGGGCTTAGTCATGTGAGTTCTGCTCCAGCTTTGCTGTGCTAACCCCTTTCAGCACCCAAGAAAAACAAATCAAGGTTTTATTTTCACTGCAAGGCAATATCAAGAACATGAAATGCTGACAATATGCTGTTTTACTGCTAATAGAATATGCTCTGGGTTTTAACTTAATGCATTGAAAAGACACTGTGGGTCCTCTAAAATAATTTTTGTTAGCATTTTATTTATTTAGTAAATTCTTAAGACAACCAAATGTGAATGATATAATTTTTTGTTTGCTTAGCAGGAATATTTCAACAAAAAACAAAAGGAAGAGACTTCTTTTTGGACCATTAATAAGGAAAAAAAAACTGCTTTGGCATCTCAATTTCAATTTTCAAAAGAAAGGCTACTCTTTAGTTCAAGCTATTAAAAGAAGAAGAGAAGCAGCAGGGAGTCTACAACACAATACTGCTTGAGAAAACCAGTTTTTCTGGCAATAAAATATATGGCTTCTTTCCCCAATTTCTTTAATTTTGCTGCTTGCTAAGCAGTTAAAGCATATCCAATATGCTGATGTTATTTTGTTTTACTTGTACCTCTTGTCATAGTCTGTGAGAAAGAAAACCAGTTTTCCAGACCACGAGTAGTGTGAGACCACCCCCCACTCATGCAAAGCTGCAAGACCCATCTTTTGGCTTGATTATTAGAATAGATCAGAAC
The DNA here is from genome assembly GCA_035041345.1 of Poliocrania exsul. NCBI lineage: Eukaryota > Metazoa > Chordata > Aves > Passeriformes > Thamnophilidae > Poliocrania > Poliocrania exsul. Next base: position 3,558,364 of record JAWWLZ010000172.1, on the reverse strand, counting down.
ATTCACTCTTTTTTTAATGCCTGAGAAAATAGATGTATTTTTACAACAAATAACCTGGCACCAAACAGCTGAGAAAATTAGCTAGTTCACACTGCAGAACAAAACAATTTTGCCACAGCATAAAGGAGCATTTTCCAGTTAAATACCCAACAGGTTCAGATATCTGTAAGCTCGACCTCCTCTACAGAGCAAATCCAAACACAATCAGTGCTTTATAACCACTCCGGGCACAGCCCCAAAAGCTATAAAGCATCTGATAGAGACTTCTAGTCAGCCTTACTACTTTACTCAGAATTAGAAATCTGAGGGAATCATTTTTCCTCTCAAGGAAAAAAACAGTCCTTGCCCTGTGTGAAAGATGCTTTCAAAACAAGAAAACATTTCAAATACATTTTATACCAGCAAATTCCTCTTTCATGACCTATTAAAATGCTAAAAGCAAATGCTACTATGGATACACTGGTCAGATTATTGCAAGATTCAAATCATATTATTCCTAATTATTTCCCAATATTTACTGGGGGGAAAAAAAAAAAAGAGCCTGGCATTCTGGTTTGGACCTTCTCACTCTCTGCAACTCCCCGACAGGAGGCTGTGGCCAGGTGGGAGTTGGTCCTTCCTCACATGTAACAAGCACCAGGATAAGAGGAAATGACCTCAAGTTGCACCAAGGGAGCTTTAGATTGGACATCAGGAAACATTTCTTCATTGAAAGAGCTGTCCAGCACTGGAACAGGTTGCCCAGGGAAGTGCAGATGTGGCAGCCAGGGACATGGCTTAGTGGTGGGCCTGGAAGTGCTGGGTTAATAGCTGGACTTGATGATCCCAAAGGTCTTTTCCAACCTATGTTATTTTATGAGTAGACTTAGTCACAAGTAAATCATCTTTGCTGTTTCTCACACTGCCATATATATATTTCTGATTCCAAGAGTTTATACAGAGGGTTGATGAATGCTGGGAAACACAGGGATGGATGCAAAGGCTGAAACTTGCAAGTGAGGAAAATGTGCTTGATCTGATACAGTTACTTTGTCTTCTGTTCACTTGCATTGACAAAAATCCATTTGAAGACCAAGCTTCTCCAAAAGCCAAGTGCACTTGGAGGAGCTCAATTCAACATGCCAGGCTGATGCAATGCCCAGCAAAAATAGTAACAAGCAGTGCTAGTTCATTAGCAAGTGGCAGATAAGAAACAGCTGAAGTGCAAATATAAACATAAATTAAGAATACTGCAAAGTAAGTTTGAACTGTTTGTTCAGCTGATAAAATGGAAAGAAAAGAAGCAAAAAATACGGTTAACCAGAGATTATCAAGATGAATATTCAAGTCACTATTTTAACAAAGGAAAGGAATATAAAAAAGGAGGACAGGGAAATTCATATTTATGTCCTGTGGGAAAAGATATTGGGAACAATGAAGGAGAAGCATCAAAGTCAGAGGCAATGGTTTTTCAAGAAATTCACCTAAATTAAGACACAGTACCAGGAAGCACCTTCTGCCCTGATGGGGTTGTGTCATCCATGAATAACAAATACCCTACAGAAATTAAAACTGGGATTATAAAAGAAAAGGAAATTACATCAAGAGTTTCTCTCAGAGTCTTCTCTAACACTAGAAGCAATAGGTGGACAATCCTAAACTTAAGTGGTAATTTTATACATGATATAAAACCAGACAGAATGAGTAAAGGATGGGAAAGGGGAACTCAATTACAAAGAGAAGGGGATAGGTAGAAACAAAGAAAAACAGCTGTAACAAGATTTGTTATGGGAATAATTTCAAGAAATATGAGCTAATAAAACAAAAGGAAGGAGTTACAGCACAAGCAATCTTGAAGGTCAGCTGGGTTGTGTTCACTGCTTCAAAGCACACTGTTCCTGCAGTTGTCTTCAGAAAGTCACCTAGACTAGAATTGTAGGTTGAGGCTCACCTCCCAGTAATTTGGTAAATGTCAAATGATCTATGTAATATGCATATTTTAACAAATGTCACTGCACTTACAAAAAACTCACTTCACACCCTATGACATTGAAGTTTAAGGAGGAGCAGCAAGGAGACCTTAGTCAGCCTTGCCTAGAAAGAGAAGCTGGAGAGAACACAAGCCAAGTACAAATGCACTAAGGTGCATCCCAAGCAGTGACAGGGCTAAACAAAATGCAAATAAAAACTATTTAAGAATACAAAGTCAAAGCATAAAGGACAGAAATGATTTGTCAGACAACACTGACCACAGTGCCTTCAGAAGAGAATCTCCCGGTAAAAAGTTGTCATGGCCAACAGCTGAAGAGGCAACTGCAAAAGCACTTCAGTTGGGTGCAGATGCTGCTCTCACCACTGCATGTTCATCACTGGGGATGTTCAAAGAGACAATACTCCACCTACATCAAGACTTCTCCACAGCACCTCCAAGCCTTTTAACCTCAAGTGTTTATGCAGCACCCACATAACCTTTTGTACGCTTTGCCCCTACTACGCCTGATCTATTTATGAACTGTCCAGGTCAGGGCCATGTATAACCATGAGTTTAACAACCAACCAGCAGAAATGAGCCCCTTCCTGAGTTCCTCCCTCAGTCCTGCTGCTCTGTAAAGAAAAGCAGCCCTCAAAGACCACTAACTCACCACTGGGTAAGAGTTCAGCAGTGGTAAGTAAATATCCAGTGGCTAAGTGGAGAAAAATAAAATCACAGCATTAAAATTTAACCACTTCATTTCCTTTGGTTATGAAAAGACTCCGAAAGCAAGTTCTACAGGAATAAGAGGGCAAGACTTATTACTGTTGTATGTCCATCCATGGTCATGAACATACTTGTGTCTGTAAAGCAATAAATATTTGACTACTTGAATAAAAATATACTTCCAAGACTTTCCAAATAGAACTAATTAAAACCATTAACAAGCATCACTTTAGTCTTAAATTTACAGATCATCAAACTAACAAACATTCAATACTTCAGTGGATGAAGTTCACGGCTGTGAGTTCTCGAAAACTGTTTTCACTTTGCAGAGTAATCCCACAGTGGCAGGTACAAGCCATGCATAAATTCATGATCCATTTAACAAATACAGGACAGTTCAGGAGTGCTACAAAAAATCCTGTGCAATCACTTGGCAAATTTGATACTTCAGAATATGAGCAATGTTAAAATTAAGACACTGTTCATAGCAGTGTTTTGGTCTGACATTTTTCTGCCTCAGAAACACTTTGATACAGAAGTTCTCTCATCAAAATTACAGTATGGAGCTATACTAGTATAAGATATATGCCCACTTACATGATACTTATGCATATATTTGTGTGTATTTTTAACATGAATTTTGTACAGATAGACACTTCCCAGTGCTTTGCTGAGATAAAATTCTTCAACAGCAGCTGAAAGATTTATTTACTAGTTGTTTTTAACACTTGGGTAATTTTTAAAGTATTTCAGACCTACATTTAATGGTAGCAGCAGTGTAACAACCACTGCTGCACCACAACTGAATTTAACTATACCTGCTTCTACAGGAATTGGCTTCTCCAGGAGAAAAACTGTCTGTTTCCAGTGTGTTTTGGCACACTGGGGACCAGTTGAAAATGAGACCTGCAATGAAGAGTTCAAGAGTTTGATTAAGAACAGCCTTTTTGATATCACACCACATCAATCAATTACCAAGCGCACACACATCTGAAGCCTTTGATACAGCAAAACAGACTTGCTGCCAAACTCAAGACAGAATATAATAGACCACCCTCGTCTCTCAGACATTTTTAAAATTCATAACCCTAAATACTCACCTTGTTGTGACAATTCTTCTCAAAAAATATATCAAAGTAACCAGCAACTGCCTATAAAAAAAGATGAAAATGTAAAGATGTTAAAGGAGCAATAGAGACACTTAAACATTCTGTGAATCATATATGCATTTATTATAAACTCCACTCCTTTTCAAGCATTTACCAAGAGGAACAAGCTTATATCCAGGATTTCTAACATGCTTGAAAGCCTAAGTCAAAAAAAAGAGCTATCATCACACCTTTGCTCTACTTGAGACTATTCAGCCCACTGCAACTGCATTTGACAACATCAAATTTCAGTATGAGCTTCCAAGGTAACCCACACACCCCAACTGCAACTTGAATTACAGATGAGGAACAGCCTTCCAGATGTGCAAACCCACAAGCACAAGACTCAGTCCTTGCCCTGTAGGCTCCCAGGACCCTCGGTAAACACGAGGGATGCTCATGATGTGTTCACTCCCTGTAGCTAAACAGCATTTGCCTCAGAAGCTCCCTGTGAACAGAGGCAGAGCTCCACAAAGCAGGGAATATTTTTCTTCCTCTACTACACACACAGATAAGAAAAAAGATCCATAAATGATTCCTGCTGGCTTTTCCAGTGGCTAATAGTTTCTAACTGTGACTCTCCATAGAATTGTCCCTTTGTCCCTCCTGCCATCCCACTCCTAACCTCAAAAAGAGCTCCTCTCTTCAGTGCCTAATTCATTAGTGAGACTTCCAATTTGAAGAGGAAAAGAAATCACAGAATGTTTTGCATTGGAAGGCACCTTAAAGCTCATCCATTCCCACCCCCTGCCATGTGCAGGGACACCTCCCACCAGCCCAGGGTGCCCAAGCCCCGTCCAACCCAGCCTGGGACACTCCCAGGGATGGGGCAGCCACAGCTTCTCTGGGCACCCTGTGCCAGGGCCTGCCCACCCTCATAGTAAATAATTTCTTCCTAGTATCTAATAGATACAAAACGTTGCTACACAAATAAGTGCACCAATGCTATTATTTAATGCTGCACTGCTTTATTTTTTTACGAAAAAAAAAGCTTTGTGAGAGTCCCAGAAATTCAAAGAATTAAAATAAACTGAACAATGCTGATAAGAGACCATCCACTGCAGTTCCACCTCTGAAATCCTGCCCGTGCTCACCTTTATTTGCTTTCTGCTGTCCTGTGAAAAGGCTAAAGCACATCAGACCCTGGGCCTGAGGCAGTTGTGCTTTTCTATTACATGCCAGCCTGAAGAAATGCCCCAGGGCACAGCTTTTGAGTAACACAGCTGGGCTGAAGTTCCTCTGCTGGGACTCCACACCCTGCCATGGGAGGAAGGGATTCCCCACCTCACTGCAGTGCACTCAAGCAGAACAGGTACCAATTCAAGGAGGGCAGCCTGTGGCATCAAAACCCACTGCAAGCTACCTGTTATAAGCTCCCTGTCACTGCACCAGAGTTTTTCTCCAAGACTAGAAAATGGGTTGTTCTGATTAGTTACAAAGGAGGGCTCCTGTAGCATGCCCTTCACATAGACTGACATATAGATTGTGAAGGGAAAAAACGTCAAACACGCTTACAAAATTAAGGCTTTATCATTATGAAATACATAATCTGAGTGACACCTCGGCCATTCTGGTATTTTCCATCTCTCCAGTCTAAATCCAGAACAGATTTCACCAACACAGTGGAGAATACACTGTGTTACAGCAATAAAACTAAGCTGTGTTAGCTTTTCATCTAAGGGCACTCCAGAGGAGCCTGGTGAGTTCCAAACTCCAACATGACCAAAGAGTTAAAAAAACCCCCAAACTATGGAGACACCAACAGACCTTCATGACAAATGAGCACCAGACAGTGTAAACAGTGACACTTCCACCCCTTCTGTAAAGTCCTATCACTCAATGCTGGGAATCTCATTCCCAAATGAATTACAGCCTTGCCTCTAATATGCCTTTTTCAGTAGAGATGGAGAAGGTTTTGACAAAGTTTTATTGACCCATCAGACTACTCTTATTGATGTACAATCTTTTCTGGACATTAGTCAGAGATCTACCAAGTCATAAAAATATTTTTCAGTCATCAGGTCAATACTGCTGGTATGCTTACAAGTAAGTCCTAGTGTGTGATCACTGCAGGGAAACATGGTTATGACAACAAAAACACATCAAGGAATAAAAAAATCTGGCTTCCAGAGAAAATGAGACAACCAAGGGACATCCTGGATCAAAAAGCTAAAAGCTCCAAGCTGATGGACCACAGGTAAGGGGGACACAAGTAATTATACACTTGGTAACGAGGTAACAAACACCCTACAAGCTCCCCTGAGAAAATGTCCCCACGTTACTGTCTTTTTGGGTCAAGCTCAGGTTTAGAGAAACTCAGTTACAAGCTGCCTCCTGTGTTCAGGGAAACAGGATTTGTATCTTCTGTAAATGATTAGGATAGATAACTACTTTACTCTTGACAGTATCAATGGTTTCTTTACCTCAAACAACCTGAAACACTGACTTTGAATAGCTAATCAAGGGGTAGTAACAGTAATTATTATACACCACAAAGACAACCTTAATCAGAACTCCAGGGATAACAGAGAACAAGAGTTCTAGACTGACCCATTAATTTCTTTTTGTTACATTCTAAAATGGATAGACATCCTTCAGTATTGAATACTGAATTAATGGTTGGGCCAAAGGAAAGAAAATATAGAAAAAAATTCCTCAATTTCCTAAGGATAAACTCCTGGGAACAGCTTCAGGCATTTCCCCAAATTCTGTCAGTTCAAACTGGGCAGTGGAGGCATCCCAAAGCCAAAACACACACTTTGGTGAGTTGTGTCGACAGGCAACCCCAGCCCTACACAGCAAAACAGAAATTCTATGTTTTAAGTTAAATACATAGAGGAGAGAGTTTGAGTGATGTTTTGAAAACTTAACTGTAAGAGCACGTACTGCAATTGAGAAATCTAATGAGTATCTTTCTTTATACATTTCCAAAATGTTTCTGAACTAACTAAAAGAACTGACTAGTTGGTTTGATGGTTTTCTTTGTGAAATTGGTTACAACTATGTAATTTGTTATTAATAAACATTTTTAGTCAACCTGCCATCATTTACCAACACTGTGTTTAATGTCCACAGAGCAATCTCTTCCTTCATATTTTAAACCTTTGGAACAAGAAGAAGTCTAATGCCAAACTCAGTGATCACTGACCACCTGCAAAATTGGTCTAATATTCCCTAGGACAGCTATTTCCCAACCCAGCTGGCAGCTGAGGAAGTACAGAAAGTGAAAAAGCACAGAATAAATATATCCTGCCTTGATGCACAGAGCCTGTGGCTCACCCTGTAAAAGAGAAACTGGAAAACCTTAAACCTGCTGTTCAGCAGAAACACAGCTATCTGCATTGGCCTAGGGAATAAGGGTCAGCTCCAGTCCAAGCCTCCCAGTAAACTTTAGTCTTCATTAATTACCTTCTTTTCCTCTTCTTGATTTCACATGGAAGATCTCATGTGTTAGGTTGCTTGTGTTCCCCTGTCAGCAACACTATTCTGAAAGGCACTCAATTTATCCAAAATAGACATTATTTTCATGCAGTGAGATCAGTTTTATTTCTGAACAGACACCCTATATCAATTACTAAATTCACCAGCTCTTCTCAAGGAAAGGATTGTTCTGTATGGTCCTCTCCAGCTTATGTACATTCCTGTGCTCAGCCAAACACTGTGCTACACTTTCTGAGTGGTCTCTTTTTGACATAGAATCAATTGGGTTGGAAAAGACCTCCGAGATCATCAAGTCCAACCCTTGGGCCAACTCCAGTCCCTTTACCA
>JAWWLZ010000172.1:3540392-3550671 GCA_035041345.1 Poliocrania exsul | reverse complement strand
CTCTCTGTAAAGAACTTCTTCCTGATATCCAACCTAAACCTCCCCTGGCAGAGCTTAAGCCTGTGCCCCCTTGTCCTGTTGCTGAGTGCCTGGGAGAAGAGACCAACCCCCACCCGGCTACAACATCCTTTCAGGTAGATAGAGACAGTGATGAAGTCACCTCTGAGCCTCCTCTTCTCCAGGCTAAACAATCCCAGCTCCCTCAGCCTCTCCCCACAGGACTTGTGCTCCAGTCTCTTCACCAGCCTCATTGCTCTTCTCTGGACATCCTCCTGTTTACGAGCTGCTTGGTCATACTAGATCTGCTCCAGGCCCACAGGATCTCAAACCAGCTGCACTGATACCTACAGACAAAGAGCCTTCCTAAAACCTGCCAGGTGACTCTGTAGCACAACAGGAGCACCTGGCTGCTCCTGGCTTGGATGAGCGTGCCCTTCACTGAGCACAACTCCAGCTGGATGGCTGAGCCCAAAGAGCAGTGGTCAGGGAAGCCAAATCTAGCAGGACAGGGCAGTGATCACCCTCCTGAACCTCAAATCCTCTGTGGCTTTGGGACTCTCACAAGAGGAAAGACATTGAGGGGCTGGAGCATGACCAGAGAAGGGAACAGAGCTGGGAAAGGGTGTGGAGCACAAGTGTTATGAGGAGCAGCTGAGGGAGCTCAGCCTGGAGAAAAAGAGGCTCAGGGGGGCCCTTCTCACTCTCTGCAACCCCTGACAGGAGAGGGGAGCCGAAGGGGGTCAGACTTGAGGAAACGCACTCAAGTTGTGCCGGGGGGGCTTAGATGGGTATCAGGAAAAATTTATTCACCAAAACAGCTATCAAGCATCGGAACAGACTTCCCAGGGAAGTGGTGGAGTCACCATTCCTGGAGGGATTTTAGAGTCATGTGCATGTGGCACTTGGGAACATGATTTAATGCTGAGTTAATGGTTCAACTCAATGATCTCAGAGGTGTTTTCCAACCTGACTGATTCTGTGATTCTGTGCCTCAGGAAAAGTGCTGGAAGATGTAATCCTTTATTATTTGTCCTCTCAGTGTTTTGCAAAGAGCTTTATATAAAACATTAGAATTTCTGCTTCTGTGTGAAGCAGCAGGAATGACAGAATATTCTGAGCTGGAAGGGACCCACGAGCATCATTGAGTCCAGCCCCAAAGTGAATGGTCCATACGGGGATGGAACCTCCAACCAGCAGAACTCGTTGGTTTGGTCTTCCTTGAAAGGGCTGTTCAAAACTAAAATCTCTGACAGCAATACAGGAATCTAGTTCAACATATGCAAACCCTAGAGTAAAACAACCACCACCACCATCACCACCTTCAGGGGTATCAGTGTAAGCTCCAGAAAGGATCTGCTACCCCACATTAATAGGCTGGGAGAAGGAAAAAAAAGAGTCTGAAGTAAAGGACATGCAGATGATGTTTTCCACTATTTTACCTACAATCACTAATCCTGTATGTCTAAAACAAAATCTCACAAATCTAAACCCCAATGCAAATCAAAGCTGAAATACTTGATAATAATAAACTAGCTATAAAATGGTGGGTCCTGTTACTATCCTCTTTTAAGGAGTTTATATCTTCCCTTACATCTTAATCTTAGCTTCTTCTCTTTTTTCCTTCATTATTTGGTGGTGGTTTTATGCCAAAATGCAAAATACACACCTTTTATGTTTAAGTGCATTTCAATGAAATAATTCTGTAAAAGTCAAGTTCCAAATATTTTCCTTTCCTTTCACTCTCAAACATTAGCACAAATTGCAGTAGCCACAATAATCACAAACATCTATTAAATATGCAGTGCTGCAAACAGAGATTTCCAATGTTTACAGCTTGAAGGAAGATTAAAGTCCTCCCCCCTCTTGTTGTATAATTCATCACATGCAGCAAAAGTTGAAGGGGAAAAAGCCCACTTACGTGGCTTACTAGAAGCAATCACAGACACAAGTATATTAAAATGAAATACAGGGCTGGCCAGATTTGCAAGAAACGTGACATCTATTTTATAAGCGATCAAACTAAAGAAGAGAACAAACAAATTACTCCCCCATAAATTCTAGATGCTGCTTTACAACTACTGCCTTGGTTTCTCGTCCTTTTTTAATTTTTTTTTAAAGCATAATGGTAACAGTTGTTTCTCCTGCTGCAACTTCCCTCAACATTTTGCTCCACCCGTGACAGCTCATTTACAACTTCACCAACAGCTAATCAGTAAGAACTTCAGCCTCCTCTGGAAAAATCTTTCAAATGCCAGTCTCTCCAATACCATGAGAGAGGAAACCAAAAATAATGACTGGTAATAAATAACTACAGCTCCAGCCTGACACATGCTCTAATCTCAAAGGATGTTAAATATTAGGAAACACTACCAAAATATTATTCTTCCTGTCCTCAAGTAACTTGACAGGAGAAAAGCCGAGCTATGAGGACAAAACTCCAACTCCAGAAGAAAGCCAACGTATTTACCCAAGGAACTAAGAATGTTAAATAAAGAATGAAGGAACGATAGGAATAGATATACATTACTGAGACTGCAAAACAAGATCCTATAGAGGTCAACAAAGAGCTCACTCAACTAGGAATAAAATATTCCTGAAATTAAAACTGCAGGCACTAACTGCCACCTGATTTTGTCAAACCCACATTTTGATGAAGAGTTGGTGCAGCTTAAGGTTTTCATCCATCACCAAGGGTTTCCAAGGTGTTCATGCAAAGACATGAAAATCCTGTAAATTTGGCATGTCCTCCCAGTAAGATTCACTTGTCTTCAACCTATTTTTCTTCCTCACCCGAGAAATAATTCAGACTATTTTGCTCCCCATTTATTCAGATAACATGTACCAAATATATTAAAATCACAAAAAGCTTTAACATATGTAATAAACGAGATATTAGTAGATATTCTTCCACTTAGAGCCCTTAGCTAAAATGGGAAAAAGGGCCAAAACTTTAATTCAAATACATCTGAGTATTAAAGCAAAAAAGCCTAAAGAAAATGGCTGGCTGTACATGCAGCTTTTTACCAGGACAAAACAAATGAGACTGCCCAGCTCCTTATGGAAACTCAGAAGCAACCTTACCAATTCACTTAGGAGCAAGGAAATTAAAAATTATCATCATCTCTATCACCTGCAGTGAGCAATTTATCATCTTGCTCCTCACTAGTATCATGTTCCAACAGTGAGTGGCTACAACAAATACAATTAGACAGCTGGCCACAGGAGTGGGAGATAATGTGCTTTTGATGGAGTTTATCCAAGCATGGAGATGGAATGTTTGTCATCCGTGCAGCAGAGTTGCTCGTTTTTAGCACAGGGAAAAGAAACCTCTGGCTATTAAAACCCAATGATTTTGTGTTTTAAAGATTAAGAATCTGGAGATCTCTGCAGAGGAGGCTGCAGATGATAAATGAGAAGGAGAAATCCTGCTTTGTAACATCGTGGAGTAGAATCTCCTTTACTCAGAAATCAGGCAGTCAAGGTGTGTTTAACTGTGGTACCCAAAGCCAGACTTCCAACTTAAACAATTCAGTTTCTCACCTAATGTTGAGACCAAAGACTTCTATGTTAATATTAATTGTTGGCTCCCAAGAGGAAGATGGGACATTAAGAAATGAAACCATCTAACATTTAAGAAGATTTTAACAACCAAAGATTTTCCTCAGTCAGAATAATTTTCTCTAGTCAACTTAAATTCTATTTCCTTCCTGAAGGTTTTAATACATCAGTCACGTCCCATGGTTCATTATCCTTCTTTCACCCACTCCCTCCCTCCCTCACACTTTTTATATACATTCCCTGCTCTCTGACAACCTCTCCTGGGAGCAATGAAGAGATACTGCCATTTTTCTCTCAGGGGATATTGTTATTCAGCTTGGAAAGATCAACCTTGATGGACTCACAGGGGAAATGCTTGCAAACAAAAGAGAAAGTTTGTCAATTGATTTCTATACTGAGGGTAATCATCATTATATTTTATCTCAAAAGCTCACACAGTGATCAACTTGGAATACAATTAATGGAGTATTTTTCTAGCAGCATCTACTAACTGATATTAGCCAGATGTCTCATTAAAATCTGCAGTGACAAACCCTAGCTCTTTACCAGCAAAATGCACTTCTGCAGGCTAATTAATTGGATTTTTAGCCATTATGTTTGTAAGACTGAAATCAAGTCAACTTTGTAATGTTTTCATATAATGATTCCATGCTTTGAAATTCTTCAATCCTTGAAAGCCAAAGTAATGATAAAAAAATTAATGCTCGAAGATACTACTTTGTGGCAAACTATGCCAGGAATAAAGGAAAAATTAACAGAAACAATATGTGCTCTGAAAAAAGCCTTAACTATCCCCTTCCCATAACTTTTGAAAGACTGAGCACCACATACAAGGTCATATTTAAAATATTTAAATATTTATTTTTGCTCAATCATTCCATCTTTCTTGGGTTTATTAGGAATATTTTTCCTTGAAGACTTACTAATTTCTTGAACATCTGGAAGAAAAAGCTATTTAGAGCCTTGGGCATTTTTAAGGATATGACTTGATACATTACACCTAAAATACACTCAAGATGCACCTACAGCAAGACATGAGGCTGATCTACAAGCACAACTTAATACTCTGATAAGGCTTTTTTTTGGTCTCAAATTTTTAAGAGTAATTTCAAAGAATTTATATGTGGGAGGACAGACAGCATCAATGCCATGCTCTTACATTTTATGAACTGCACAGCTCTTCTGTTCACACAAGCTCATCACAACATCTGGGCTTCACCTCCTCAGTCCATTTAACCCCAAGCAGAAAGCAGTCAGCCTCTTGTCTACTGAGGGCAAACCAAGGACAGATTTTAGTGGGATTTACCACCTTTTACATGGGCTGACAGTGGCACGACAAGGGGGAATGCTTTTAAACTAGGAGAGATGTAGATTGGGTACTAGGAAGAAATCCTTTCCTGTGAGGGTGGGCAGGCCCTGGCACAGGGTGCCCAGAGCAGCCGTGGCTGCCTCATCCCTGGGAGTGTCCAAGGCCAGGTTGAAAAGGGCTTGGAGCACCCTGGGCTTGTGGGAAGCGTCCCTGCCCATGGCAAGGGGTTGGAACAAGATGACCTTTAGGGTCTCTTCCAACCCAAACCACTCTGAGATTTTGCCACAGAAATGTGAACTGCAGCCTCTCCTGCCTGAGGGTGTTCCAAGTCATAGTCAGAGGTAAAAAAGCTGCATTATGGCTCTGACTCCTGCCAGCTTTTACCCCTTCCTGTCCTGTTACCACAGACATGCACACAGGCTGTGGCTTTTGCCTCCAGGGCTTCAGCTCAAAGTTCAGTTCTTCAGCCATTCTCACACATACTCCAATTAGAGGAGTCCTCAGCTCTTCTCTCCACGTGCTTGCTGAATTCCTGCCCCTCAGTGCAAGGGTTCTGCACACACGAGCTCAGCAGCAGCAGCTGCCCTGATTCACCTCACACATCCCAGAGTGAGGGGAGGCTCCCACACTGCCTTGCACACACAGAGCCTCGGGAAGGAGCAGCATGGAGAGCCACAACCCACTGCAAACCAGCGGCTGGCCTGCAGCAGGATGCCCACAACAATGAACATGGGCACCCAAGTCTCCCACTTGTTTGGCTTTTAAAGGCTCGTTACTCACCAGAGGGAGTCCCAGTTCTCATAGGAACGAACACTGGCCCGGTGTTAGTTTTGCTGTTGATGGCAAAACGAGGGGTAGGACAATCAGACCTGTTTCCACATTTCTGTGGCTGAGAAAGAACGCTTTGAAATGGCCTTCAGGTTGTGAGCTTAAAAACCACAGATATATAAAGTATAGAAAGATGGATTTCCAAGTTGCCATTTTTGTGGAATATTTATTTGTTAATAAATCAAAAATACTTAAAAACATCTGCATTTTAAAAAAAATCCAGCAAAAATCACAAAAGAAGTACAAACCCTTAGAATCATGGGAAATATAAGCAACTTTCTCTTTTTATGTAGAAAATGAAAAGCCAGTAGGACAACAAAACAGATGCAAACAAGAAAAACATCAAATATTACTTTCAAAGCACAAATTGCAATCTTAAAGCATCCCCTCAAAAATTCTCAATATAAATAATGGACTTTTATTGTTCATTTACTGCAAGGTTAGGCAGCCTGATATGATGGATGAACTGTCAACCCTCAACTAAACTTCCACAATCCATCATAGAAAGAGTGGAAATTTCACTCAAAGTGTCAATAAACCTAAATGATGAAGTGCAAAATACTTTACAGCATTCTGATCATTTCTTAGAACCTGCATTCTCTGCAAAATTTCAGAAACACTGCTCCTCCCACCCCCACCTCCCCTTCTCCATGGAAGTCACCAAATGCAGGTATACATCTTGGTAAGTCAATGATATCACAGAAACACAGAAGAGAAATTAAGTTTCTGTAAGAGTCTAGTCCTGGGGAAAATAATATTTATAAAACAAGCTATTTTACTTTACTCAAGCATCAAAGATGGCCAAGATGTTGCAAAGATTTCTGTTTAATCAATTATTCAAATGTGGCCATACTAAGAAAATTAAACCAGAGCTGCAGTGGAGCTTGATCTCAAATCAAATCTGACCCTGCCCTGAGGCAACTCGAATTATCCTATGGTTCTGTAACAACTAAAACCAGGAGGAGACTGTTTATGCAAATACAGATTTCCACGGAATAAACCCCAACATGTTACTGTGTCTTTACTTAATTTGGTGATAATAATAAATTTGGTAATAATAAAAAAATGAATCTGAAGTATTTAAGTACACACCTACTAATTCAAAGTGATAACAATGATTTAAACTATATACACGGGAAAATTTCACTTTACAACAGCAACAAAACTCTTATGCAGACTGTTACACAGCAGAAACGTTGGCAGATGCAGCAGCCTGAACTAACACACACACTTATCCAACACAGGAATTGCACTGCTTGATGTCAGTATCCAAGATTTTGTTATTAGCTGAAGTGGATTACATCACAAGGAAACAGATTCTTTGTGTGTGCATCAGAGGAAGCCTGCATCTCTTCATGTACACATACAAAAATAAACCACTTCTGGCAGATTTAACCACAGTTATTAAAAATTTGCTAATGATTACCCCTTTAACTTGATTCTCTGATGTGACTTATAGCTAAGCATCAAACTCCCAGTAGGAGTTGCACAACACACCAGACTGTGAGAAGTTTGGTTTCTACTACAGATCTAAGAGCCTAATGCAAACTTTCATCAAATCTGATGAGGGTATTTTAATAAATTGGTAGAAGGTGTTTATAATTCATATTGAATATAAAGGCAAATTACTGAAATAATAAAATCTGCAAAAATTAGACATTCTGCCTTTTCTTCTAATGTAGTGTTTAAAAACTCAGTGCATTATTTAGCCAAGCTAATGCCACCAGACCTTCTCATCTGTCCTGCCTAACAGTAACACCACAGAAATCCTTCTATTTGATTCTTTTCTCCCTTCTTCCATCAAAAGAAGCAAGCTGTGCAGCTTAACTAAGTCAAAGCAAAAAGGTATCATCACATAGGCATCAGTCTAAACACCTAAATGCTCATCTTAGAATACTTAATTTATCCCAGCTTTAAACACATTCCTAAACATGTTTGTTTTAGAAGCCACCCACATCTGACAATGAAGTATATTAAATGAAAATATTTAGACATCTTCCTGATTTGTACTTTGAAAATGGATCATAAAATATGTAACACAAATTACCTGAGCCCTTGTTCAAAAAAAATAAGGGACATGTTTCATTAATCAAAAAAAGTGTTTCTCTGTTTTCTGATAACTACCAGATATTAAATGATGAAGAAATGCCATAAAATGAGTATTTACGTGAATTTGAACTGAACAATGTAGACACAACTTCCGAGAAGTGTTTGAAAGATGCCCTACTAAGTTTTCATTTAATTCTAAAGCTCAGACTGAAAACTTTTTTCTTCTTTTCTTTCTTTCCATATTGGCTGGTATTGGATGGACAAAACCTCAATTGAGTGACATTACAGACTCAGGTTTTCTGAGATTCTTCACTCTATTTAATGCAGCATCATCTGTAAAACTAAGATGAATAGCTTGTGTCCACTGTCATTACAGCTCCCCTCCAACCAAACCCCACAGCCTTTCTGGAATTAGTGTCCTGTTGAACTAAGTCACACTAACTTACATAAAGTGCAAATACCAACTTGCACACAGCAAATAAAACATAGTAAACCCCTGGTTCTGAGATTCTAATGCTGTATTTGTTCTCCTCAGCCTTCACATGTACAGTTCAGCTGTTTGCCACATGAGCTGCTGTTTAATGCATTAGCTCCAATCTACACCTTGCCCGTATCTACTTTGTTTCTCACCTTTTCCCTAAACTCAGAAAAGCTCTTCTGAGAACAGTGACTGCATCATTCTTGGGCAAAGGGGAAAACAACATGTCTGGACAGAAAAGTGGCATTTCAGAAAGTGGGCTTGAGCACAAAACAGAATGAGCCCAAAGCTACAGCTCCTTACCCTTCCCTTTCCTCATCTACCTCTATTATCCTGGAACACCATGACTGGGGTTTTACATCCATCTCTCTTTACAGAAAGGACTCACTTGACACCTCTACATTGCAGAAATGAATGTTTCAAGGCAAGGACTGATGAAAAATGAAGCATAATTAATGCACTATCTCTTAGTCCAGTGCAATACTGACCATATATATGAAGAAACTAAAATTGCCTTACCGTACACTTTGTGCTCATTGTAATGCCCAGGGTGAAATCTGCAGAGAATTCCAAGTCTGGAGTGGATGCAGTATTACAGTCAATATGCTGTCAAAAAGAAGAATCAAATTCTGTCAGTAACAGTGACAAATGTCAATTAAGATCTCCCTTCAGACAAAGGTTGTTTAGGTGCTCTTGTAATAACACAACTCTGACAGGGCAATACTACCCAGCCCTCCAAAAAATGGGAAGAAACTTAAAAAACCACCTAACCCTATGTGACAACACACGTCAAACTCCTCTTCCTCACATGCCTGAACAACCAGACACTTTGACCAGCAGTGGCATCAAACTAGAGACAGCAGCTCGTTCTGTTCAGGGAAGCTGCTCCTGGGTGACACTGCCCACTGTTGAGGAAGTGGCTCTCACAGGCATCTTCTCCTGTTTTACCCCTTGTTCATGCAGCCACATGGTAAACTACAGTATGAAACAGAGGGGTTCAAACTGGGCTTTTGATTCGCCAGAATGGCTTTGTATTGAAATATCAAAGTACAACAGAGAAGCACAGGGGGAAGAGAACTCCTTTGCTAAGATAATAACCATAACACCGTCAAATTAAATCACAACTTGCATTTCAATATTCTTTTTATTTTTATCTCTAAATTCAGGTCTTTCCTAGAGAATAAACTTCAGTTTTCAGTTGTTCATAAAAGCTCCACCACATTTTTTTGCTGTTCTTTAGTTTACATACTCAGCTAAAATGCTTTATCCAAAGGTTTCATACACTGCTAAAGTTAAACATCACATCTATTATTAATTAATTGCTGTAGGCAATTCCGCCTTGGAATGCAGGGGGGATAACAGACAGCCCAGCCAGACAGGACATGACACTGATGGTCACCAATGTAGGCAAACTAACTAGGGACATGGAGATCAGAGGCAGTCTGGGCTGCAGTGATCGTGCACTGATGAAATACGCAGTCCTGAGGGATATGGGCCAGGCAAGGAGTAAGGTTAAGCCCCTGAGCATCAGGAAATGGAGTGAGCAGAGCTGGCAGATATTTAGAAAGTCTTCCATAGAGCACAAGAGCTGGCAATCCCCACAAGCAAGAAATTGGGCAAGGAATGTAGGAGACTGGCATGGCTGGGGAGAGAACTCCTGGACAAATTAAAGGGAAAGAATAAAATGCACAGGCACGGGAAACAGGGAAAGGAAACCTGGGAAGAGTATAGAGATGAAATTCAGTTGTGGAGGGATGGGGCGAGGAAGGCCAAGGTGGAGCTGAGGTGAACCTGGCAGTGGAAACAAAAAATAAGAGGAAGGGCTTCTACAGGTACATTAATGTTACAGAACACAGAGGTTAATGGACATATTAACCAGAAAAGGAAGGTTGAAGAAGATGCACCTCCCTTGATAAACAATGTTGGTAAACTGGTAACTAAAGATGAGAGGACTGAGGTACTTCTCTGCCCCAGTTTTCAATGGCAGCCCCTCTTCCCACACCTCTGCAGTGGATGGACAGCAGGATGGGGACTGGGGGAGCAAAGTCCCTCCCACT
>JAWWLZ010000172.1:3521518-3540292 GCA_035041345.1 Poliocrania exsul | reverse complement strand
TAAAGGGACTGGAGTTGGACCAAGGGTTGGACTTGATGATCTCGGAGGTCTTTTCCAACCCAATCAATTCTATAATTATTTTCTGTATAGTAAATTTGACCTATCTGCAGTAAGCATTCAACTACAGTCCTGCTTGAACCAGAACACACAAAATGGTATAAAAAAATGTCAGGTGAGAAAAGTGCACAACAGTCATTGCACCATCAAACCTGTCATATGGCAAACAAGCACTGTCTCAGATTCTTGATCTCAGTGCCTTTGTTCTGTGCACACTCATTCACTAAGGCTGGAATTTCTCTTTCCTATAATGACAGGACTACAAAGTGTATTTCAACAACCGAGCTGATCACTTTGCTCCTTCCTTACACTCAAGGAACACAGACACTCATATGCCTCAAGTCACACAACTTATTAAAGATGTCCTTTGGAAGGAGTCTAGTCAGCAAGCTCAGAGAATATGTAAGACATCTGTAATCACTCCATCCTCTATGAACAAAGAATCCAGAAGTAAAAGAAAAAAGAGCACAAGACCAAAGCAGTGATTACAGTTAAAGAAACAGTCTCTGCACTTCTTTCATTTTAATACCTGATTTAAAAAAACCTAAAGCCTTTAAATCTTCTCCGTAATAAAGTTTGACAAGAAAAGCTTAAGCAACTTGCACCTGTACATACTTACAACCAAACTGCACTTCACCTCTAACAAGGCATTTAAATAGAAAATACCTCCTCACTAAACAGGTAATTCCCACTGAGGACAGTAATATTACTGCTTTGAGTGTTTTACAGTAGAAAAGCAACTATATGGACAATAATTAGAATACCATTGTGACAAAATATTCTTGGTCTAGAATAGCCCTTCTCAATCTGATCTGAGCTGCTCAAATTATTGCTAATCACAAAGTCTGCCAGGAGTTCAAACTAGTCAGTGTTTTGGAATCACATCTTGTCTCATGTGAATCACTACCAATTCTGCTGCTTTCCCCATCATAACACTGCCATAGCTAAAGACAGGACAGAAGAGCAGGCATAAATAATCGGGTAAGTACTGCAGAAACTACTGCCTTTTTAGCCATGGTTATTCAGCTGGATGAAGATATGGCAATAGATAGTGAGTGATGCTCCAAAGGACCTTTAAAGCCACCCAGCTTAAAACAGAAACAGGTAAGACCACCCTCTGCTCAGTACACTGACTGAGGTGCAGAGGGAAGCAAAGCAGAAGACGACTATATTGCAGAGTATCTTTTTGGTATATGTTACATTCCAGTCACAGAACCTGTAACCTACTAAAGTGCAAGTACATTCAGGGTTGGATAGAAGAAAACACCAAACAGAACAATCTAAATATGGGAGGATTACTCAATTAATACAAATCTTCCAGTCTTAACAGCAAGAACCTGATTGCGTTTGCATCATTTTGAAGATGCCGAAGTTTGTGTGCACTGTGGGCAGTTTTCCTCCCTCCTCTACAAATCAAGGAAACTTCTAATCTGACTCCTAAGCATTAAGTGGTTTGGTACCTTAATGACACTGGCTGGAGATATCAAAGTGTTTGGATCCAGCACCTCCACAACAGCTTCTGGAATGACAGCCTTCTTCATACAGGACATGTCAAACCCATAGACATCTTCCCAGAAAAGGAGCTTGTCCGCATGTTTATTCATATCCCCAACAGCTACCAGGCTAATGGTGCAAATGTCAGGATAAACTGCAACAGAAACAGATTAGACATATTTGATTTTAGACACACATAAAGATGATTTTTTCTTTTCTCTTCAAGTGATTAGCATCTTAAATAAACAACTTTTTTAGCTCTTGGACAAGACAGATTTTCTGCTGTTTTACTTCGTAGAGTCCCATTTGTACACAGAAGAGACTACACACAAAAATTTAACTTTCCTACACTATTCTTAACAGTATTTCCTATTCATGACAAAGTATCTTTGTAGTTGAATCCCACTGCTAGAAAATGATTGGAAATTATGTCTGAAGACAACAATTTAGAACAATTCTCTTCTGGCTTCTATATAGAGAATGACCTAAAATATATTTAATAACTCTTGACAAATACCCAAAGGGAAATTCAGGTGAGAGCTCTGCAGTAATAAGAAACCTCTGTGAAAAGACCTTACTTTCAAAAAAAAAAAACAAAAAAAAAACCAACAAAAACCAAAACACATCTGTAAATATTCTTACTCAAAAGTTTTATTCCTCTTTGTTATCACCTCTGGCTGATACTTGTCTTACAACCTAGAAGATTATTTCTGAATAGTGAAAAATAATAATGACTTTTCTGTCTGCACCTGAAGAGTGGGAAGTGACCCAATATATAGCAAAGAACCTCATCCATTCCCTTCCTCCCTCTCTCCCACTTTTAGGATAACAGCTATAATTCTTACACTACCTTCACCTCTGTGCTTTCTCTTCTCCCAAGAATATATTCAGAACAAGCTTTTCCAAATAGGAGTGTAAGAATGACATTTGCCTTTTTAGTAGCTGCCAGCAGAGTCAATCTCCTGGCAATCTCAACTGACTGGAAAAACCACAAAGAGCAGCTGCTATAGCAATATCAAATAGTAAGAGAAGCTCAATTTATATTTAGTAAGGCTTCTTTTCACAAAGAAATCCCCATGTTTTTTCCCTAAGAGGTTTAAAGCCTCTGAAGCCACATTGAATTCTTGATCTGGCTTCAGAGTCAAATGCCTACTAACAAAAACACCTTACCTGATTTTATTTTTTATTAATACATAAATGTGGCAGTGCTAATGAAACTGAAGTCGAGTTTCACTTTTCCTCCCCAAAATCTGGTGAAGTGTAAAATTAATTTTGTCTTCAGCTCTGTTTGAAATTATAGCTTAGCAAAATGAATGTGGAGAAATCATTGCTATAGCATGGTAAGTCAGAACAGCAGTACTTACTGCCCTGTAGAACACTGAAGATAGAAACAGCAAACTGAAATTAGACCTTTCATATAGTCAGAGTAGTTTCAGCTGAAAGGAAATAATCATATAAATATTGATGATAAAGAACAGTCTTCTCTCAAGAAGCTTTTTCTTCATTAGATAAAGACATTAGAGTAAGCACATTGTCATCTTTCTCACTGACTGTTTAAAACAGAATAAATAAATACCAGCAAGTTTTAACTGGAATCCCATTGCTAAGTTCTCATCACCCCTACTTTGCAGCTGAGAAACTCTGAAAAGGTTTCTACAGGAACAGCCTACAATCAACTCAGCAGGAAAAAAGCAGTTTGATAAGAATCCAAACAGGAAGGCATTCCAACTGCCTTGTCCAAAACAAATCCCTTGTTCCAGCACACCTGACAGCTGGCACCCAAGGTGGGTTTCTGGAGCCATCAATAAGGGAAGTCTGTATCTCAGAGTTTCCTGGTGTAACAACTGCATTACACGTGGCTTTACCTCACAGCGTTTCAAACCTTCAAGGGTCGCCACTGATGCTCTAAAAATTAAAAGACTGTGATACAGACAACAAAAGCAAGTGACATCAGCATTTGAGGGACTATTTTTCAGTGAAAGAGACTTCACAGGATGTGATGGTATGGAGAGAAGAAAGATGAGAGGACTGGCAGTCCTTAGTTACAGAGCACACTTAGAGGAACGTGCCAGAGACACTGCAAATGAAAATGGAAACCACAGCAAAAAGTGATCAACGACCTTATAATCTTCCACCTCAAACTAGCCCAGATTTCTGGGACATTCTGTGAACAGAAGTTTATCACCTCTATCAAGTGTGAAATATTTGAGCTGGATGACCATCAGTTTATATTAAATCTCTCTGTGCACACAGCAAATCCTCCCATCAGCAGTGGAAGTCACCATCGATTGCACAAAGTGCTTAAGAAAAAGGACAAATGTAAACACTGAATGCTCCAATCTAATCTGCATTTTTACTTTAGCCTCTTGATAGCAACTGAAGTAGACAATGTCTGTTTAGACTTCACAAAAAGAAATCTGTGTTCCACCAACAGGGCTCAGGCAAAAGACTACAGCAATACAGTCAGTTCCAAATTTGCACCCTCACCCATGTCTAGAAGCACATGCACTACTGAGGTTTGACTGGAAATGGAAGCAGTGTTATCTAAATATCAACCTAAATCATCTAAACACTGCAGAGTTTTGAAATGTTTAAAAGCATCACAATTGCAATTTCCATTTCACCATTTTCCTCCATTCCCCTGGAAATCCTCTGCTCTTTCTGCAACCCTGTAACACTTTCCTGGGCAACCTTGACAAGACCTGTCGTTTTTTCCCATTCAGCCTGTAATTTAATAATTATTCCTTCTCACAGGTGAAATGAACAAAATGCTGATTGGACAGAAGCTCACACTGCTCAGAGCTTGCACACATCCATCGCTGTGACCATCTGTGTCCTTCTCGACTCGGTGCCCACGAGTCATCCGTCACCAGGAGCAGCTCACGTGGGGAGCAGCTCATGATGGGAAATCCTTTATCCCTCAGCAATGCCTCACAACCCTCAGGACGCTGGAGGGGATAGCAGCAATCCTCCAGACACACAAAATGACTCCAGGGCAATACCACCATCATTTGGATGCAAACAATACCCTGCTCTGAATGACACGCTCCTTGCCCATGTCCCCCCTCACCAACATGAACTGCATTCAAGTGTGTGAAAAAACCTATCCTTGAGCAACAGCTCTAAACCACAAACACATGGGTACTGGGCAGCAAAAAAATTTATGTTCCCAAATAAAGCTATTATATACTGTACACATTGCCCTAGACAGTCTGGCATAACCCACTCCAGCATGCCAATAGGCTAAATTGAAGTAATGATGATATGACTGACTGAACACAAATCCAGAAATCTGGACTCTACTCCCAGCTCAATGACTGAAAGATCTGGCCAAGTCACAGCTGCTTCCATTGCTTTTATCAGCTTTCAAACAGCCTCTGTAATAGTGATCTTGGGATCAATAGTACCAAGTGGTTTAAGACAAAATGAAGCAGATTTTAGGAGCTCCTCTGGCGAGGCTTCACCTCAGAGTGAGCTCTGAGTTTTGGTTCATCTGAATTTGGATGTGCCTACAAGGGTCCTGCCATTCATCTCCACTGCAGGAGAGTCTGTGCTGCTGAGCTGATTGCTGAGCAGCTTTCTCACAAATCCTGGACACAGCCACTTACCTGCTACACAAGCTGGCAGCAGAGCACTAATTGCAAGCACCTTAATGAAACAGTGCTAACGAACATTAAAGTCTGGCCACACCAATCAGTGCTTGTACAACATTTTGTGCTTTGTTAAGAGTCAAAGAAGGGCCCAAGAGCATTCTCAGACCACAAAGGGTAAGTGCAGCGCAGAACCAGCACACCCTGTCTGCTCAAAGCAATCCCTGGAGTTAGAAACCAACAGCAAATCCACAAACAATACAGTTTAAACAGAGGTCCAACATTTCTGGTCCTTTTCAGAAGGCTTTTGAAGTAGTTGCTAAACATAAAATGATTCCTTGCTATTTTAGGGAATGACCCTGAATTTAATTGTATCACAATGTAAAGTGATCAGCATGTATCTCTGCAGAGCTCTAAGCTGTGTTCCTCATCTGGCTGCACTATTCTGCATCACTGAAAACAAAAAAGCTCTTATCCTATCACGTTGTTCAAGTGGCTACTAAATATTCTAACACACCTCTTGCCTGTATATTCAGCTTTGTGAACAAATGTTGAACAACTGCATAAACCCCTTCTTTCTGCTGCACTCTGTAGTGTACAAAAGCTCCCTGCAATCAAAGGGAAGCACTGCAGCAAGACCTGTGACAGTCATTAATCCAGTCATTAAGGCAGTGTAGTGAAACTGTGTGCATGGTTAGCACAAAAGAGGAAAAAAACCCCAGACTGATGACTACGATTGAAAAGGTCACTATGAAATACAATACCGACAGAGGAATTAAGCACAAGGAATAAAGCACATGCAGAACTTGGGCAGAAAACTGCATCCTGTGAGGAATTAATACTCACAGGCACTTGAACAGTGCTTAAGATGACACTATCTAAGCTCCTTAAATGGGTAAAAGAACTCTACTTCAAAATAAACCCTTCTGTTTTGTCACAACCCTAGCCTCCAATCAGAAAGAAAAAGAGCATGTTACCAGGAGGATAAATATAATGAACTTAAACAGTGTCATTCCATTAGTTATTTCATGAGGCTTCTTGTGTTTAAATCTATGTCCTCCCCACACAAGTTCCCTCTTCCAGGAAAACACCCTATCCACTTTTCCGCTTACCCACAGTAGTTTACTCAAAACAGTGTCACATCCTACAGGGCACAACTTATTTTCCTCAGTTCATAATTAGGCAGAAACTGGGATTTTGGGAGGGGAAAACAAATACCCACATGTGTGGGAAGAATTAGGGAGGAAAATATTCAGACTGTACTTAAGAATAAATAAGCCTAGCCTGTCTATTCTTAAAAACATCATTAACTTGAGACCTTGATACCCCACCTAATGTGCTTCTATTACCCATACAGTAAATCAATGCCTTGAAGCTCCTGCTAATGAAAACATTTTTCATTGAGACTGGCAACTTTCTCATCCATGCATAGCTTATTCTGAGTTCATTTGGTTTCTCCCCAGAGCTAAATGTATTAAAGGAGTTGAGCACCAACCTGAGCCTCCCTCTGCCAGGTACTTGTCCTTTGCATAGATGACAGAATCCAGCATTGACTCAAAGAGAAGGAAATAACCCTGTTTATGGAAGAAGGGAAAGAATTCAGAAATTATTATGCTTCTTATGCAGCCTATTTAATAATTCTACAGATAGATTTTATCAACACAGCTTAAGAACTTTATATGCCCACACACCTCAAGAAGAGCCACCACCTCCTGAGTGTCTCAACAACAGTGTTGTCACTTCAAACTTCAGCTCTATAGAGTATAATCTTTAATTTCCCAAACTTCAACTATGTAGCAAATACTAAATTAATAAACTATAGACAATAAACATCCAATAATTACCTGACAAGTCTTATAACATCAAAAGAAATCAAATTCAACTCAAACTAAGTAAAAAGCTGCACATACTGATTTTTAGTAATACCTGGGAGGTTTCAAAACAAAAAAAATCCCTTCCTCCTCAGAACTGCAAATAACACTAAAAACACTGTCAGAGAAACACCAAATGCATCTTTGCTACTTCATATTTGCAACCTCGTGGTGCCCTGTCTCACACCCTGGGCAATGCTCACTGAGACAAGTGCAAATAAATCATGTAACCAAAGACACTGAATGTTCTCTGAGTGTTCTACATCATTTAGCAGCATCTGGACTTAAATTTCCAGGATAAAAATGCTTACAACCAGATTTGCATAGGGGTTTTTTTGTGTTGGGATTAATTTTATGGCAGGCTAATCATAGTGCTACTGATTTTCAGAATAACTTACTGTAAACTTGAGTAAACCATCTCGTAAAACAGAAAAATATCTCTTATTTAAACATTTGAGATATTAAAAACCCCATATAGCAGTATTAGAACAAATTAGCATTTTTATAGAAAACATTGTTTCTCAACTGCTTCTAAATGAACTGTAGATTTGAGATATTCAGCCCTTTGTTTTCCAGTAGATTAAC
Organism: Poliocrania exsul; assembly: GCA_035041345.1. Lineage (NCBI taxonomy): Eukaryota > Metazoa > Chordata > Aves > Passeriformes > Thamnophilidae > Poliocrania > Poliocrania exsul. The sequence continues at coordinate 3,532,695 of JAWWLZ010000172.1, read as the reverse complement.
TGACTTTATACCCTTCCTGTCTTCCACGTTTGACTACTATCCTTAATCCCACTCAATACTGGAATATATTTCATCTACATCCTTACATCAAATCAATTAAGACAAATAACACAGGGTTTGCATTTTCACTTAGCATCTTCATTCTCATTTTGCTTAAAGCACAGCTTGGTCATGGGGCCTGATTAGGAAAGAACAGAATGGACAACTGAAGCCCAGACTTTGGACCTGCAGCCCTGCAAGCCCAGTCAGCAGTAACCCAACAAAGGAAAGCCAAGCAGCTGCATCAGGGGAATTTCGGATGGGATAGGAGAGAATAGTTCTTCACTGAAAGGATTGTCAAGCATTGGAACAGGCTGCCCAGGGCAGTGGTGGAGTCACCATCCCTGCAGGCATTCAAAAGACATGTAGATGTGGCACTTGGGGACATGGTGGGCTTGGCCAGTGATGGGGGAACAAAATGATCTTTGAGGTCTTTTCCAATCTAAACAATTGTAAGATATTTTCTTTCACTTTTCCTGCACTTCCATATTTGTATAGTGATAGAGATTTTTTATTTTTCAAGTCATCATGCCACTCCTGTAGACAGACAGCACTCCATGGAAGCTGCACTGCTAACACCACCAAATTTTCTCCAAGTTTATGCCATCCTGGATGTTAATTTTGCTTAAGACAACAAAAAAAAAGCTGCAAGTTCAGAATAAATGTCACTACCTGCAGCCCTCAGAACTAAAATCAAAACAGGAAAACCCAGAAACTTGCCATATGTGCATTCAACAGGAACACAGTGTGAAAATAATGGCCATGTCCTCTTTGCTTGTTTCTTCTGGTAACAGGGCAGCGCTCCACTGGAGGCTCTTCCTCCTGATGCTGCCTGTTCTTCCACTTTCCTGTCCGACTTCTGGAAGTCCTTAGCACAAGTCCCAAATACAGATTACTGCTCTGGGAGCAACAGGATGGTCAGAAAGCTTTGCTGGACAGCTGACAAGGCCAGGAGCTCCAATTGCATTAGGCAGAGATTATTTGATGCTTACAGCAAGCCAAAAGCACAGAATGGAACCCCAGCTTTCTATTCTATAGCATTATTCTTACACTTTTAAAGACAGAGTATGTTTAGCTCAGAAAAACTATATCTGGATGCTTTTAACTGAAAATTACTTGTTTTCACAGTATTTTAAGTGTAACTTCTAGGATGTACCTTAAGACTAGTTAACAGCCAGAGTCAATAACTTACAAAGTAATATTTTTATGGATCAGCTCCTGACTGCCTTCTCTCTGCCCATCACCTGTGTCTGCAAGAAGTACAGCCAGAAGACACTCTTCATCATGAGAAACACAGAACAAGTCTCACTGTCCTTTCCCTGACCCTTCCACTCTGACACTGTTGTTGCCCTCCCACTCCCAGTTCCATCTCCCCCCAGCATTCCTGTAAGTTCCACAGACCATCAGTGGTACTGAACCATTCATTCCTTATGCCACAGAGTTGTGCTCAGTGTGCTGTGCTCCTCTGTAGGGTAATTTGGAAGGTAATTTCACAGGCTGCTGCCCCACCTGTAGGGGTGCTACCTGGAAAATGAATGAGACCTGACAGCCTTTCCCTGGGATACTGTGGGGCACTATTGCTGCCCCCTGCCAGTAATAGGGGTGTGGCTTTCCTTGGGCATGTATTGACATCCTTAATATTAATTACTGTAAATTGATCTCCAGGATGCAAATCTGTGAGCTGCATATTATTAGCACAATCTTGATAGTGACTAAGCTAAGGCATGAAGTGTGACACTTTCTCTGTGAAAGACAAGCAGAATACACAGAACATCTTAAACGTTACAATGTCACACTGTGCATTTTATACTCAAAAGTGGCCATTTCCTCCTCAAAATGAACACGAAGTTCCTTATTTTTCACATTTGCAAAGCTGAAAGGAAATGCTCCCCAGCAAGCAGCACAGTCTGATGTAAACAGATGTGGAGAGGAATAGAAACACCAGAACTGCAGAGGAACATCTGCCCCACGTCATGTCTGCCCAAGACACCCACCAAAAAGGTCTGAGCCCACTGGCATGCCTGAATGCAGAGCAATGTCAGTATTGTTGATTTCTTTCATATCCTTTAGATTTGTATTCTTTGTTCGTAACAGAAAGCTCACAAAGCTTTGATGACTCAATATCCTGCATTGTTAAATTTTCCTCTATTATTCACATACACTACAGCATTCTCATGTTTATTTTCACTTTCATTCAAAGCTACACAAAAATATTTTATCAATGGATCAAAACACAAATATGGCAAGTTCTTTTAACTTTAGTGCTTGACTACTTATCATGATAATCTTTGTGGAGAAAAATAGATTAAGCTCTTTAAAAGCATAAAAAGGTGGCATTAGCATGTTTACAATAGCAAGAATTAGCAGAATTTTTGGCACAGCAGACAAAAAAGGTGTAAAGATAGAATTGAGAAGAAATATTTAACTACTTGTAACAGGGTTGTGATTCCCCTCTGCCTTCTATCAAAGATGTATTTTATTATTTCCTGTAACATTACTGCACCTGGTCTGGTTCTCCAGATTCAGTAGGGCACAATACTAAATATTTAATGAGATGAAAGGCCAAATAACTGGCCCACACTTGATCTTTTCTAATATCTAGTGATACAAAAACGTGCATAATTTTTTAAACTGAAGTTTCTAACTACAAGATTTCCAGGGGCTTATGAGTCAAACAAGTCACAGAGGGTATGCAGAACAGATTGGACAACAGATTCTGATTTCAGACACAAAATGTTATCTGGCATTAACAGACATACAAAACTGATGTGGCCCACTTGATGTCATGAAAAATTACTTTTTTCCTTGAAACTATCCCCCCCAAACCTGTGGCACATTTAAATGACAAGCAGCAGCTCCACAAACCCCTCTGCATGCTCTGCTGCAGCCCCATTCCCCACAGGCTAAGTCAGCCCTCATGCTGATCTCCCATCTATGATTTAATTTAAAATAAAATAAAATTCATTACTGGCAGAGGAAGCTCACAAATTTCAGAACCACAGCTTGACTCTGTCATTATACACACCCTGTTGTTTCCTTAAACAAACAGGAGTGAGAACACCAAATGGGAAGATGTGAAGAGCAGAAAAGTGATACCCATTATTGGTGTTGGCAAAAAAACCCCAAACAATCATGCAAGGAAACAAAATTCCTTCATAAAAAACATTTTGCTCCAAAGAAATTAAAGCATTCAGCTACTTAGTATGCTCCTCACACCATATTAAGAACACAAAAAAAGCTCCATTCTCACATAGAGTTATAAATTTTAACTGTTACATAAATAGAACACTTGTATTAATGCACCTCCAACTATTAAGATTACAGAATGATTACATGAAAGAAATACAAAAGGAAGAAGAGAAAACCAAGGAAAAAATATTAGCTATCTGACTGGAGATACGATTAAAAGACGAGAGCACTGGATTGTACCCTCACTTTATCTGACAGTGCATCTCTTCTCCAGTTTTTCCTTGTATAAAACTCTGCTGCATATTCAGTACCATAAAGCACTGCATAAAAAAATCTAATTTATCAGCACATGTTGTACACTAACATTGTTATTGAGACAGCCATCTCAGGCAATTGTCCCTCACAATATAAACCCTTCACAAACAAGAAATGCAGATTTTTTCAAGTGAATAACTCTTGCAACCTTTAGCTTTATAGCTGCAGCTGGAGAAAAAAAGCACAAGCATACTGACAGCAAAAAACCCACATACACAGATGCAGCTGGGTAGGAACATTCCAGAAAAGCACTACAAACATTTAGTTTCTTTCTGCACTCATCCTTTCAATAAGCAGCTTGCAAAGATTACAATTTCCCTACCAAAATACTGAGAAATCATGCAGCCACCTTTTTTCTATCTTTGTAGCAAATGTTTTCCTGCCCAGGTGATTCAAGTAAGTCTATACTTGGAATAAGAAGTAAGAGATTTATTTGTAGGTGCCCTATGGTACAAGCAGAACAGTCACAAAATTTTAGAGGCTGGTACCTGTAAGGCACTAACAGCAAGCTGCAGTTTGACAAATTAAGGCTTTTAAAGGTTTCATGCCTCAGAGACTTGCAGATCTGATACAGGGCATCAAACAATCCTGGACAGGGAAATCTATACAAAACCAAGGCCAGCAGTGAGATCTGACGTGAAATTCACCCATTCTGACATTCTTCCTCCATCCTTTCGCCAAGGACCAGAAGACTTAGAATCAGTTTGGTTGCAGACCTTGGCCATTCTTCTACTCTCTCAAGGCAACGTGGCTTAAGTGGTGAAATGGCCCTTCAGTCCCCCCACTCTCCCTTGTGCTCCTGGTCCACAGAGTGTAGAAAGTCCTTGTGTCACTTCACACACTGTACCAACGCTTTGCTAAAACTGTACAGCTGTACTTGGAATGAAAAAGCCTCAGGGGATGGACCAGAGGGCTTTGAAGTCCAGTGGGCCCTCAATTTTCAGCAATCTGCCTTTTGGGCACCAAGAGAACAAGCCCACAGCTCTTCATCTCTCCCACTGTGTTTCTCTGTGGTTTTTACACACTGGTTTCAGTCCAGTTCTCTGGTTGTGTTCAGTTGAACACAACCAGAGAGGTCCTGCTTGTGGTCTGGTTACAACACTGTTGAACACAGACACTTCAGATGCCACAAACTGAATACAGCACATTAAAAGCAAGATCATTGCTGATTTCTTTCACAGACTTCAATAAAACCACTGAACAGACAGCTGCTCATCATTCAGCCTCTAAACCTGGAACACTGACAAAACCATATCCAGATGAATTTAAAATGGGAAAATATTATTTTGGAAGATGGCAATACATTTGAATTTCTACATATACCCCCTCGCCCACTGTGTAATATTTAAGATGCTTCTCCCATTTTTCCATACTAAAAGGGAACGAATTTAAAAATGAAAGAGAGGAAAGAATAGCAAGCAGTTTGTGACAGTCACAGGTCACTTCTGCAATTAAGAGAATGATCATCAGAAACCAGTACATTGGAGATGCTCATAATGCAACACTGTGCCTTTTACAAGACACTGCTCTATGACATCTTTCTCAAAGCTTAATCTAGAAACAATCCCTGGAAAACGCAGTACTTTTCCCCTCTCTTGCCTCACTCTTGTTTTTAATTTTCTGATGCTCCAGACAGAGCTCTAAAAAAAGGCTTGCAGTGTACTGGTCTGAAGCACTGCTCTGCACCAAGCAAAACAGAGCCCTGGCTCCACAAAAGGGTCGGACATTACTAATCTAGAAGCAGCTTGTTTCCTAAACAGAACAGCAACTTTTCGCATTTCTGTTACAAAGAAAACAAGTGTTCCCATGAGAATTTTCCTGCCAGTCCATACAGATTTCCCTCCATGAAGAGCCAAAAACTGACTTACACTGAATTCCTCTTTGCTCTCACGCTTCAACATTTCCAAGCACTTACATTCACATATTAACAACAGATTTCACACCGGAGAAGGAAATGAAAAAGCAAATTCACACAAGAAAGCCAGACAAAAGAGAAATCTTCATCTGCATCTAGGTAACATAATGTTCCTTTCTGGGCAGTGTTGGAACAGTGTACACTGCTCAGCTATCAATCTTACTTCCACAGCTTTGTCCTCTTTATCTCTGTATTGCAGCAACCTATAAAAATCCTAACATTCCCAAATATTTAGAATATCTAATTAAGTGAAGTGCACATGGCTATGCAACTATGACATTAAAAGGTAAATCAGCACACAAATGAAAAACTCGGAACATTCAATACTTCATTTCTTACAAGAGCTGGTTTTTGAAATCCTTTACTTCACCTTAGAGGCACTGATTTACATCATCACTTCAGTTGAGCTGCTCAAGTTCCTTTTAAAACCAAATCTTGGGCTCCAGAATGAGAAATGTGATCTTGGGAACATTAATCTTGGTGCACACATTAGGCAACTGATCAAAGGTTTCTCTGAAAGAACTGTAATTACATTTCTAGTGAAGTTACTATTCTGTCAGAAATCACCAACCATAATGTGCTATTTTTAAACCTCTAGTTTAAGCCAATGGCTTAAACCTAACCTGCCTTGAAACTAATGACCTCAACACTAAACTAAGCTCATGCTTCAAATAATGTACATTATAGCAATGGAGGGAAAGATGCAGATTTCCAGGTCACTGAAATATGTAGTTTTAAAAGAAAAAACAAACACACAACAATAACAAAAAACAACCCCCAAAACCAAACAAATTTATTTTCACCTTTCCCTGGAAACCAGACAGGTTTGGATCCATAAGGAATACATGACCTCTCTTCCAAAGGGCCTTATATAGAGTAGAATGGCCACAGTTTGTAAATAAACAAAACCCACCAAACAAACAAGTAACTTTGAACTTAAGTTTTTGTTACTGATCTTAAATTTCAAGCAGAAAAGAATTTTTAAGTTCCAACAGCTGGAATGAGCCTGAAGAAAACCTGCATTTTTAAGTGCTTTCTGAAGGTCTGTAATATGAAGAGACAGAAAAGCAGAAGTTCCCAAAAACCCCCAAACCCACAAACTTACCAGAGATATTCCCTACCACGTTTTTGATGGTCACTATGAAGTTCAGTCTGGCACTGGGTCTTGCAACCCAGATTTCCTTGTTAGGATGAATGGCAGGTGGCAAGCACAAGTGTGTCACACCACCAGCCAGCACAGCAAAGGAAGGCACAGCAGGCCAACAGCTGAAATCCAGTGGATTCCAGGAGATGGCTCACTGAGACAATGTTTCCTGTTGTCCATCTCAGTAACTTTGCACTTTAAAAATCAGTTATTTTATTGCTACACTAAAGAGTGGCAATGAACAGTAACAGTTTGCCAGCTGTCCCTGTATTTGTAGATTCCCAGAGCAAGCACCTCACCACCTCCTCATTGCCTTCCAGCTGAACGTGCAGACTGAAGTATTTCACTCATCAGGATGACCTGGCTAGGTGACTAATACAATGTTTCTCCATTACTTTCACCTGAGCAGTGACTGAAGTACTTTAGAGATTTGCAAACCAACTGACTACTGCACCCAAAGCAGCCCAATTGTACTTAGAGAACCCGGATTTGAAAGAGCTGGAACAAGAAGGAACAGGAATTGTATCCAAGTACCACACAATCATGACTGCAATCCCATCTCTCACATTGGCTAAGACACTGTTGAAGCATGATAGATGTTTTGGTTAAAGAAACAGCATCACCTAAAGAATAACTTTTCAAATTAAATGAAACAACACATTTCTTTCTGAAAATAACTATATCTTGAAAAGAATATTCATGCACCTTACCATCCATTCAGATATAATGACATCCACTTTCTCCACAGGCAGATCTACTTCTTCAATTCTTCCTTTGACTAATGTAATAGTATTTTCAAGTTTATTTAATCTGCAAGTCAGAACACAAATGAATTAGTTTCTATTTCTGATTTCTGCTGTCAAGAGAGATACTGATATCTACATTTCCCGAACTTTCTCCTTTAACAAATCAAGAAAGCATAAGAGCACAATATTCCTCAGTTATATTTCAGTGGGAACATTTCCAAGTAACTAAAAATTGCAGCAGATTAAGTGCCAGGCAAACATGGCAGACAGGAGATCTGTGTACCTGCAACGTGCCAGGCATGCAAATGTGCAAGCTTCAGAAACAAGGAAAAGAGAGAGAGGACAATTTAGAAATGATGGTCCCCTCTCTAAGAGTTGCTTGTTCTATTTCTCCTCCTTTGACCTCCACAGCAGAATTCTACAGCAATCAGAGCCTACTCACCACGCCAGGACAGCAATGGAAATTGACTTCCTTATAGGGCTGTTTTGCACTACTTGGTTGTTTATTTAACCAAACCAGCTGCGAAGCCACTGAGAACAAATATTCCCTCTAGATCAGTCTTACAGCTATCCCACAATAAAGGCACCCTCCCCACGGTGGTGGTGGGCAAAAGCACTGTAGTACCCGGGTATTACCTCAGGTGTCTGTAATGGTACAACCACCCTGCATAGGAGGAGGGGTTTGTGATGGGACTACAGGTTTTGAAACAGTAACTGCACAACACTGAAATTACTGAGTATGTAAATGCTTGAAATCTACTATTTTTCTTCTTGGCAAACCACATTAGTCTTTCTTGCACACACCTTTATTACAAAGCTGTTCTCACAGAGAGCAGAAAAGGATTCTCAGCACCGAAATTTATCTTCCCACTGCAGTTCTTATCTCTGTCCCTTTGGTTGCTATCCTGATACCCTACTCTTACATTCTGTCTGGCCTTCAATGCAGACCAGTAATCACATGAAAAATTCAGTCTCAAAGACAATGGGAGAACGATCAGAATGAAAGGAGGGAAAGGAAAGGGTCAAAGGGCTACTTGAACATGTGGGCTGTTGCAAAGACCAGTTCAACACTCTACACAAGACAGCCTTCTGTTACAAGAGTAGCAGTTCATCACTAATATTATCTTTAATGCTATAAACAGAAGTAAAACCAGAAGGTCAAAATGAGAAATAAAATGTTAAAGAGCTACCACCCACAGCAATAATTTAAGGTTAAGAAAAGATCTAAGGATAACATCCTAAATGACCACATACAAAGGCATGATTTAAATCAGGAGAGGAAAAATATAAATTAGTTATACACTTGTTTTCAATTATAATGTTTAAAAAACTCCAAACCAACCAATGTAGTTCACACATTGTAGGAAGAACTGCTGATACACTATTTAGCAATTATACTTCAACTTTCTCTTCTACCATAGCAGTGATAGATGACAAAAATCAAGTCACTGTGCTATAAATTCTGCAGGCACTATTCACAGCAAGAAAAGGAAAAGGCAATCATTTAGTCAAAAGTAAGTTTATTTTTTTAAGGCTGCTCAGGCTACTTATTCCAGTTTACTTGCACACACTGTTTCCAGTAATTAGCATAGTAGAAATTAACCCAAATTCTGGGAGGGACAAAAACTCTTGAGCACATATTTGAATCACAGGTGGAAACACAATGAAAAAGTAATTTTTAAGCTACACAGAGTCGTTTAGTACTCCAATAAAGATTTGTTATTCCACTTTTTGTTATTTGTTATTCCATGCAAGTTTGCCAGCTTTATTCCCTTAGGAAAAGTGTAGGTTTAACCAGACAAATATAAATTGTTTTGATGTGAACTGGAGACTTTAATGTGAATTGAACTTTTTACAGCAGAAAATATCTATAAATGTGCAGCGCTACTGATGACTCTCTGTGCACTCCAAGTGGCAATTCATCACTTAAGAGTTTTGATTCATTGCTTCTCTTAAAGGCCTGCCCTTCTCCTCACCACAGGTAATACATGTTGACTGTTACTTTTAGTCTCCCTTAAGTATAAATAACACCCAAAGAACTTTGTGCACTTGTTGGAAGATAAGAACAACCCTAAACTTGTATCTAGTACATTAGAAATAAAACACTATTTCACATTTGTAACCACTCTGAAGATGTCAGGGACTCCTGGGAAAAATTCTCTTTAAGGAACAAATTCTTGCACTAGAAAAGTATTTTCACCAAAGATGCAGTTAATGCTTAACATACATTTTCCAACCAGGTAGAGTAATTTTGCAGCTTCCAAGTGTGCAGTGTGAAGGGGTACCTACCCAATTCTGCCTAGACAACATTACTTCTGTACAACTTAAGCTTGCCTAAAAAATTCTGTCACTCCCAAATTCTTCAGCACATACCTGGACGTTTTCCCCTCCCTCCGCCCCAGTTGCTCTTACAAAATCAACCTAAATAAAAACCCCTACATGCCTCAGCTACCAACAGCACACACCTACACCTGCTGTCTCACGCTGGGAAATCCTTTTTAAGCCTTCAGAATGTTGTTGCTTCATTTTTCCATATGCTCACGGTGTCCCTTAATATACTCCACAAGTTAATTAGTGACACGTGGTGTGGGCAAATGAACCCTGAGATGGGCAGAAAGCTGCCTACACTATGAAGCTCAGGAGGTGAGAGGAGGAGTACAAATCCTAACCAGCAGCCAGTTACCGGAGGTGTTCCTCAAGGCTCAGTGCTAATTCTGATACTAATTAACACGTTTAGTGACCTAATGGGACAGAAGGCACGCTCAGCAAGTCAGTGGATAACGCTGAATTAGGGGTGAGCAGTTCATAGGGTAGGGCTGCTATTTCCTGTAATACAAAGTATAGAAATTACTTAAAATTCCTATATTGAAACAGAAAATTAAACAACTATACATGCACACACACACTTGAACTGCTTTCACTGAGCTTATCTGAATCAGAACTTTCTATAACTCAAAGCAGTGCAGACAGGCAAAGTTTGTCACATCTTCTTGGTGTCTAACTTAACACTTGATCAGTAGCAACATTTAAAATGTAGGAATGGAAAACGGACAGGCAGCATTCAGCTGGAGCCTCTGCAGCCAGGCAGCACTGGCCCTGTGGTACCATTAAGGGGAAGGTCTGCTTTAATTACTCCTACCAGGAGGGCAAACAACTTCGCAGAACATCAAAATCTGTGCTCTTTCTTAGGGCAAAGAATGCCTTCAATAAAACATAGACTGAGGGATAGGTGATCAATAACTAGCAACAGCATTTTAGTAACTTTTTACAGTAGTAATTACCCTCCTTTTCTAATAACTTTTCCTACCTAATGATGTCCATTGCCTGATAGAGGATTTCAGATTGGTCGACTCCAATCACTTTCTTGGCACCCGCTTTGGCAGCAAACATGGAGAGTATTCCAGTTCCACAGCCAACATCCAAAACCACCTGAAACGAGTAAAATGGAGGTAAAAACAGCGTATTTTCCTTGCTATGATTTTTCTCCACTTCTGTAGCATCAAGTTTTACTGCTACAGGCAGAGATACCCAAGTCAAACTGCAGTTCTAAATCCACACCCTCTACCACCTTTTCCAGACAGACAATGAAGCAGATGAGCTCCAGCTGAAGGTTAACTCAGTCATATGAGAAACAACCATCAGCAATTATTAGGGCAAAAACTAAAATGTTACATGAACAGGAGAAGGAATCATAGAATCAACTGGGTTGGAAAAGACCTCCAAGAACATCAAGTCCAACCCTTGGTCCAACCCCAGTCCCTTTACCAGATCATGGCACTCAGTGCCACGGCCAAGCTCAGTTTAAAAACCTCCAGGGATGGGGAATCCA
>JAWWLZ010000172.1:3504784-3521448 GCA_035041345.1 Poliocrania exsul | reverse complement strand
GAAGGTGCTGTGTGATTGCACTCAGGATGATCTGCTCCATAACCCTGCCAGGCACCGAGGTCAGGCTGACAGGCCTGGAGTTGCCAGGGTCAGCCTCGCAGCCCTTTTTGTGGATTGGGGTGACATTCGCCAACTTCCAATCATAATTATTATATATTATATATAATTATAACCTTTTAATCACTGAATCACTAATTGAACATAGCACTGGCACTGAAAAAAACAACCGTAGTTTTCATTACAAGTCTATTCAGAAACTGTATTTAGGGAGCCTTTGCCAGAAATGGCTACAGTGCCCCAAAACAGCTATGGCTCAAAAAGATGACTAAATTTCAAAGTGGTCACTGGGACAGTTTTAACACCAAAAACATTTTCTGTCTAGCGCTATTTATAACCAAAGTAGAACCCAAAAAACCAGTAAGATGGGATCCCTGAGTTTTCATGGAAGAATAGTAAACTTCATCACTACACCTGAAAAAGTACACTCAGCACAGCAACAAGGTCCATGCAAATGCCTGGGTTTTCTCTGCTCTAGGAATACTGAAAAAATGCAAAGGAATTAAGAAAAGAGGACCAAATTTATTACTAAGTAGAGTTGAGCTGCCTGCAGAGTTAAATCATAATAGTGTATTTCTTCTAACTACTGGAAACTTCTCAACTGCTTAAAAACTGATGAATGTATTGCAGGAGATTTTTAAGCTGAGTTTCAGGTTTGATGTTTTCACAGATTTGCTGAGGCTGAAAGGCACCTCTGGAGATGCTGAGGGTGCATTTTACTGCATTTGGTCAGATAATCAGCAGTCTTACTGTTAGACTCCTACTTAACAGAGTTAAGCTTTATTAATGGTGTCAAAAACTTACCACTTAACCCCAAAACGTTCAAAATCCAACTGAGAATGAAACTGCCCTTCTACAAAATACTTCAAGGCACCCTTACTGATACCCTTCCCAGCTCAGGAGCTACTGAGCATTCTTGCTTGGGCACAACAAAGCCGTGTTGCATGTGCACTCTCTATGTCTCCTGACAAACAGTATCCAAGTAAACACTGGAATGCTCTGCACCTTAGGCCTGCTTGCCTTCCCTTGTACACAATCCTTTACATGGACACAGAACAATCACCCTGAGGCCAGCGTGAATAAAACCAGGGGTTTATCCTCAGCAGCACAGTGTAAGTGACCTCCTGCTGTGGTGTTCTGGGAAGCAGTGACTGAGGAACTGATTGCCACCTGCCTGGGTAGAACAACTTACAACCTGGAATCAGACTAAAAAATAGTAGTGTGATGAATTTTTTACTGCACCAGGCTGGCCAGGAAAGTTGAGGGACAGAGTTAGTTGCTCCATGTGCAACTCTCTGCAGCTACATTTCAAAAGGAATCAACTCTGCAACTCACAAGTTACAAATGAGTATGTTATGGCTACAGAAATCCCTACGCTGGATTTGTTGGAGACAGGCATAGAAAATAAAAATCAATATTCTTGCTGCTGCTGAAACCTCACAGCCCCCAACATCACCTATTCTAACACTGGACCCATGGTAGTTAAGGCAATCACTGAGCCATGAAAGCTGGAAGTCACAGCCAAAAATAAACCCCTGTCAAAGAATGATCCTGATGTACAGTTCCATGAAAGAGAGTAATCACCACAAACTGGAAAAAAATCAAAACAGACACCACCTTGGACAGCTGCCCTGGTCACTTAAGAACGCAGATGGAACTCATCTAGCCTTAGGCAGGGGATGGGGGGAGAAAGAGGCACCAGAGAGAAAAGACAAGCTGGAATCAGGAACAGAAAGACAAGCAGAATGATCACCGATTAGCCTAAGGACAAGGGTCTACAGCTCACACATTCTCGTGGTGATCACATATGGCCTCTCACCAAAGGTCTGGCGCAGCTGGACCCATGGTTTGTCTATACAATAATACGCTGCAGCAGCACATCCTTCTCTGCAGTAAAATCAAAACTGATACTCTACTTTTAGCAGCAGAAAAACACAGAGAACCAGTAGGTCAAGTAATATGAACAATTAAATTAATTCCATCAATGAACTCTTTGTTCTAAAGACTCATTTTATTCCCTGAATACGGCATTGATCTTGCCTCAGACTTCTGTTCCATCACAAAAACAATGCTTTACTAAACCATGTTTATCCACCCAAAAATACTCATTGTAAAATGGGCCACATTTCCTTTTACTATGTAACACCTTAACTACTCCTGCCAGGTAATCTAAATTATCCCATTCTCATCTCCAATACATTACACAGGGTGAAAATAAAGGCAGCAAGCAGGATTCATACAAGTTTTAAAAATCTGTTTTAAAAGCTGAGAGCAGAAACAAATTGGCTGGTTCTGAATAAAGTTTGCCTAATAGACAAACCTAGATATTGTTCCCAACTCTCACCATGCAGCCACACCTCTTTAGGACACAGCAGACTGCAGCAAAGGCAAGTACGACAAATTCAGCTCTTTGAACAAGCTGCTCCCAAACTACCTTACAGGTGTCCTTCCAGAAACAAAAGCACCACTACGTATTTTGCAGGGAGGAACACAATATGGGAGTTCTAGGAAATACAGTATCAGATTTTTACTCACTTAAAAAAAAATGTAATCCAGCTTTAAGGGAAAACAGCCTTTTTCCTCACGTCAGAAGTTTCACTCAATATGGCTCTGACAGCATAATATGATACATTAATTTACACAAAATACCTTAACACTTCCTTCAGCAGAAGTTTAGATCTCTGAAAAAATCCCATATGTTCTCCATAACTGAGTATCAGGTGAAAGCTACATCAGGGTTTGGTCAGACACAGGGGGCACTGGTGACACAGATGGCGATTATGAGGAACTCAAAGCAATTCAGAATCTGTCTTTCAATTCAATCTCAACACATCATGGTAGGTTTGGATCCACTATGAATTTGAGGTGATCTTGACCAGAAACCGTGTTCAGAAATCAGTTTGAAGATGTTGCCATAATTGATAAGTTTTTCTTCAGGGAAGCTGGATGCTTTCACAGCACCGCACGCACATTCTCTAGGCTGTTCCCGGAGCAAGTGTATCCACTGCTGGGGCAGAAGCAACATTGACTCTAAGAGTTAATCCATGGTATGTTTTGAATGTTCCCAGTGTGTCCCTACAGCAGAGACAAAACACAATCAATTCTGAAAAACTGCTGTTCCACGAGGACACACATTTCATGTAACTTCAGATCAGTCTCACCCTGTGGAAACCTGCAGTTATCAATTTTAGGGACATCTGTGAAACTGGATTTCTCCCAGGAAAGTTTTCTTTCCTTTATTGATCTTTCTGCTTTGTTAGATGAGCTGCCCACCTGTACAGTCACCTGCAGCATTTAAGTAGCAGCAGTACAATTCTACACTTTCACTTGTTCTCTCACTACAATTAAAGACTTTAGAAATGTTTAGCAGATATAGGCTTGTTACATGAACTGAGGCAAAAAAAAGGAAGAAAGCTATTTCCTAATTTTTTTCTGCTGTAGTTGCCAATTGAAAACTGAGGTAAGACATACAAAGAATAGGCACTATTGACCTTGAAATACCTCCTGCCAGATCAAAACTGTATCTCTCTCACCTCTCCTAGAAAGGCAGGCTGAGAGAAGTGGGATTGTTCAGCCTGGAAAAGAGAAGCCTTAGGGATGACCTCATTGCAGTCTTCCTGTACCCGAAGGGAGCCAACAAGACAGACAAAGAGGGACTATTTACAAGGGCATGTAGTGACAGAACAGGGGGAATGGTTTTAAACTGAAAGACAGTAGGTTTAGATTAACAAAAAAAATGTTCCCTCTGAGGGTGGGGAGGCCCTGGCACAGGGTGCCAAGAGAAGCTGTGGCTGCCCCACCCCTGGAAGTGTACAAGACCAGGTTGGACACGGCTTGGAGCATCCTGAGGGACAGTGGAAGGTGTCCCTGCCCATGGAGGGGGGTTGGAATTCAATGACATTAAAGGTCCCTTCCAACCCAAACCACTCTACGGTTCAATGAACTCAAAACACAGCAAACTACTCAGCAAGTAGAAAGACAGAAAACAAGAAGAGGATCATAACTGCACAGGGCCCATAACCACTGCAGACTCACATCAGTCCAATCCTCCTCCCTGCAAGTGAAATAGCAGTTCCCAGCTCTAAGCCCCTCATAACAACAGACTCCAGAGACACTAAACAACACTAATTCAAAAATCAGTTCCACATGAATTCCTTCCCAGCTCTAATTACACAGGGCTTCTTGGACATTTTTATTGTATCAGGCATACACAGAAATCCACTTAATTCTGGTAAAGAGGCCCTCAGAGAGATCCCACCTAATAGACTGGACAAGAAAGGCTCAACTTCACCCCGCCAACATAATTAATGGCCCCCCGCCATGGCAGGCAGCACAAGGACAATGCCATCCCCACTGCTCTTATCAGCACTCTGCACCCTCCAGCTGCTGAACAGCTCCCCACCACCTGATAAAGCCACAGCACCTTAAATCAAACCCTGTCACTGCCACTCCACGTTCCCAGAGCTACAGAGTAACCAACCTAAAGGTTTACTACCATTTGAGAAAAAATAAGCCATACATGACTGTAT
Source organism: Poliocrania exsul (assembly GCA_035041345.1). Lineage (NCBI taxonomy): Eukaryota > Metazoa > Chordata > Aves > Passeriformes > Thamnophilidae > Poliocrania > Poliocrania exsul. The sequence continues at coordinate 3,516,862 of JAWWLZ010000172.1, read as the reverse complement.
TTTTCTGAGCTGTTTTACCTACCTTGTCCTTGAAGATATGGGGGTTTTGGTAGATGAAGTCATGGTAGCTTTCTGTACGCACTTTATCCTGTCATTGAAAAGCAAAGAGTTCATTTTTTTCACTTAGGCACTGCATGCCGTTCAAAAATGCTGAAAATCTTCCTTTTTAACTTGGCCTGAAGATGTTTTGTGCATACTGTACTTACAAGGGCTGTGCAGTGAGGACACTGCCCACACATTATTTCAGAATTTACTGACTTTACAAATGAAGCCAGTTGCCTCAGCTGGAGGAAAAATACAACTGGCTTACAGTTTCCTGACCTGTTGTATTCCATTTTAAGTCTTTCAAAGTTATTAATACCTCTTCTCAGGAACAGCACAATGGCAATACTGCATCAACTTCACAAAACAACCTCCTACACAAAGGCAAACATTTGAATCATGAGCTCATAAAACGTTTTGTATCATTCTCTGACACTCCTTTTTTTTAAAGAAATCTTGTGCCACAGAACCTATGCATCAAATTAACCTGTTCCATTTCTGAACAAACTGCAAATTTGCAAACCCAATGGCAAACCAGTAAATAAAGCTCTACAGCCCGTTCTATGGAAGACCAGTAAAATAAATAAATTTGACTGTAATACAACAGGGCTGGAGAATCTGGAATGTTTTCAAGCACAGAATGAAACATTTCTAGTATCTTAGCACATCAAAGGTAGCAGTATGGCTGAGTTTTCCAGCAAGGTAATCTATTAAAACATTGATTCTCTTACCATGCACCAGCAGGTACACAAATTGACAGCCAACTATAGGTTTTGGAATTGCTGTTGCAGTTCAAATGTTAACAGCAAGGTAAAAAAAAAAATTCAGCAATTTTTTATGTAGCACAAATAATGCTTAAGTATAAAATCCAAGTGCTTATATTAAATCTTTTTCTACTATAGAAATTCTAGAAACAAAGAAATTTTTTACAGTGAGAAAAAACAAAGCCTATTTTGACAGAAAAACAAGATCAAAAACAGTGGCTGAGAACAAAGGATATGTTAATAAAAAAACTAGAGACAAAAATAATTATTTTGAAAGTTGAAAAGCCTAAAATGCAGTTTTAAATTAGATTATCAGACACAACCCAAAGAAACAGTTATGGTTGACTTTAGAAAATACTACTTTAAAATTACACACAATTAGCATGAATAACAGAAATTGTGATCCTTTAAATCCATACTGAATTACTCTGATGTTGTATTCAGAGCAACTATTTTTAGTGCTTCACCTCTACTGCAGCATAGAACAGCATTTGCTGAAACGACCAAAAAAGTTTAAAAATAAATAATCAAAACTGTAATGTTCAGCATCAATTGAGAAAGCAGCCAGCTGGAAACCTTCCAGCCTTCCACCCTGCCCACTCACACTGCCAAGTGAATCAATACACCTCGAGCTGCTGCCTCCACTCAGTTACTTCAGGTGTCTCTATCCATCAACTCCCTTCGCTCACTCGGCACTTCCACGTGACGCCTTTTTGTTTTGTTTTTAAGTAAAGTGGTAAGGACATTTATTAAGATGACAGTCAAGAAATTCTTGAGCAAAAACAGGTACAGTAGGGGAAACACTCGCCACTTGGCCCCTGTGAAGTAACAACATTCTTCTTCCATCTCTGAAGTGTTTGCAATAAAAAACCCACAAAAAAACCACCAAATGGAAAGTTCGTCCTACCAGGCATAAAGGAAAAAAAGGTTCAAGACTGAACAGTGTCAGAAACAGACTTACAATTCAGCCAGCAAGACTCATCTCAAAAATTTTCATGTACCAAGTCACCATATTTTTGTAAATAAGGTAGACATGAAAAAGAAATCCAAGTGAATGGCCAGCATACAGGAAAAATGTCAATGTACAGAAAATTACCAGCAATGTATGATTAGGAAAGTCAAAAGTCTTCTTAAAAGCATTCTGACAAACCTGCCCTGAAATCAATAAAATACAATTTCGTACTAATGTCCTTGTGCAGAGATGCAGATTTATTAAAAACTTTATTAGCAAAGAGAAAGGCTTCCTCATCCCACAGCCTGTAACATCTCAAATGTCACCTTTACACAACTATAAAACCAAACATTTATCCTTTTCATTTATCTTCATTACTCCAGTTATATTTCTATAAACTACACATTTTGGAAAACATGCATCTACTTCTGCAGCCTTCTCTGTGCTTCTGTAAAATCTCCTCCCCTTGATATTAACCTCATGCTTTATACCGTTCTTAGCATGGGTTCATGTGTATTTCTACATGGGGGCCACTAAATGACTTAGAAAGCTGAAAGCTTTATATTGTAGCTGCAGGGACAAAGTCACTTCACAACTCTATATTCTATCTCTACATTTAATTCTGGCTTAAAATGATAAAACTCATTATAACTTTGGTAACAATGATACCTTCTCTGAAAGGAAGGATTATGAGATTTTTCATTTACATGCCAATTATAAGCTGTTGGGCTTCATGGGTTTTATTAAAGTTAAAAGGGTATGCATAGGTTTGCCTTTGAAAAGTTTTAAGTATTAATTTTATCTTTATCAGGTAAAGGAGCACACATTTTTCCCAGCTTATTCAGTGTCATGTTATAATACACTGACCCAAGGACAAGTACCAATTGCTGTTTACTGAGTGCAATAGGAAACCACAGCATTTGAGAAATGGTCTTGTCTAACAAATTTCAATCATTAGGATAATTTAAAACTAAAGAAAAATATTCACTGTCTGTACTGTGTTTTATCCTCTAGTTTTTAAGCATACAGGGAAAAGCTGCTTTTGGTAAGGTAAGGCTGTGGTACAGATATTGTGAGATCAAGCATATTTGTAAATGATTTTATGTTCCTAGTGCTTCCTGTAAAGAGAATTCACACAAAGGAAATAAAACTGAATGAAGATGTCGCAGCAAAACTCCTGTGGAAAAAACTGTCCTGGATAGAAAGGGTTAAAAATGCAGCTGCTCTGCAGTATATTTATGGGCACACAGCCCACTTCGTTCTCTCTCCTTCTTAGTCCTACTAAGATGCGGCTGAGGTGACTTTCTAACCTTTAGCATCTCTTCATGTATCCCATAATGCCCATAGGAGCTGAAGTAAACACCATCCTCATCCTCCTGGAGGTCTGCAATGGTGCTGGATGCCGAGCTGCTCCTGACATCTGTGTTCATCACAAAATCCTGGGCAAATCGCCTGTAATCAATTTGAAAGACACCCTTGAGACGTGTTTATGGGAGCGGGAAAAGGAGGCGGGGCGGGGGGGAGAAAGGGCTTGGGAGAGGGAAGGAATGCAGGGAAGGCTGCACAGGGGTTTGCCAGAGATGGGGCCTCTTTAGGCGTGCACACCCTCCCTCTGCAGGTTCCTCCGGGCTGCTGCACCACGCGCTGCCTCCACAGGAAGCTGCTGTTCGCAGGGAAACACTGGATCTGGTGTCTGTTTCCGAGGAAGGATCACTCCTCCTTTGCTCGCTGGTACAACAGCCAGCACTGCAGTGCTCAAAGTGTTTTATTTAGGCTGTGTGATGCAGACATGGACTCGGGTCACAGCACAACAACTGCAGCCCACACGACACTGTGTGACTAGTGGGAGGCAGAGGAAAGTAGTTTAAAACTGAAGCATTCGGGTGAAAACAAAACAGAGCTTAAAATTCAATTTGTTACTTTAATCTCATGTTGCTTATTTTTCCTCCTCCATGGTCCTGCATTCCTAAAACACATAAGGAAAAATGATGAGAGAGCTGGGGCTGTGCAGCCTGGAGGAAAGAGGGACCCAGGGTGACCCTGCCACAGCCTTCCCATACCTGAAGGGGCTAAAAGGAATCTGGAGAGGGACTTTGGACAAGGACATGGAGTGACAGAACAAGGGTGAATGGCTTTAAAAGACAGCAGGTTTACCTTGTGTATTGGGAAGAAATTTTTTTTGCTGTGAGGATGGGCAGGCCCTGGCAGAGGTTGCCCAGAGAAGCTGTGGCTGCCTCACCCCTGGAAGTGTCCAAGGCCAGGCTGGATGGGGCTTGGAGCACCCTGAGGGGTCCCTGCCCACGGCAGGATGTTGGAACGAGATTAACTGTAAGGTCCCTTCCAACCCAAACCATTCCATGATTCTATGTTCTCCTCCCATTCCTCACAGAAGGGATATTTTGATGACAAAATACACAGACCCAAGGTTTTATTATGAAAACACTATTAGAAGTCAACAAGCCAACAGCTCATACTGCACCCACAATACAGGTGAAAAAACAACAGCCAGACAATATTCCTCCAAAGTCAGCACTCCAGCAGCAACAAAACTTGCACATTCGCCCACTCCAAAGCCATTAAAACTCCACAGATAGAAGCTGTAGGTAACATCTCACTGCAAGTACCATCTTTATAGAACAACAAAATAAAAAACAGTATTTCACTCCTGACATATCAAATCCTTCTTCACTTAACTAGTTTGGACAGGGAAAAGAATATGGTAAAGAAATTTGTATTAAAATTTTGTCAGCATCAGAAACTTCCTATACTTGCTTACACATGTAAAGCCTGGATCCTATTTTTAATATTGCTTTTTACCATGACAGTTGGCATTTTCCTTACTTTCAGATAAATATCTAAATGATAAAGATTTAAACTTAAAAAAATAGTCTATGACATAACTAAGTATAATTAGCACTGTGTGAGATTCAAGTGATTTCAAATTTAAAATTATTTAAAATGGATTTAGCCAGCAGTTTCTCCAGCCTTGGCATGCAACACAAGCACCAAAGAAACATTAGAGACAGAGCAGCTCTCGAGTTTCTCTAATCAAGAATTAGAAGGTACGTAAAAAGAAAAACCATCACCTTTAAAGAGGTGACAGATTAAAAATTTCTCAACATATACAAGCCATGCCCTTAATCTTTCAGTTCCATCTAGTGCTAGAGGCAACCTAATTTATAGAACTGTTACCATCTTTATTTCACAGAGGTTTACCTGGAAGGAAACATCTGCAGAGGGTCTCTCTGCAGCACAAACCAGAACCACTATGAATTACAGCATATTAACTACTACGGTGCAATGGGGTCATCTGTCCATGATTTAAAACTGTGCTGCTTCAGCAGATCTACATCTGGCTACTTTTGCTGCCAGACAATCCCAGCTGAACTGAAGAGGCTGCATTGACAAAGAAAAATGAAAGCCTCTTTCTTACAGGAGCAGATAACTTGATTTCCTGACCTTAAAAAACTAATAAATATCTGTAAGCCTGACTAAAGTTTGGAGCTCAAAAGAAATTGCTACTGATGGCCTAAAAAAGGTTTTGGTTTATTTGTTAAATGAAAACAAATGGAACAAAAGGAAGACAAGAAGACACACAGGAAAAAAAGCCCAAGTTTTCAAAGCACAGAGGCAAATTCCTTTCATTCTTACTGTTTATGATCAATTAATGCATAATGTACACAGAGCTACCAGAAAAGTGCTGTGAAGTGCAATTTGCAAACCCAACTGAAGACAAAACTGCTCATTTTTGACATAAATAGCTGTTCACAACTGAGAGGATTTAAATACACAAATTTATTTTGGTCTACTGAGTTACTTACAACACCAAGTGTGTACTGTCAAAATGCACGACAAGCCCTCAAATGCATTTTACAAAACAAGGTTTTTGCTGGTTAACTTCTCTACAAAAGAACATGAATTATTTTCCCAAGTCTCTTAAACACAATTTCAGTTCTTCAGTGCCCAGTCTCTATCATCTTGAAATGACGTGTTTGTAGAGGATTTAATCCCATGTGACCCAAAGAGAAGTTCATACTCCCATTTGATGCACAAGCACCACCAATCCATACTGTGTAGACCTCAGGATTTAGAGGTGGCTTGTACAGCTACAGGAATGTCCTGATTCCTCACTGAGATGCCTTGCACGTTCTTACTAACAGAACCCAGACCTGAGACTGAAAAGTAGCTGAAAAGTTGATTTATTGATTTCATTGGAAATTCTCAAAACTCTAAGTGGATTCCACTATTAACAATCATTGTTTGGAGCCAACTCTGACAGTATCTGGAGCCCCGTATTTAATTTCTCAGTCTCTCTCCTCCCCTGTGCACCTCCTCAGTGTCCTGTCTAAATGACTAACAGAAAAGTGCCTCAAAACCAAGGGAAAATATGTGTTTCTGAGCCATGTACTTGTTTAGCTTCCCTAAACATGCTTTGGTCTTTCAATGTGTGCTGGTTTTGCACAGGTTTTACTAACCATCTACAAGATACAAGTCAAACTTGCAGTCCCAACACAAGTCAAAGGTTTTCCATAGTTACATTCTACTACTTTTTTGAATTTCTGTTGGTCTTTAAACATGAAGATGCCATCTCACCTGAAACACCCCAAAACTTCAGTTCAAACACTTACCTCATTTTTTGAAGATCATCCTGTGCTCTAGCCAAGGCTGCTTCTGCAACTCTTGCTCTGTGTTCTGCATGTTTTAACTGCTCAAGGAGCACCACAGTATCATTTAAACCATTACAAGGCAAAACGTTTGCAGGTTCACAAAGATCTTCTATATCTGATGAAATGGGGATGGGAAAAAAAAGTCATCTACAAGTCATGTGTTGCTCACAGCAGATCATAAACATGTAATGCTATTTGTGTCTTGGGATGACTTGTAGAAGTGGGTTGTTTTACAAAAGGCAGGACTGAATCTGACAGGACTAACTGCAGAACACAATACTACTCAGCAAAAGCAAATATGCAACAAGCAAGCTCTAAGTTAATAAAGCAAATAAATCCAGAATTCAGGCTTCTTTAAATACCAGTGTTTGGTTATTCATAGAGGAGACATTAGGTTCAGAGTATAATTAATTACAGTCCTATCCCTCTATTTTTCCAGTTATGTTATTCTGAGGCCAAAAGGGCTGTTAATAGTAATGCTAAAAGATAAGAAATTATATAAATTTAAATTTTCTTAATATTTAGACAATAACTCAATTTTCAAACCAATTCTTAAGGCTTTTATAAAAAAACAAACACACAAAACTCTTAAGAGCATAGGCAGAGTGAATCGAGATGAAACATTGCTTTTCAACTACCACTTAGACTCAGCACTAAGTGCCATTCACCTCTTGCTAAATTCAGTTGATTTCAACAGATGTCAGTGGAGAAAAAAAATTATGCTAGTGTATTTTTGGATATAGCAGGAAGTTACTGCCAGCTTACTGAGCAAAAGACTTCAATAAAGAAAAAAATCCCAAGTACCTATTCCTTTCAATTGTGAAAGACTATTTGACCCATGGGACTGAAACAAAGCATTTAATATTTCACAGGTTCAGATCACCCTCATAACTTTAGCAATTGCAAGTGGCACCTTTAAAGTCCATAGGTTGGGTAAAGGCACACAGCAGGCAGGAGCTGACACAGGGAGATGTGCAATCCCTGAAGCAACACACCAATGTCCTCTCCAGGCACTGTCTCTGCTGCCAAGGAGCAGGGCTCACTGCCAGGCTGGACACAGAAGCCCCAAGTATCCCGTTCTTTCAGCTAAACCACAAAGTACAGGTGCAAATTAGAGTGGGAGGATCATGAGCAGCAAAAATCATTTCAAAAGAAACTGAAATCTCTCAAGAACATCTGATGAGCTGCCATGAGAGAGAAAATGAGGCTGCTTGTCCTGATCTCCAGAACCACTGAAGAGTCAGAACTCCTACAGCACCTTACACCGGGTTGATCCAAAATGGAACTTGTGTAAAAGATGTTTTCAATAAGGCAAATTACTTGCTCCTTACTTATAGCACAGATTTTTGAATGAATGCTTCTGGTTTTAAACACCTACACTTAGAAGCTTTAAAAGCTTCATAAATCTCCCAATGAAGCTCAGGTGAAGTGTCTCTTTGACCCACACAATTACTACACAGAGCATCTCTGCTCTCAGAACTCACCACACTAAGTGAATGCAGACAAAGCAGGGCCATGGAAATCTGAGTCATTAAAAACCAACGCACAATGTGTGGTAAAAGTATCAGAGTGTAACTTCATGTCATGCCTTCAGCTGCTATGTGGACCTGCTCGTGTGTGTAAATGACCTGAATAACAGTGAAGATGCTTCACATGACAGATTCTGGCAACACCACAGTTACCCCCCAGTGCAGCATAGTCACACTGAAACACAGTATTTACCAAACTGAAGCAGGAGATCATCTTCTAGTTCTGGTTTCAAATATTCCTCTCCTTCCCAAGGCAGGGGGCTGCTCAGAGAGCTCAAATACGCTCCTGTTGGTTTCTAGACAGGGGAAGATCATGTAAGAGCTTGGAAGCCAAGAGTCTTGGAAAACACCGACTTCATCCAAGAAAATACAGCAAAGACCTGTTCTTTCCCACATTAAAATATGCAGGGTATTACTGAAGGAGCTTTGTAGCAAAGGCTGAGAAAGCCCAGGCAGCTACAGGATGAAGGAATTCATCAGAAGCAGTAAAGCACAGCAGACTGATGAACATTGAAGGATAATTGCAGGATTACACTGCTATCAGGAACCAAGTCTGCCCAGGTGTTTGGCTGTGTTAGACCCAGGGATTACAAGAGGGCTAGTCAATAAATTCCAGGCACTAATCCTGTCAGGTGTTCCTACATGAACAGTGCTGCAGGGACACATGGCAGGAATGCTGTATCATCTTCTGTCTGCATCCAGCCAGTCAGGAAAGGAGAAGCCAGACCCTGGACTTCAGTTTTTGCCTTTCTGTGCTTACTCTGCATAGCTAGTTATGCATTAAATAGGCACTAAATTTGGGGATTTAAGACTTGAAGATTTAACTAAAATAATGCTTAATAAGGTAAGATAGTATTAAGTTTAAACCTAAACTTTTAGGGATAAACCAAGGAACATTCTTCCAGGTCACAAAATGCACCCAGACCTATTATAAAACTGTAGGCTCCCACTAGCTTTCCTGATACTGGCATCATTTTAGCACAGCTTTAAGTTCTGTAACCTAACCCAGGTGTTGTCCTTACTAAGGAGGGGTCTGGCCAGCTCACACCCTCAGGAAAGACTCTTACATCAACACACAGAAACTTCAGTTATTGAGAAGTGAACCCATTTCTGAAGCAAGACAGCACAGACAAAGGCCAAGACAAATTAATAAACCAAGATGATATTGCATAGCATGGAGGCTTTTTTGCAAGTCTGAACATCCTCTTCTGAAAACAATAACACTCATATTAATTAAATATATTCTTTATTACACCAACTTCATATCTAAACAAACCAATCAACAGCTATTTTAATTCCTCTGACTTTTTATTTCTAGAACACCACCACAAAATCTCATGCAATTATTAAGTAAGAGCAAACTGCAAGCACAGGACCTTGACTTTGTGTTCTCCAAACAGATTAGAGAAGCAGTATGTGGCACACCTACCTTTAATCTGACGAAGTTTATTAGTTTAATGTATCCATAAAAATCAAGTCCTGAAAGGAGAGGGGGGGGGGGGAAAGAAAAATTGAGTGTTTGCATTAAAGAGCACACACTTCACAATTAAATGAACACTAATTACTTTCCAATTGGCCAGCTTCCCCTGGGGTGTACATCACTATCTAGTACAGTCTTCCTATCTTAAGTTTGCCATCTATGGTTTTGTTCTCCTGAGAATTAAACCAGAAAATTCTCACCCTCAAGACAAATACATTTGCTGCAAATTAAGAATGGAACACATACAGCTGGGGATTATAGACAGGGATTTCATTCATTTGCCAAACAAGTACATCAGGACAGCCACTCTTATCTCCTACTAGCTACCCTGCTGATATTTGAGGCTGTTGTGCTCCTTCATTCACATTTTTAGCTCTCTGCTTAACAGAATTTAATCTGATGCTACACATCAAGGCTACATACCAACATTAACTTAAAATTGCCACCAAGGCTGGAATATCAGTAGTTGTAAGTATAACTATGTGGTCTCTCCAACAACTGCAAAGATAAATTCAAGATATCTTCCCTTGGATTTCAGACAGAAAACAGACCATATCTTACAATTTCACAAGCAGGTTTCTAAATGCTTCATGTAGTTCCTGTTCTTTCACCTCAACCTCCTTTTCAGTGAACACTCTCAAAACAACATTTCTCAATCAGTTTCCTTTCCTCTGCTTTCCAGTTTTCCTCTATATTCACTAAAATATGTATTTCAGGCTCAGGAGCTCAGCACTTCCCTCTTTCAAAGCCTTCCCTACTTCACATACATCCTCCCACACAAACTGTCCTCCAGTGACCACTTTGGCCTAAATACACCTTCAAGTGAAAGCCAAGCTTAAGCTTCACCTGAAATGAATTAAACAGCTCTTGGAGGGTGTGCCTTCCTGGGAACACCTGAGGGAACATAAGCCAAGATTGCAAACAGCTGCTCAAAAGACACGAGCAGCACAATCCAGCAGCTGTCCTCTTGGTGGGTACATCCTTGGCCTCTGCAAAGCCCAACAACAGCATCCCTAGTCAGGCAAGAGTGCCCAACAGACCAGATGAATCACGGCTGGCCCAGGTCTATCGAGTGGCAGTGAGGATTCAGCACACCAGAACAAGCCAGCAGAGTTTTGTCATCACTCAAGAGCTTTACCAGTAGATAAAGCATATGGGAAGCAGTCAGCATAATGTATTAGCATTTTTCCACAATAGCTTATCTTGTTCAATTGCAGCTTCAGCTGCAAACAGGAAATTAGCTAGAAACAAACTTAATATTTGCAGTTTATTTTAAATGACATACTCACACACAAAAGGAAACCACAAGTCATGAAAAAAACTTACCATATTTCTGGATCAAAGCAGTAACATTGAACTGATGCTCTGTTTTGCAGTGGGAGAATACACCTTCAGCAGAACTGAATAACCTGTAAATAAAAAAAATATTACACATGCAATATTAACACATTTAGAAGTTCTGACTTCTGAGTTCTGCATGCTCTGTTCTGACCTGCCAGGCAATACATTCAGAACACATTTTCTCCCTTTGAGAAAGGATGAACAGGCACCTGCTTACTCACCTGCCCCACAACGAAGCTTTTACCTTGTTTGCCAAACATTTTGGAAAAAAACACAATAAACACAAACATTTTGTTTGACAAAGCTACAAACTCTGTTAACTTTCAAAACCCATTGAGGGCAGAGACTGTGTTAAACCTGAACTCTTCAGAGCCACATACTGGAGGTGGGTGGGCCAGCTGGATCTGCAGCATTCAAATAAAAACTCATCTATTTACCAGCGATTGGAAAAAATGCCAGGGAGAAGAGTAAAAAAGAAAACAGAAAAGCCTCCAGGGCAAGGGGAGGGGATTACCTGATTCCCACCTCACCCCCTCCTTCAGTCTGGATCTAGCACAGCTTTGGCTCGATGTACAACTACGGAGCACAGCTACAAACTGGGAAAGAATCATGTCCTTGCTGTAGCTGCCTCCAGCGAGCTGAGCCCGGGCGCTGGTAGCCCAGTCCAGCACAACGCAGCCCAGTCTAGCCCAACACAGCCCAGTCCAGCCCAACACAGCCCAGCCCAGCCCAGCTCAGTCCAGTCCAGTTCAGTCCAGTCCAGCCCAATGCAGCGCAGTCCAGCCCAATGCAGGGCAGTCCAGCCCAACTCAGCCCAGTCCAGTCCAGTTCATTCAGTCCAGCCAGCCCAGCTCAGCTCAGCCCAGTCCAGCATAGCCGAGCCGAGCCCATCCCGTCCCTCACGAGCCCACTCCTCCCATTACGAGCCTATCCCGCCCCTGATGAGCCCACCCTGCCCGCCAGGGTCCCCAGGGCCAGGCTGCAGCGAGCGCGCACCGCGGCCCAAGCCCTCCTTCCCGCCGGCCCCTCACTTGTCGCAGAAGAGGCAGCGTGTCCGCTGTCCTACGGCAGCGCCTTCCTCCTCCTGCTCCTCCTCCTCTTCCCAGGGCTCCTCGCCGTCGGACAGCTCGGGTATCTCCTCCTCCCCCGTGTTCATCTCCACATCCATGTCCATGTCCATGTCCATGTCCGTGTCCGTGTCCCGCCACACGCGCCACTTCCGCCCGGCGGGAACGGGCCCGCGCGCGCCCCCTGGCGGGGCCTCCGGACAGCGCGGGAACGGCGCGAGGGGCGGGGACAGGGC
>JAWWLZ010000172.1:3488734-3503921 GCA_035041345.1 Poliocrania exsul | reverse complement strand
GACAGGGAGGGACAGGAGGGGACAGGGAGGGGAAAGGAGGGGACAGGGAGGGGACAGGGAGGGAGAGGAGGGGACAGGGAGGGACATGGAGGGGACATGGAGGGGACGGGCGGGGACAGGGGGACAGGGTGGGGAGAGGGCGGGGCAGGGTGGGGAGAGGGCGGAGACAGGGTGGGGACAGGGCGGGGAGAGGGAGGGGACAGGGTGGAGACGGGGCGGGGACAGGGTGGAGACGGGGCGGTGACAGGGTGGGGACGGGGCGGGGACGGGGCGAGGACAGGTTGGGGATGGAGCAGCGACTTGTTGGGGATAGGACAGTGACAGGTTGGGGACTGGGCAGTGACGTGTTGGGGACTGGACAGTGACATGTTGGGGACTGGGCAGTGACATGTTGGGGACTGGGCAGTGACATGTTGGGGACAGGACAGTGATAGGTTGGGGACTGGGCAGTGACAGGTTGGGGACTGGGCAGTGACATGTTGGGGACTGGCAGTGACATGTTGGGGACAGGACAGTGACAGGTTGGGGACTGGTAGTGACATGTTGGGGACAGGGCAGTGATATGTTGGGGATGGGCACTGACAGGTTGGGGACTGGGCAGTGACAGTTTGGGGGGCCAAGCAGTGACATGTTGGGGACAGGGCAGTGACACATGGGCAACTGGGCAGTGGCATGTTGGGGATGGGCCCGTGACAATTTGTATTTCTGACACCTGGACGTCACTCAGAGCTCATTAGCTGCTCTCTGTTTTACCAATTATGTCTCTCTTCCTATTGGTTAGGCTTGAAAGTATAGAAAGATCAAACAAAAAAGAACACTCTTTCTTGAGAATGTTTTACAGAGTCCACAATTGCAACAACACTGTGGCACTCAGTGCCATGTCCAGTCTTTCCTTAAACACCTCCAGGGACGGTGACTCCACCACATCCCTGGGCAGCCCCTTCCAATGTCTAATCACCCCTTCTGCGAAAAAATTCTTCCTAATGTCTTTTATAACTGAGACATCATTCAAATGCAGAAACTTAAAAGTAGCTTTAAAAATTATGTAACAAATCAAAGCTTGAGGTTCACCACTTGAAGAAGATAGTACCTGACATTCCAGTTAGATTACTGAAGCTTTTTCATTTTTTCTCTGTTTTGTGCCTGACAGAAACACACATCTCTTCAAAACTAAATGGTGCTGGTTCTTACGGTGCCCCTGTGCAGCTGAGGTCACTTGGTTTGTTCAGTCTGGAGAAGGGGAGACTGAAGAGAGATCTCATTGCAGTAACAACTTCCTCAGGAGGGGACAGGACTCAAGGAAACAGTAGGAAGGTGAGACCCAGGACGTTTAGGTCAGGTATCAAGAAAAGGTTCTTCCTCCAGAGGGTGTTTGGGCACTGAACAGGCGCCCCAGGGCAGTGGGCACAGCCCCAAGCCTGTCTGAGTTCAAGCAGCATTTGGACAACACTCTCAGGGACATGGTAGGATTCTTGGCTGTCCTGTGCTGCACCAGAAGTTGGGTCCCTTCCCTGATGGGTCCCTTCCAGCTCAGCATATCCTATGATATTTATTCTATTCTATGATATTTATTTTTACAAAGGCTGAATCTGCAACAGTGATTGATATGTAGCACTCAATATAAGTGGAGGTACCACGTGTTTGTTAATACATTATAATTGTTGCTCAACAGAGGGATCATCAGTATTATCACAATCCTTGCAGCTTTTGGTCATTTATAGAGGGTGGAACAAGAGTCAGATTGTAGTCCCATTTTTAGAGTGCAAATTCAATGGTGTTTGCTGAGTATAAAAACAAGGAGATTTGATTTGATCTGTAACAGCAAAAAAAAAAAAAAGAGTGGGATGCAGAATTCAAGAAGGAAACCTGGAAGTCTGAATTTACTTGGCTGGAGTACAATCTCTGATCTCTAATCTGGCCTTGTATATCTGTCCCATGTAGTTTAATTTTCCCTTTCACTCTCCTATCTCTCAAAGCTAACAAAGAAGGCTTTGAAGTACAGTACTAATTAAACAGATTAGGCTTGCTTGGTAAATAGACAAATCCAGAGGGACATGAAAATCCTAAAAATGCCAGGTTTGAAAAAGGATCTAAGAAATAGTAAATCAGACTCCTTCACAAATTCTGTTCTGGGTTTTGTTTTTAAACTCTATATCCATGCAGAATTATTTCTACAGGTATGACAAGATACCCCCAATTCTGCAAACACTACTTGGTGGTGTAAACTAAGTGCTTCTCATGGAACTTTTTTCCTTACATAGCGACTCAGTACTAGTCCCTGAATTAGAATTAGTGCAAAATGCTGGCAAGGTGCTGCACACCCTTAGGACACTGAAGAAATCTGGTGCACTCTGATGCTTATGCTCCAAAAGTAAGATCTGATCTCACAAGAGAAACAGAAATGATGCAGAATGATAAAATATACTTTTCCTCTCCTCTTGCTCAAGCAGCCAAGAGCAGAAAGAGATTTACCAGTCCAGTAGTGCTCAGGCTGATAGCAGCAAAAGCAGAAACAGCAGCTTCTTTGTGTTTGACTGAAATTCTCCTCTGCCCCCCACCCACCGCCCCCACAGGGGCAAGGGGTCACTGATTGCATAGTCTTTGCTCCATTGCACACCCTCAGCTATTGTGGAGTCTGCTCAGAGAGCACCAGGCTGAATGTGCTGCTCAGCCTTGTAACCGAGCCTTCTTTCTTTTTTATTGTGTGCATTAAGATTCTCAATAAATGTAAAGCACCTGTTGGTTTGGCTCGGTGTGGGTAACATGTTGGGGGAGGCTGTATGAAATGCTGCAGCAGAAGGGTATAACTTACACTGGTCCCTCTTGAAATATGAGCATCTTTGTTCCAATCTCCTAATCCTTGTAAAGGGATTTGCATGGTACAGGAAGATTTACAATGTCATGGATTACTATTTCATAATCTGGGCCAAGGGGAAGAAACTTCAAATATTTACTATTTTTTTTACTACATTTCAAACTCTTTTCCAGTTCTGGAAACACAACACTGGGGAGACTGTTAGAGGATGTTTGCACACAAAATATGATATTGACATATTCCTTGGGGGCTTTCTGTAGTCTGGATTTCTAAGCACGTGTAACTTTATTCTCTACCTGCATCACTTTTTTGTTGCCACTGTGCTTGTCATTATTCAAAAGCAAAGAAAGTATGTTAATAGAAATTGTGTAGGAAATGAACAAAGTATTTTTAACAAACTATTATTAAATGGTTATGACTTTACACTGTGTAAAATGTATTAGAGAAAAAGAGAGAGCAAATATCTAAAAATTAATATTAAAACCCAAAATTAATTCTTAGTCATGTAGTCAAAATTATTTTTCAATTTTAACTCCTCGAGGTCACCAATAGAATAAACAATTGGACAGAACCATAAAACTCAAAACTGAAGACAATTTTTCAAAACTGTCTTCTATCTAGAAAGTCCCAACTCTGAAATTTTACACTACTCTCCTTGGATACTAAAGCCATACTTGGCACATGTAACTGCCAAGAATGACATTCCCAAAAGCACGGAGTGTGAGCACAAATACTCTTATGCTCAGTCCTCCCAGCCCAGTTTGTTGCACTTTGTATTCATTTAGGGATGCAAAGTCTCTGTAGCCTAAAAGCAGATAGTGGCTTTCTCATTAAGCCTTTAAGATGTGTAGTGATGAGCAGGTTCTCACAAAGCTGTCACTGCCAAACACCCACACAGCAATGAAAAGCACAGCTCCAGCAGCCTTAGGTGCAATAGAAAGAAGTAACAAACCTCACATTTTGCAGAAGGGCATCACTGCAAGTAAAACATAGTTAATGCCGGTGAGCTCCTTACCCTGTTATTGCCCTTGCAGCTGAAAGGTGACTTTAGATTCTGTTAAAAGACTAAAAGCTTGGAAAGATTTAAATGAAGCATAAATCTGAAAATTTGAGTGCCAGTTTGTAGACAAAGGGAATGAGCTGTAGTCAAAAGTATTTGTTATTCCTATCATCAGGAAAAGTTAGTAGTATTGAAAGCAGATTTGCTAATTTGAATTTATTTGCTCAGTTTAAAAGTTTTGTAAAATGATGGCCATGTTCCCCTTAATATCATTCTGAACTAGGATAACTGAGTGAGATATTTTTTCTCTGGACAAGTCCCAGTGGACCCTGTGCAGGGCTCACCCTGATTGCAGGGCTAGGTTTAAACTTGAGAGAGAAAGTAAGCCTAGATCTGGAAAGGGCTGCCAGCTGCCAAAGAAAAGTGTGGGCTGCAAATCAGAACTTTTTCACCTGGACAGAGGCAGGTTTTGGTTTGTAGGGTTTTTTTGGTTTGTTTGGTTTGGGATTTTTTTGGGTGGGGCAGGGGCACTATTTGGTTGGGGGATTTGTGGGGTTTTGTTTGTTTGCTTTGACAAAAACTCCCCCTGGCAGTAGGTTAGAGTTATGTTATGCAGTCTGGGACTCAGTATGTTACACACACACATGTATTTATACCTCTACAGCAGTGCCTCCACAAAATGTGCCTTGTGGAGCAGCTTGAGGAACATGGGACAGTTTCAGATGCTACAGACCACTGGGATCCAACTGAGGTCATTCCAAACAGGTAATGTTAAAAAAAAAAAAAAAAAGAAGCAAAAATAATCAAACAGCTTAGAAAACCACTGATCTTCAGAGTTACTTTCACTGTTGATGTCCAAAGGGTAAATGTAGATAAAAGAACTCATAAGCATCTTAAGAATAAACCAGTGCTCACAGAGAAAGCAGCTTAAGTAATTGAAACTTTTCTGTCTCTAATACCTGTGTTTCTGCAGGGAAAATGTCTGTTTTCAACAGAGAAAAGATACCTAAACTTAGAGTAAATGATTGTCAAGAAAAACTATACAAGAAATTCTGTCCTCATTTGAAGTAAAATGAAGCATTTACCTTAGACCACACATTTACCATGAAAATATATGATCTCTATTCATCAATAGTAAGAAAACAAGCAAGGGCAGGTGGTGTTCTGATCAGCTAATGGGTCAAACTAACAGAACTGTGGTGGCTGTGCACTAAAAACAACTCCCCAAAAGCAATTATTTGCCACTTCAAATTGTTTTACAGTATCTACAATATACTTGGTGTCAGAAGAGTGGACAACAGGCATTTAGCAAACTCTGGAAATAAATACTTAGACGAGTTACCTGGAAATAAATCCCTTCTTATGGGGAGATGAGCATGTGCAAAGTTAAGTCCACCAGAACCAGCTCTGGACTGTGCTCATGAGAAGTAACTGACTGGAGACAACATAAACCTGAAGTGTGCTAATAAAAAAAGAAATTTAGAAATCATAAATGAAAGGAGCATTAATAGATGTGTGCATAGCTATTTAAGGAATCTGGTGCTTAGTGCCTGGATTTGCAAGGGCTTGGTAAGAGCAGAACTGAAATGCAATCAGAGGAAGAGTGGGAAATTTTGTACATTATAGGAGAACAGGGATCAACAGAAGCCAGTCATGCTTCTCATGTCCATTACATATACTGTGAAAATTATTTACCTTAGAGTGCACTAGATCACAGCCCAGCCAAGTACCTCCATTTTGACAGATGTAACAAAAATACAAGTGTTTCTTTGTTCAGCTTCACTTTCCCTAAGTTGTGATTGCCAAATGAGGAAAAATATTGATGATCCTGGGCAGCGAAAAACAGGTTAGAAATCAGAGAAAGAGACAATCAGAAAGCAGAATCAGGCACAGGACCACATCTATTTATGCTGCTTTTCTTGCAGAATTATTTTGACTTTTCCAACAATGATAGAAGGAAATATTCATCATGTTACATTTTGTAGGTAACTGGGATGAACTCAGTTCATTGCTTGCAGCAAATGATGTACTATTTTACTTTCAGACCAGGAGACTTATATAATGATTCTGACAACACACAGATTTGAAATGTTCCAGGAGTTCAAGATCTTGAAAGATTTATTGCAACAGTTCAGTGAAATCTTTGTAGAGGAACCATAAACACAGGGTTTTTTCATGTTACTGACATGGAAAAGGCAGTTACTATCTCTTTCTGTAAACTTACAGTGAAAACTTTGCAGGAGAAGGTACCAGGCAGATTGGGAAAATGATTTTCTCAGAGACAAATCTGGATACCTCAAAATTCTTTACACCCAAAGATGTAAAGAATGTAGGAAAGAGGAAAAATAATTACTTGCCCTGCACAAAAAAAGTAAGTAAACAATAGACAAAGTGTAAATGTGCAATCAAAGCGTTTTTGGAGGAGGCAAACTAAAACATTATGAACCAAACAAAAAATCATTAGGTAGCATTAGGCTAATGCTTCCATTTCTGTGCCAGCTTGTTACAGCTTCTCTCAGTCCAGCTTTTTTGTTGACCCATTTTGCCTCATTTTCAGTTCATTTCACTGAAAAAACCCTAACACAAAAATGGAAATATCCTTCAGTAAAACTGCAAATTCTCCTGATAAATATTAATTCCCACTTCTTTAAAAGGTACTTGTTTGAGGTATTATGAGTAGTAGCTATGTGTGTTAAATCTCCCATTCTTTGTACCAGCTTCTTTTAAAAAAAAAAAATCAGCCAATGAAAAGTGCCTAGACTGACGCTGTCTCCCTTGGTTAATCCAAGGCCAGGAGAGGGATAATTTGATTAAACTGAGACCCTAATTTATTTAGCTTTAGTTCTGGATCAACCTCTTCTTAATAGAGTGCTGTCGTCTCCGATTGTTTGAGGAAAATTAAAGTGACATAAATACCATGGGACTTTTTCAATCTGATTAGTCAGCCAACTTGCATCAATGCTACCCCAGCCATCAGGCGCTGGCGTCCCTCCTTTCAGCAGCCCCGCGGACAAGTGACAAGTCCTGCCTGCAGCCCCGGCACCCACGCTGCCACTCAGAGCCCCACACTTCACCCATCAGCCGCCCTCAATGGCTCCCTTTGACAAGGTGCCCACACCTTTCTCCATTGCTGTTCATCACACAAAGCTAAATATTGTTTTATTAGCAATCAATAGCCTGTTAATCCCAAACGATTTCACAAATCCACTGAGCTCTCAAGCTGATTAAAAACGTTTGGGGTTTGGGTTGTTTTTTTTTTTTTTTAAGCTGCTAAATTTCAGATGGATTTTCTCCTCTCCTCCCAACCCTCGCACTCTGATATTGGGACATTGTAGCTGGTAAGCAAAGCCACAAAAGCAAAAGAGTTCTGTTGTCTTTAATGTTGCCTTTAAGTGGACATTTGCAAATGTCAAAGTTTCACAGTTTCAATATGAGCAAACCTACATCACCAAACCCTCAGCACATTTACCAGCTCCTCCACTTTCAATCCATCAGTTTGAAATGTAGGAATACAAGAGCTTCTGAGCCTTCCCTTTTCTTTTTACAGCAGTATGGTAAATTCTTGCTTAGTCTCTGGGCAGGGGGACTAAGGAGTGAGAGAGACAAGCAAGCTTCTTTGATTTACAATATCTAAACTGCTAACAAAGCTGGCACTATTGAACCATGTACCATTCATGCCCAGGTCATAGACATGGGCTTGGTAGACTGTCATGATCCCTGTTGTTGCTTGTTGGGTCATGGATAGATCTGTGGGGCACAAGGGGAGCAACATTACCATCTCACTTCCTCTTGGATTTACCCATCCTTGCTTACACCCACTGTCTGCCTGCCTTTGCCCCACAGACACTGATTAGGAGAGCTGGTGATATAATTAATGATAGTTTAATTATGTGATGTAGCATTAATCAAGGTCAACACAGACAGACAGTGTCGATGGGCACACACTGAGCGTCTGACGCACCCAGGAACACAGTGCTGCCTTTCAGGGTTTGGTGAGCTGGCTTTGCAAGCCTGGGTTTGACTCTTCTTGCCCCTACTGAATTGTCCCTGCAGATGTTCTCCCTCTGCAACAACAGGGGAAGAAGGGTGGTAGGCAAGCTGATGTCTCAGCAATGTTGCACACACACTGCCTGAAGCAAATCTTGTGATGGATGGTCCTGGCTCTTAAGAGCAAGGCACTTAACTCTATGAAAAATCCTTGTTGACACTGAAGGACTTCACTAAAAGCAAAAATGAACTAACACATTTTATGCTTTTTGTGCAGGCATTTGACATACTCAAATTGTGTTTTCAGTAGAAAAGTTATTTCAGCTGATACAATCCTCTGGGAAGTCTGTTGAAAAAAAAACATAGGTTTCTTTAGTCATCAGCCTTGAGAACAGAGCACAAGTTCCTAAGCAGACTGTAAAGTGTCAGAGGCAACATTTCAGATCAGTTACTTCCAAACAGCTGGCACAGTTACTGTGAACAGATCTACTGGGAGTGTATCATCCAGCATCTGTTTCAAATGACTCTTCCACACAAGCTTAGGGGTTTTTATAGGCTCTTCTCAAACTCTTCTTTCAACAAATTTTTCTGTTAGAGGAATATCTATCCTATCAAAAATATTCAGCAAACCACTGGAACATAATGACAAAAAGCACCCCTGTCTATTCATAATTTTCAAGGAAGTTTGATATTTTAATTTGCAGACACTTTAAATGGAACATGCAAGTTTCTGCCAAGACAAATAAAGCAGCAACTGTTTGTTACTCTCCATTTTGGCTACTGTGCATAACCCTGTTCCATTTGCCAGTGGCAAAAAAGGGCCTCAAATGTTGAAGAATGTTTTTCAGTTTGATATTTTATAAAGTTATAAATAAAAGTTAACAAGAAACAATGCAAAATTAATACCCAAGACAGTACTTACTGTAGTTTACAATTCCTCTCCAAATCCTCTATTTCTAAGGCCAAGGATGGTAACTTTAGAAAATTATTGCTGATTCAAGATGTGAACAACTCTACTGCATTTGAATTTTAGGATAAGGCAATACGTATTTTGTGTCAAGATAGGAGGTTTTTTAAAATTATTGTATCCGCAGATGTATTGCACAGTAGCATGTGCTGTTGGAAGCGGAAAAAGAGTTTCCTATTTGTTCATAGAATTATTTTTGTGCAACAATGGCAGAAATGCCATTAATGTCTTAATATTCACCAAGTCATTCTATAAAGAGTATTTGAACATCTAAAAACACATAGGTAATAAAACCTGAAACATTTTCTTTAATAGAAGAGTAAAAACCACACCACCATCATAAAGAGGTGCTAAAGACTGCAAATCAGGAAGAGTTCTTGCTGCCCTGGGAGCTCTGGGCATGCCCAGCCTGCAGCAGTGCCTGCAAACCAGCTCAGGTGCTGGAAGGCATCTATCCAGACCAGGACGAAACTCCACAGCCTTTAATTTACCAAGGACAGATAGCTTTTCAATTCTTGCTCAAAATAGTTGTCTTAAAAATTCTTCAGTGTTTTGCTCTTAATGTGCTGCTTTTTATGGGAAAAAAAAGATAATAATTAATGAAGTTATTCAGGGAAGCAGAAGACAGGAATTTGCTGTCTAACCTCTATTAGTGCTGGGTTACAGCCTCGACCCTGGGTAAAGGCTGTGGTGGCTGCATCTACCAAGGCTTTTTGGTTTGTGGTGGGGTGGCACTACAGGTTTGAAGTGATCCCCATTTCTCATTTGGATCTGCAGACCACTTTTGGTGGATGCACACTAAATTCTTTTCAGAAGATGCTAACCCAGAGTGTCCACTCCAGGTGCACAACAAATCTGCTCCACAGCAGGACTGAGGGTCTGAACTGGTGACTGCTTGTTCAGGCAGCTTCACATCACAAGTGTGGTGCAGACAGTGTATCCAGGGGACCAGATTAATCTGATCCAGATTATAAATCTCTTGAATTCAGAATCATAGAATGGTTCAGGTTGGAAGAGATCTCCCAAGATCATCTTGTCCAAGCCCTCTGCAATGAGCCTTCAACTCAATCTGTTGGTCAGAGTTCAACCTGACCTTGAGCATTCCCAGGGATGGGGCATCTCAGCCTCTCTAGACAACCTGTCCCAGTGTTTAGTACCCTCATCATAAAACATTTCTTCCTTACATCTAGTCTGGATCTACCCTCTTTTAGTTTATAACCATCACCTCTTGCCCTGTCACTGCAAGCGCCAGTAAAGGGCTGTCCCCATCTTTCCTAGAAGCCCCCTCTAAATACTGAAAGGCTGAACTTACTGTGCTGAACGCTTATTGATCTGCTCCTAAGAAACCATGGAAACATAACATTTTTTGCTGTCAGAATGAGAGAGCTATTATTGCAGAGTTCTTCCCTGGAGGAATAATCCCTGTGAATCATATGAAATGGTCACAATTTAGAGTAACTCCTCTCAAGTTTCTCCTGGTGCTGGGGGTCACTTGCCTCTGTCACGTGCTCGAGCATTAGTGATGCTCACACACTTGTACAAAGTTGAAATCACCCAACTTGTTTAGTGGACCTCTGGTAGCCAAATGCTACAGCTGGAAGCTGAGGCAGATGCTCAGCAGCTGCTGTCCAAGTTACACGAGCAGGAAGGAGGTTTACTGCTTTGCTCAAGTTCTCCAAACCACTGGTTCATTTCCCTGGAAACTTTCAGGGCACACTGGAGACAGCAGTTAGGCAGTTTTGCTTTTAATTAATCAGGCAATTTTGTCTCCTAACCATGGGTTTGGGTGGCAATAACTTGCTTTATTTAATGACCATATCATCTGCATGCTGACATGTTGTCCTCTGAACTTTAAAGCCCCAGAACTGAATAACAGGACAGTCAGAGAAGCTCAAGACCAAATCTAGATCCAAATCCAGGGTAGAATTTGAGGCAATACCCAGTTCCCAAACAATTTCATCTGGATGTACAGTAATTCAATAAAATTAAGATTTGCGTCTTGGTGGCTTATTTTGACTTTCAGCTTTCATGCTGAGAAATACCTGACAATAAATGATTCTTCTATTAATATTCCACTTTTGTTCCCTAGAGAAAAACTGTGATTGCAAAACCATGAAAGAGTCTATCTTCAAAAAACTTCAAAAAATGCAAATTACCACTTTTACGATACCGTTATAAACCTGGTGCAATTCTACTGTGTTTCCTATGCCATCCCAGATCTGTTCCCCCAAGGAGCTGTCCTGATTATCCCTTATCAGCAACAGTGTTAAAGTTGAGTTTGGTCTCCTGTTTCCTGCTTTCCTTGCCTGAGGGATTTATTTCTGTTCTTAGGTACAGGTCTCTCTGCTTAGGAACCAACCCATTTTCAAGAGACAATACCAAAATATAAACACAAACCAGAAAGAGGAAAGCTTTACTCAATATGTGGCTTGAGCTCCTTGAATGAGAAAGTACGTGGACCCTTCAGTGAGCCTCTGATTTGTATAACCCCTGATTTGTATAGAGCCCCGGAGGACACTGTAACAAACAGTTTTCATGGAATCACAGACTGCTTTGGGTTCGAAGGGACATTAAAGCTCATCTTGTTCCAATCCCCTGCTATGGGCAGGGACACTTTCCACTAGCCCAGGTTAAAGCCCCATACTACCTGGCCTTGGACACTTCAGGGATGGGGCATCCACAGCTTCTCTGGGCAACCTGTGCCACTGGAACTTCCTATATATTTACAAGGTTTACCCCATTGTCCCTAGTTACTCCTACAGGCCACTGTGGTCCCTTGGAAGTGCACTGACTCTCATTTTAAAATGAGTTGCTGCTCTTATTCCTAGGATTTCAGCAGAAGGTTGCTCTAGACCTTGTTTTTCTAATGCTCAGGAACAGTTTTATTTCTAACATAGTAAGTGGATGGAGCCAGGGCTCAGGACCCCTCACAGCTATTGCTGCTTCGGGAGCCTGCAATGCCCCTCTGCTCCAAGCAGGATGAGGGAGAGGAAGGGTAATGGTTTGAAAGAAGGAGGGATATAAGGAAGACCCTTTTTACAATGAGAGTAGTGAAACACTGGAACAGGTTGCCCAGAACCATCCCTGGAAACATTCAGGATTGGGTTAGATGGGGCTTTGAGCAGTCTGGTCTGGTGGCAGGTGTCCCTGATGATGGCAGGGGGATTGGACTAGATGCCCTTCTGAAGGTCCCTTCCAACCCAAACAATGATGGAATTCTCTAAGGGGCTGCTGATTCCATAAGGTCATACCTGGCCATGACCTGGGAACACTCTCTGCTACCCAGCAGTTCATGTCCCCACCCAGCTCTGCCAGGCCCTTGGAATGGGCTGTTCCCTGGAGCTGTACCTGGCACTGCCATTTGCACTGGGAGATTTTTATTGGTGCTTGTGTTGTCAGTGATGGCTTTGGAATCCAAACAGCTATAAAATGGTCAGAACTCCTGAACTCTTTACACAAGGTTTCACTGGAGCCAGAAACTGTGAATATATTCTGCTCCGAGCAGGCAAAATTACTTCGGTGCTGTGCTCTTCTAAGGAGGCGGGCACAGGAATAGTTTTGTTCCTTTTGTTTCACATTCACGGCACCAAAAGAGACGCTTCCTCTGTGCCAGGGATGTTTCTCAAAACTCTCTCCTTTCCCGCTGTGAACGCAGGAGGGCAGTGCAGTTCCAGTTTGGATTCAAATGTCTCTGGAGAAGGTGGTCTTAAGCAGAGCTCAGCCCAAGGCCAAGTCAAGCCTCCAACTCCAGTTAAAAGAGTTTCTACTCTTTCCTTCATTACCACACTTGGCAACCCACCTGTGGCTAGACTTTTAAAAATAAATATCTTTCCCAACCTCCGCCTGTGCAGCAAATAGATGTACTGCCAAAGAAAAGAAAAAGAAAAAGAAAAAGATGGAGGGAAAGGAGGGAAAAAGAGAAGAAAAGGTGGGGTGAAAGGAGGGGAGTGGGGGAAGAGAGGGAGAGAAGGAGAAGAAGGAAAAAAAGGGGGAAAGAGGATTTTGATATCAGGTTTGAGATGAAAATAAAATAAATAGAGTTGCTGTTTCATTTACCTGTACCACACACAAACAAGCTGCTGGACTCAAAGGCATCCAAAAAAGTCAGGTCAGGATGGCAACTTATGTTCACCTCTAAATAAACCTTAGAAATTGTACCTGCTGTACTGTATGAACAGTAGCTGCATGGTTTTAAAACCTGTGAAATAGGTAAAGGAAATTAAAATAAATATTTTTTCCTCGTAGCTCTGGCAGATTTGATCAGATTCCTTCTGATGAGTCACAGCCTGCTCATTCAAATTTCCTCTGTAAAATGTATTTCCACTGTCACATTCTGTTTCTTTTACTGTATTCCTCTTACAGTTGTTCTTCCAACCAGATTCCCTAGTAAGTAAACAACTAATACCACCAAAACACAGTAGTCATTGAAGTAAATGAGTAGTTTGAGGAAATAAACATTGCCCTGTGACCACTACTGCATACTTTTTATAAGCATTTGTAGTTAATATTTTAATGAGTTAAAGAAAAACACTAGAAGACATACCAGTAGAATAAAACAGGTTTACAAACACTTCATAAGATATATTAATAACAACTACAACAACAATAATAGGCCTTTCACTGGGACCAGTTTCTTATGGAGTCTTTCAAAAACACTCTACATCTGCTAAAAACAACCAACTTGAAAATACCGAGGTAATAACACAGAGTGCATCCCTTCTTTTGAAGACATTATTTTCCAATGAAGGTGTATGTGGCATTTAAAAAAGGAAGAAATGGCTACAAGTCAAGTAGTAAGGAAAAAATCACAGGAAAATCAATAGCCTCAGGGGAAAGAAAAGCTGAAATTGAGAAGATTGACTTCATAAAGAAATACTTTGAGAATCTAAATAGCATTTATGACGCCAATACTTTGGAACTCACTTGCTCTGGTACAGAAATATGGAACAGCTCCCTCTGCCTTTCCTTTTGTAGCAGCTTGTCATGTGCAAAGCTGACAGAATAATCCAAGCAGTCACTGGAAAATGATAAATACATTTTAGAAAGATAGGACTCCCTGAATATTACTAATTTGAAAGACTGACTTTCGTCAATGGGATGCTGGAGTTTTCTAGTCTGCATTCCTATCAATGTAAGTGTTACCACTGCAATATATGCTGCTCATTAATATTATCTATGTAGCCATAAGACTACATAAGACTAAGACCACGTTGTCAAAGTGAAAAAGGCTAAGAACCTATACACAGCAAAAAGCATTCAGCAAAACATTTGAAATTCAGTTAGATCAATATTGTATTTCTTCAGCAGATCAAGTTTTTTTGTTTCCTCAGAGGAAAATGTCTGAAATGTCTGAATTTTATTTTGCTTTTTTCCCTCCCAGACAGCAAGCATAAAAGTAATGAAAATTTTATAAAGTTCACACAGAGTCTCATTTATGTTGGTGTCAGCTGCAGTTTTCTGCTAAAGGATTTTCTATTCTTCCATATTAATATGTGTGAAAAAATAATGTTTTCACTATTATTGGGTGGGTTTTGGAAAACCTGAGAGATATCAGGGTGGCAGGACTAGATTTTGGGCTGGATCATCCTTATGAAATATCTGCTTTTATTTGGGCTGTTTTTGTTATAGACAACTCCACTTGTTAGTGGATCTAAGAAGCAGAAATCTTCATGTGCATGCAACAAGCAACAAGTTATTGTAAATAATTGTCCCCAAGAGGGTTGCTGAACTGTATAAAACATTCTGAAACTAAAGTAGTACTAAACTCTAGGATTTGAGTTTTACAGAGAGGCTACAGTAATTCATACTTTTGGGAGGTTTGGAGGATGTTTTTCCTCATTCTGTTACAGTAATCATAACATTTTTAATTGTTAATCAGATTTGGAGAGACAGTTGTCCTCTCCTCTGTTTTACTGGCCCACTTCTGATTTCATTTGCAATCTCTGTGCAACCCCTCCTGATACAGAAGAACATGTCAGAAAAAACCAAACTTGCAGAGCCTCTTTTTAAAAGCACTCTTAGAAGGAGATCATTCAAAATGCCAGGATTGTAGATTTCTTTTGGTGTTTCAGGCAGAGCATTCCTGAAACATCCCTGCACTCTCGCCCTCTTCAGGAAGCCAGTTGGACAAAAGTTAGCAAATAATGAATGTCAAGAATATTAAAATTGCCTGGCAGAGAAGCTGTTTTGAAAGCTCATATCCCAGCTACATCTCCTGCACAGCCTGAGGATGTGACTGAGATAAAGGGATGACTGTAGAGAAGTATGTCCCCAAATCCTATAATCCATTTCTCCATAACTATTTCCAAAGTGAACTGCAAACAAATCTCAAATTCCACCTCCGGAGAGGAGAGGAGAGGAGAGGAGAGGAGAGGAGAGGAGAGGAGAGGAGAGGAGAGGAGAGGAGAGGAGAGGAGAG
>JAWWLZ010000172.1:3461956-3488634 GCA_035041345.1 Poliocrania exsul | reverse complement strand
AGGCGAGGAGCGGAGAGGAGAGGAGAGGAGAGGAGAGGAGAGGAGAGGAGAGGAGAGGAGGCTCTGCAAAAACACCCTTGGGACCACAAAACCCCTCAACAGTGGGATGAAAGTGCCATATCAATTTCATTTCCATTCCTCATTGTTAAGCTTCAAGTTTCAGAAAGTTTCCTTGCCCATAACTGCTCCACTCCCAGGCAGCTGCACATGATATCATTTGGAGCCTGGTTGCATAACCCGTGTTTCCCCCGAGCTTTGCCCCTGAGCTCAGCCTGACAGGCATCAGCCAGACCCAACCTGTGTCTGAAAAAAGCCTGCGCAGCGTTTTCACATGTAGCAGCTGAACCAAACTTCACAAAAGAATTGGTAAAAGGTTAGCATAGATTGACTGTTTCCAAATTGGAATACTAATGATGATCTTTAATGAAGCCTGACAGTACAATCTGTTTCTTATTGTTCCCTAAGTGCTGGCTACTGATCATATTCACTGGCTTTAGGTGACGGGGACAGACAGGGGCAAATGGGCCCCACTGGTGAGCAGGACTGTGCGCAGCTGATCTTTCAACAAGGATTAAATTCATTAAAGTGATTCTCCCATCAGAGGTATCAATCTTTTGATTTGTTATCATCTTAGTGGTTATTAATTTTGAATGATGTCTAATTGGTGCCACTACTGGTTGGGTCAGCTGGCTTAGTAATCTTCTTAGAGAGCAGTAAAGAATACATAATTTTAGTAGCTCTAGCAGGAAGCAGGGGAGCTGAAGAAGGAAAAAAATCCCCAGTTTGATTTAATACCTCTCATAATGTGTAAGAACAATGGAGAAAGTAGGCAGAATACCTGCCAGACCAGGACATAATCCTTTGCTTTCTGGGAAGAAAATGGGTATGGTAGAAAACCCAGCTAAATGGAGTTGGGAAAAAGTAGGGGACTACCAACATTTTCCATTTCCAGCTACTACCTAACCTAAGTACCAACAAAACCTAGTGGTCTGAAATGAGAAATGGTCTTCTTTCAGTTCATCCCCTTGCAGTACAGAATAATTTCTTACATTATGTCATTTCTTCATCAAGTCTGCTTGGCAAAACAACCTCCACATGTTCATCGTCATAAAGTTTTTCACAAAAATCACCCTTATTTTAATATATTTTTTCCCCCTTCAAAACATCCAAAATTCATTTAAGGGCTTACAACCTCCCACCACAGGAACTCCCCTTGACTTTGCTTTATTAATTTCACCACTTTTAATACAAAATTAAGGCACTATTTTATAAAGACAGTCTTAAATAAATGTTTTATTGTAGCATTGATAATAAGCACAGTTGGAAATACTTCATTTTCTGGACAAAAACCATCTGCTCAGGGCAGGAGAGGGATCAGGGGCAAGGCCAGACAGACCAAGCAGGTCATCTCTAGACATGAGGCAGAACCTGCACAGGCTGTATTGTACCTGGCCCAACCATTTCAGGGTTTGGCCTTAGCTCCACACTCATCTCCCATTTCTTCTCACAACCAATATTTTGAAATCAATGCCAGTGACCACAGGATTAGGATTGGGAGGTTCTGGTCTCCTACTCGATTTTTTAAGGCATTTCAGTGCTTTAAGACATGGATGGGAGTTTAGAAGAGGTCATGGAAGCACCTGAGCAAGGCTGTTTATCTGCCTGGTTTTGATGTTTGGGCTGTGTGTGTCACATCCACAGCTAATGATTGCCTAAACCATCCCTGCAAAGTGCATGTGGGGCTTCCTGTGTGTTGTTCAAAGTGCCAGAGCAAGAGAAAGGCCACTTTCTGTGCCTTAAAATGACAGACCCCTTTATGAGGTGAGAACAAAATTGGCACTGACAGAGCTGGGATGTTACAGACTATTTCCTCCTGTTCACTCTTGGAACATCAGTATGTGGCTGCCATGGATAATGTGAAGGAGAGCTAAATCCTGCATCTTGGATATTCACTCAATTAAAGCCCCTGAGATTTCTGCTGAAGCAAATGTTATCCACATCTCCCTGAGATGAGAACAGGGACATAATTCTTGAGTTTTGCTAGGATCATAATGCTTGGATTTTCTACAAGCAGGAAATTGTTTCTGTCTTACCTATCTATTGTCATAGACACACAACTGTGACCACATTACTTTGTGAATGGAGCAGTTCATGTGGGAAGGCACCTCTTTAATCAGTGCAGTAGGTGTTTAGGTGATCCATACCCAATAATCTAACACATCTGGGGGCTGAATGTGTTCCCCCTCTGCCCTGCAGCTGGCAAAGGGAACTCTTCTGCAAATCATCTCTTTCACCATGCCCTTCTCCAGCCACACTCTCTGGCCCCACAACCAGCTGTCTCATGGAAAAAGGGAACACTCTGCATGACAAGTAGCAGTGGTCCAATCCTGCTTTCTCATGGAGTGATCTCCTCCTCTAAGAAGTCATCACAATTGCTGTAATTCTCCTGTTTTATCTAGAACCTCTGTTAGGCTGGAATAGTAACACTTGAGTAAAAATTACTCACACACATTAGTTTTTTGGAGTCAATAGCAAAACCATCAACCCAGGAGCATTCATCCACTACATTAGATGAAAACCAGATCTTTTACAAGCTTAGCTACCTTTTTTAAGACGTTCTGTTTAACCTCACCTTGTTGGGCTTTGCTGAAGGCCCCAATTCCCAACAAACCGTCTTCATAACTCAAGTAGTAAAAAGAGGTTAAAACCCTCTCTTTCTAATCCCTCATCTTCCACATGGTCATTTTTAGAAAGCATTCTGTAAGAAAGTAAGATAAATCTCCACCAAATTAGAAGTCATTGGAACAATAAATAAAAATATTTTAAATTATAGAGCCCAAATTGTCACTCAGTTTGGGGAGCTAGACCATCCACACTCAGGTCTGATTTCATAGGATAAAAGCTCTTACCTTTGTTAGATGAAGTTTCTCTTTATCTTTTCTCCACACACATTCCCCCTGCTTGTTCTGCTCTGTTTGGTTAGATGGGGCACACTGATCTTATTCAACACTGTTAAATAACTGTTTAGACAAGGAGTTAAGTTACAGATTGTAAAATCCAACTGTTGTTCCTGTTCCCAGCTCTCATTTGAGATAGATCTATCTAGTTATGACTGTGGATAGATTTGTTTGGTTTGGGTTTCGTTTGAATATCCTGTTCTGCAAAATATTTTTAAGGCAATGAAACTAAACATCATTACATGTGCTCCCACAAATGCATATTTTAAACAATGACTCTAGTCTGTTTGTTTGTTTGTTTGTTTGTTTTGCATCCTCCTTTTGGGAATGGATAGCATGCATTTCAGGATTGGGTGGAACAAAAGACTACTGACTAATATCCAGTGGGGCAATACCAGCTCCTCAATGTTGTATCTAAAATTAGTGTTCTATCAATTTTTTTTCATATCTGCAGTCAGAAGAGATAAACAGGTTAAAATAATCTCATTAAAATGTGTATTGAGAGTTTCATTTCCACAAAGAGAAGAGTCTGAGATAAAAAGAAGGGATTAAAATATTGTGAAAGTTATACAAGGCTATCATTGTTTATGTAGTCTTCAAATCATGCTTGAGCTCAAATCTCCTTACGTTCTTTTTAGAGACACAGATGCTTTGATTGGGCTTTCACAATTCCTCTAATGTGCACATTAAAGCAAGCACATTAAAGAATACATTTCTAAATTCCGTTCTTCAAAACATATGTGTTCTATTGCTATCTGGATGACTTCCTGCCAAAATATATCTGAGTATAACACCTCCTCCTTACAAACATGATGCCATTAATTGAAAACTCATAATTGCCTTGTAGCTAAAAGCTGTTTCACACACAGTGAGGCTGTAGCACAGATGTGCCACAGAAAAGCCAAATGGCAACCAGTGGCCCACCAGCTGTTTAACACCCTGAATCAAAGCAGTGTTTCAGTGCAAGGTGGAATGAACATCTTCCCCCTCCTAACAGCACTGGAATCCAATAGATTGGGGGTTTTAAAAACATATTACTAAATGTCTGTACAATACAAAGTTTGACTCCTGAGAGGTATATTGGTCCTTTAAGGCTGTGTAAATGCCTGTCTTTTCTTCTTTAAATCCTGTTCAAAACCACTGTGGACTTTTTCATTCTCAACAAAGAAAATAGCTGTGCTGTCCATAACAGCCAACCTCTCAAAACCCCAAAAGGTCCAGAAACAGCAAAATAAATAAATAAATAAATAAAAAATTTAGAAGAAACCCTGCAACCCAGGTCAGAAAGGAGATCCAACTGCTGTACTCACTGCTTAAACAATGTGAATATCTCTGGCCACCTACATTATAAAGTCTTCTCCAAAACAAGACAATATAACTTGGAGATTTTTTATTATTTGAGGAGTCCTCCAAATAAACTGCAATGGCTGATGAGATACTGCTTCAAACAGTGCAAGATCAGACGCCTCCAACAGCTTTTTCCTTTGCTCAGTCCTCACTGTAAAATCACCATTTTACAACCTCTAAAAAGAAAAGAAGTCAGATAGATCTTGAGAGGCATAACTACATCAAAGGAAAGCAACATGGGAAGAGAAAACTCGTGTGTACATTGAAAGCAGAGCTTAAATAGAGCCAAGCTAAAGTATTCGTGGAGAATGCTCTCAGCTCTTTCTAGGGACCATGATTTCCACACAACTTGTTTGGATACTGTCAGATTTTTGTAAAGAGAACTCAGCTTCTAATGATGGTTTGTAGTTTATATGGTGACAGGCTTTCTGGAATTCCTCATCTCCACACTCTTTTTGTTCCCCTAAATACTTTCCCTGCTGGCAAACGCACTGATTCCAAACAGCCATAATGACTAAGTCCTCTAGCAAATGTCTTAAGTACCTGATTTTGAATAACACCTTGTCCAAGGAATTGGTCTGTTGTTAACCTTTAACCCTGTGTACTGCCACGCAGGAGGAATCCGCTTAAAATTCTCATTGTAAAGATACACAAGGAGTAGCATTAAGGCTATTTGACCTCAGGATTTTCTGAAGGCAACATTTGGACGTAATTTTCTCACTTTTTTTTTTTTTTTTGCATTTACAAATAACTTCTTAAACAAGAATCTAAACAAACTTACTTTTCATAGTGCATTTTTTCCCATTTTGTGATCCCAGTGAGGGAACTGAGGATTCTTTCCATAAAAAGTTGTAAACAGTTTAGGATTCAGAAGTGCCTAAGAAGGAAGCTGTATTTGCTTTCCCTGGGATGGGGGACATAAGCTGTTTTTGACAACTGATCTTTCTGATAATAGAGTTATCCCAAGGGACCATAAACCATTCACTGGGAAAAGTGAAAATCTTTGTATAGACCTGCCTCATGCATGACACTGAAAAAACAGACAGGTGCCATAACATTTTACCTGACAGAACACAGCCATCTAGAACAAATACACAGAGTGGAACTGTTCCAGCCAGAAAAGGAAATTTTCTTTAGAAAGAAGCAATCATAATTCTACTGTACCACATGGGGTTCTCTTTGAATAAGTAAAAAAACCCAACTTGTGTCAGTTATCTTGTAACTAGGCTGCAAACGTGAAGTTGCTAGAAGGAACTGGGAAACTTATGGGCCACATCATGAGACACAGTTGGCTCAGGCTGGATATCTCCAGGGTTATCTCAACCCCATCTCTTGATTAGGCATCTGTCTCCTCAGAAACATTTCACTGCAATAGTGAGCAGAACACAGCATTTCTTTAAGCAGCACAGAGTTACACGCTGATGGTCCTACAACATTCTTAAAGATATTCTAGTAGCCTGGGAGTAATATATTCTGTTTAGCACAATGGAGGACTATCTTCAGAGCAAAGGAGGGCAAAAGTGGATTCTCTTTTCCATGAATATGTCTGTTTCCATGAGGTAATTTCAAAATAACTCACATGTAGAGAGATGCCAGATTAGATTGCTCTGTTACATTACATTTCTTGCAGCTGTAGATGGATCCCAGCACCCAAAATGCAAAGTGAAACTCTGAGGGAGTCTCATTCACAAAAAGCTGTGTGTGCTGTTTACAAGGGCAGTTTGTGCTTGGGTTTTATTATTATTTACTCTGCATATGTGGGAAATAAATATTTTACAGTGAGTTCCTCAGAACAGGTGTATGATTCATATAAGCCCTCACTCTTGTTGGCAAAAATGTTAAGGAAAACTGCGAGCTGAAAAACTTAGTTTTCTGAAATCTAGAAGAGGATGATTTTTTAACTAAAACCACTATGCACCCTGGTCATATCATTGTGCCATTTCCATTTAGAGCCAAAGAAATAGATTTCAAAGAACATTTGCAATAAAGCAAGTTTGAAATGGAATTCTTGAAGTTGCAGTACCACTGGTCCTTTGATTACAACCTGTGTAGCATTTGAAGGGTTCATTTCCAAACCACCAAGGAGAGTTACCTGGGAAATTAAACTGCTGGTGGTGATGACAGTCCCTGGACAGAAGCAAAGGCATGTGTTCCTTTCTCTCCCAGCCTGTGAGACTGACCATTCTGGGGTACAAACCTGGCAGCTCCCTAAGTGCGCTGCTGACAGCACATCACCCAGCAGCTGGTTTTATCCTGCAGTGGGAATCACTATGGGTGGGTTCCTAATTCAATTAAATTTTAATTTGATATTTACTTTCACTGTTTCACGCCTCAACATGTAGACAGTTCTATAGACCAAGTGCTTCTCTCCACTGGAGCATACTTTTCCACAGACACATCTGGTTTTGAACACTGCTTTGTTTACTTTCTTGCCCAAATGAAGTGCAACCTTTTTCTTGGATGCAGGAGGTACTCTCCTCAAAGTTCCAGGAGTAATCATCCAAGCATTAAAGAAAAAAAAAAAAGAAAAGCAAGAAACAAAAAAAGAAACATAACAGAAAATTTATTGTGTAACTACACTCTTTGAAACAATTCTTTTGCTCCCGCTTGTGGCAACTATTGCCAATGCTGCTAACAATTCAAATATATTTCTTTCAAGTTTTAACCATATTTCTGGTATGGTCTGTCCAAGTAGAAGTAGGCTTTTTATCCTACAATGTCTTTTGCAATCACTTAAGTCTGTTGCATTTCATAAATTCAATACCCTTCACCTTCTCAACTCTCAGCTAAAACAGAATTATCAGCAACTGGAGGTGATGCTCTTTCACTGGAATATCCATTAAAAGAAAAAAATACTTTCCCACTTGTTCTTAACAATTCCTTAATCTTTCTGAGGATTTATGCCCTTTGTGAATATTCAGGGATTGTGTCTACTGGGATTTTGAATAGGTCCAAACTTGATAAACTTTCCTTACTTTCTCAGTATTCAAAGCAACGCCATGCAGATACAAAGCATAAGGATAAAAAGACAGTGATCCCTTTGTTATCTCTAAATAGCACAATAACATTCCATGGGCAGAACTCCACTGGGCTACAATCAACACAATTCAAATTCTCCTTATCCTGTTCACCAGGTTATTTTAGAGGTGAGCAAAGAGCAGAATGACAGAATGATAAATAAACCAAAAATATATGCTCCAATTAAACCATTCTGCTATGTCTGGCTTGTCCCCTCCTTATTCAATGCTTTTTAGCCTTTTAGCAGGGTATCACAGGCAAATTCTTTGCACAGGTTATCCCAAGCAAAAAGTGAACAAAACAGTGTCCACAGGCCCCCTCACCTTGTGGTTTGTAAACCAGGAGAGCAAGGCAGCCTTAACAGAAGTGTTAGATGAGCAGATGAGCCAGTCCCATTTATCTAGAACCCTTAGGTTCAAGAGGGTGATAACTGATCTAAATTTCCAAATTTTGTCCCCCTGTTTCATTTTCAAACCTCTCAAAGTGGAAAGGCACAACAGGAGTTCAGCTGCAGACCTTGCTCTAAAGATACACCTTTAGTTAGGGTGGGTCAGAGCAAATACAGGAACAACAGGAACATGTGCATTAAACCTAAGAGGCTTTGCATTTTGACATTTGTGGGCTCACTTTTGAGCACTTTACCCTTTAAACCTTTGTCTCAGCCACCCCATGTGTAAGATGACAGTTTTTTTAAAGATGAAATCAAACCTTTGAAGTCATTCAAACCTACCTGGGGCCCCCTGAATTTCTGGCTTCTCCCAGGAGAGCTTAATACTCTAGTGAGGTTATTAATTGTAAATAGTATTTGAATGAAGAATAGTGCAGTTGGAGGTATTGCTACTGTAATAAGAACAAGACCACAAAACATCACATCTCTTCTGGCAAAATCCTCAAATGGGCTTTAAACTTAGATTTACTTTAAAATGCCTCCTTTCCTCTGCTGACTGGAGAAGATAAGAGCTGTCATTCATTGGGCATCTTCTATTTCATTTTGGCACTTCTCAGATAATGTCTCTGTGGGTTTCTGCTATTATCTGGGTCCCTCATACATGGAAGTAGCTATGATTCTGTGTTTCATTGTTCATAAAGCAGAGATCTTTAAAATTATTTCGTAGCCCTAACTTAGTTTCAATTGTTAGGCTTGTGCAAGTTGGCATCAAAGTCCTTTGGGGAAATAATGAAAATTGTTACAGGCTTGGTGCACATGTTTATGTGTATGGAATATTTGCTGCTGATTGAAATGACTATACTTTCGGAAATTTTAGGCAACCATACAGCAGGGGTATCAGCTAACAAAGTGCTCACATCACATGCTCTGGTCTGTGAACACCTTACTGATGTCACTCCACTTTCCTCCCCTGGCATGGCAAGTAAATGCACTGCAGTGCAGAACTCCTTGCACAGTAAAGGAACTTTTAAAAGAAATATCACTGAAAAAGAAAAATAAGCGGCAGAACAATGCACTGAACAATTGAAACAGCCAAAGTCCCAGAAAAATCGCTCAGCCCCAGAAGTGGTGTGTGTTGTCCTCCCTGTGTATTTCTTGGCTGCATGTTCTTTCATGGAAGAGACAGTTGGCTTGTTGTGACCAAGAGAAAATACAAGATAATCATACTGCTTTGCTTTACATTTTATTCAAAAGTCTGTGAAAAGCTCATACAAATGTTAAGTAACTGTCAGTTAAACTCCTCCTTTGCCCTCCTGTGGCAATTTCCCAGGCAGCTGGGGTGGAGGGGGAACTCCCCGTCCAGCCCTGCTTGCTGTGGATGGCTAAAGACCAAACCACCCGGCTTTATTACCTTCATATGGAGTTTGTGTCAGACCCACCACAGCCCTAATAGATGTCCTACTGGGCCACAAACCCCAGGACAAAT
The DNA here is from genome assembly GCA_035041345.1 of Poliocrania exsul. Classification (NCBI taxonomy): domain Eukaryota; kingdom Metazoa; phylum Chordata; class Aves; order Passeriformes; family Thamnophilidae; genus Poliocrania; species Poliocrania exsul. The sequence continues at coordinate 3,479,438 of JAWWLZ010000172.1, read as the reverse complement.
GGCAGGGCTGCCAGCACAATCCCGGCATGAATGGGCCAAAATTAGCCAGCGCCTAAGAACCAGTTTACTAACACCTGTATTAGTACTGCATGGCTGTGAGGAGCACTGCTGTTAGACAAGGCCTAATCCCATAAGCTGCTCATTTGCATATCCCTCATTAGCTGATGAAAACCTGAAGGAGGCAGGTTTTTGCAGCCGGTGGGTCCATTCCGACGCTGCGGCTGCCTGGGTGGCTCCATAATGAAGGAACGGTGCTGAATGTGAGGTTTATATGTATGGAAGGGATTAAGAGTCTTCGAGTTTGTGTGAACCGATGTTGCCATATTCTCTCTACTGGATCACAGTAATTGGATGGGAGGAGCAAGAGTGGATCCATTAGTTTTGTCTGTTTGCCCAGGAGCTGGGTGCTAGAGATTCAATTTTGCTTCCTTTTGCTCCTTTGCTTTTGTGAAGCACGGTGCTTTGTCTAGGCAGGCCCTTAGCACCTCTGTACACTCCCCACGCTAAGGCGATTCAGCCACAAAGGAGAAACCTCGGAGACAGGCAGCAGAAAATGCAGCCTGCACTCAAGTGCTACTTGAGGGCAGCACAATCCTGCACAGCCCAATCCTGGGAGAGAAAGTGAGAGATAATTGAAATCTGTAAACACCTCTGGAACCTTTTTATTATTTTATTAGTTCTCCACATTTGGGCTTAACAAACCTCATCATCAAAGAAGCCGTGAGCTCCTTACAAGAAAACTGAATGGCTTGAAATTTCACTGACTTAAGAAGCAATTGTTGGGATTATTTGCTGGGCTTGCATAATTCTAATGCAAAAAAAATCCATTTCCTACGTTATTTGTACAGCTGGAGTAATCACATTGTGTGAATGATGATGTAAAAAAATCTGCAAGCCCGTCTCTCCCATAGTGCCAGCAATGCACCTTCAGCCACAACAGGAAGAAAACACCCTGAGGAGTTCAGGAGAGCCTGATGCCAGTGACAGGCTTGGCAGAGCATGAAGGCACAAGTTATGTGCAATAGACATCATTAACAGACATTAATTAGATGGGGAGAATATTTTAGACATCCTAACATGGCCATATCACTTTCACAACAATTTGGAGAATGCTTTCTTTTGTTCAGGATAGCTACAAATGTTTGAAAAATTAGTGTGGGAATGAAGCTGTGGGGCACAGAGAAGATGGGACTATTAAAATATAATAATAACAGTATCCCCCAGGCAGCCTATGTTTTCTCATTTGATTTTCATTCCCAAAGCTTAACACCACCATTCTGTTAATTACACTTCCCTGAATTTAGGTAGTAAAATCTCAGTTGTTTAATATCACCTTTTTATTTTCTGCTTTGTCCTAAACAATGGCAGTTGGTTTTGGAATAAGACAAACTAAAAGTTTCTTCAGTTAGAGATGTGAAAAAAAAAAAAGAAAATATTCTTATCCTTGTGACTGTATAGATTTTAGAATCAACAAACACACATTGGCAGTACAACATTGAGGAATAATGTGTGATTTCTCCTTGTGTTACCATAGGACTTTGTCATAGGAGAAGTTTTATCAACACAAAACTATGATGACACAGACCTTACTTATTAGCCAGTGATTGAACCTGTGTTACTGATCCCATGTAAGTCAATATGGTTACATGCATTTGAACAATGTTATGATCATTTATTGCCTCTTGCCTGATTTTCTCAAAGCAAGAAGACTCCGCTGTGTTTCTGAGTAGATGTAAAGGAGAATGTTCAAATTAGTGACAGCCCAACACTTCCTCCTTATTTCCATCCCTACCTGAGTTACACAGGCTTGACTGATGACACTCTGGGGCACAGGGTGTGAGTCCTGGGGATGGTCCTGTCAGGGCTGAGGGTTGGACTCAATAATCCTTGTGGGTGCCTTCCCACTCAGAATATTCCGTGATTCTGTGACACCTGCAGCAGGCTGTGAGCTGATACACATCCAAAGTAGATTTGCATCTTCTTAGGTCACCAGAAGACAAGGCCAGGCTCAAGCAACATGCTTGGCTGCTGGAACTTGTGAAGTCCAGACAGGAGCTGCCCCTCTCCAGTTCTCGGCACTGGAAAGTTTCTCTGGAAGGTGACATAAGCTGGGGATGATTGACTGTATCACCTTCAGGTGACTGCACAACATGGAGACTGCAGAGCCTCATATTCCTACAGCCAAGATGAACCCTTGGAAGAAGATTCAAACACTCTTAAACTGCATAGTGTGAGATAGTCCTGACAGTTAAAGACTCACAGAGTCCAAAGAGTTGAGTTTCTGACACCCTGACCTCCACTTCCTCTGGTGGGTGACAGCCCCATCATGTACAACATTCCTTCTCAAACAGGGACCAACCACATCATGTACAACAGTCCTTCTTAAATAGGCCCAACCACATCATGTACAATATTCCTTCTTAAACAAGGACCAACCAAGTGATGTACAACGTTCCTTCTTAAACAGGGACCAACCTCATCATGTACAACATTCCTTCTCAAACAGGGACCAACCAGATCATGTACAATATTCCTTCTTAAACAAGGACCCCTTCTCTGCCCATTTCTCATTTGAAAGTGTTGATAGCTGCCAAGAGACCAAATAAAAATCTACAACCAAATAAAAATCTACAACCAAATTATATTCCTATTTTTTGCCCCACAAAAAAAAAGGTTGTAATTACACTCCTCAAGAACTGTCCTCACCTAGGTTCTCTAGAAGGTAGAGTGCCCCATCCCCTGCCTGTTTTCAGTAAATGCTATCTGCCATTAGGAACAAGCAATTGCACATGTCTTCACCCACTTCTCATTTATGGCAGCCACATTTCAGACAGGCTACCTTAGTCCTTGTGGGCATTTCAGAAAGCCACACGAGTTACCACCAGCTTATGTGAGTAACCACTTCCCTCTCCTGATGACAAAGCCCTTCATTTTCCTTTATTCTTTCCCTCCTTCCTGCAGGAGCTGAGCTCTCTGTGGCAGCTCTGACAACTGTTCTGTTTGCAGGGTAATAGCACTTGTAGCACCCAACCCAACCGCAGGGCTGGGAGAAATCAGGTCCCTGCCTGGCGGTACAGACGGTTAATGAAACTGCAATGATTGCTAACCCACTGCTGAAGGGACAGCACACATTTATGTAACTGCTATTGCCAGGAACTCGGGCTCAGGCAGGACTGGTGACAAAGAGGAATGACGCTGTCCTGAGGTGAGCTGTGCATCTTTCAGCTCCTTATGTGCTCTGCTCTGAGCCTCAGCTGAAGTCCCAGCTTCAGAAGGGAAGGGGGCAGCAGAGGTCCCTGTCCTACCTCTCAGTCCCCCAAGGAAAGAATACTTTTCATTCAGATTATTTTCATGTTGGGATTTATAACATGTACCCAACAAATGTGTTTGCTGCCAGGAGATAATGGGCACTGAAAAGTCAGCTGGGCTGTGAGTTCCAGCCCTTGCAGTGCTGGAGAATCAGACATGTCCTGTGTCTGCTGCAAAATGAGAAGAACTACAAAACAGGGTTTCCTATGACACAGACTCTGAGGTTCCAGTTAGCCCTTCCAGAGTGATGTTCCCATATTGAAGTAGGAATTAATTTAGGAAATCATAGAATTCCTTTGGGACTTTTATCTCAAAATGCCCATCTTATCTCTTCATACAAGAGCAAACACCCAGGTATGTTTTCACCATTTATTGTAAATTACTGTCTAAATATCTTCGTGCAAGAGAAGTGATGTTGTAAACAAGCCAGACAGAACATTAGCTTGTTAATGTGTCTTATTGGATTAGACAAAAAAGAGAGAGCATGAAATAACCACCTGTGTTTTTAGCAAGTGTTGCCTGCAAAACTCCAACTGGTATTACTATAAATTTATCTCTGTGATGCAATGTGACCTCTTACATTAGAGCTGATTATACTGCAGAATATGAAATACCAGGTACCACTAGGCTTTCCTTTGGTTGGACCAAGGATCTTTTGAGGCCCCTTCCAGCCTGGTCTGTTAAATGGGTCTAAGTGAGGCAGTAGAAAGAAGGGGAATCAAGACAGCAGGCCGTGAGAGATATAAATAGATTAATACAAAAGTGCTTGATGACTTCAGAAACAAACTAAGGAACAGGACATTTCGTGTAGAGGACAGAGGGGTCTTGTAGTCCTCTCACTGGGAGAAAGCTCTCAGGCCCCACTTACAGCTGTGCCTTTCCAGAAAATAAAAACCTGAAATCCAGAATGCACACTTCATAGAGTTAAAGAAAACAAACCATTTAAAGTAATCAAATTATTTTGGTGAAAACAAGGGTGTTTTTGTGTGCCAAAATGAAGGGAGAACCTCTCCAATTCAACATGGTTTTGTTGAGAATTCACAATGTCTTTGGAATAGCTTATTATTATTATTAAGGATCACACATTTTATTCATGGGACACATCTTACTGTCAAGCTGATTTTCTATGGAAAAAGGCCCACAGTTTTCTAAAATGACTGTACTAAGTTGTAGGAGAAGGCTTCCAAGTGAATCATGCTGTGGCTGCACTGTGGTGGATTCCAGAGCACATAATGATGCTCCCAGTTGTTTGTTTGAGTCATCTGATGGTGCTGCACACACATCTCATCAATGTACCAATGCTAATGTGTCGTGCTGTTCTTGGAGCAGGATTTATAGAACATCTCATAAAAATAAACAACTTTATTGCCAGGCTCATGAATGATAATCCCACAGACACAAATCATTAATCACAGGAGGTAATTACCAAACCTGGGATGTTTTATGGAGTTTGTGGCTGTGTGGTTAGATGACGTTCTCTTTGCACAGAGCAGACAGCAGTTTCCTGCTGCAGAAATCCCTCTGCATCCACAAGGGTCAGGCCCTAATGAAGCCACAGTGTTCAGCCAACCCATGTTGTGTGCAGTGCTGACAATGTGCTGCCTGCACAGGGCCTTGCCCTGTCACTTTTACTGAGCACACAGGCAGACACCTCAGCATTGCTGCTGAGAACCATGAAAACCCTCACTGCATGTTTATACTCACCAAGGTACAGTTCAGAAAACAGGAGAAGGTCCTGACACACACAGAGCTGTCCTCTATTTGTCTATTTTGTTCCTTGTGAATAATGCATGAAGTACAGAACAAGGGCAGCAGGTTGTTTTTCTCATTTCAAACCTTTGTGTATGAAGACAAAAACAACTTTTTGAAGTGGAAACTTTTAGCATTAAGTTATTTGCTAATCATTTTAATTTCTGCCAGCTTTGACAATTTATTTTGTTTCTAGGCAGCATCACCATCCCATTTTCAACACTACTGTTGATGTGGCACTGAGGTTTAACAACCCTGCAAGAAGCCATTCTTTCCCTCAGGCCTACTCTACTTCATGCCTTCTTCCCTCTTTATCACTACCCCAAAAACACAAGAGGGGAAATACTGTTACAAACTCCAGGCTAGGCAGGTCTCCAAAGCACAGCTGAGCCCTTGGGATTCTGGGCAGCCAAAAAACACACCTTGGAAGAAAGGTCCACTGTCTGATTATAAGGAGGAAAGGAAAGAAAGACAAAGCACTGATCAAGGACATTGGTCCAGAACCACTGACTCCCACAGTCATTGAAGTAATTCCAAATACTCATCCAGGTTTCCCTCCCTATTGCATAAAACCAGGTATCCCTAGAGAACCTGTGGCTCTGAAATGGGCAGAAAGCCCATTATCCAGGTTTATCCTCATTTTCCGTCTTTATATTGGAATTCTCATGATCAATAAAATGAATGTGCAGTAAGGGGATCCTCCTCATGCAGAGCCTTTAGCAGCAAGGTCTCATTGGAGCCAGTGTCACCTGATGTGGCCATCAGCAAAAGGCTGCAGTAGCACTAGCTGGAGCACAGGGAATGTCCTGATTGGAGCTTGGAAGTGCTGCCACAGAGTTGAGGGGGTTTCATGAGTCATAGAATTGCGTAGGTTGGAAAAGACCTCCCCAGGGTCATTGACCATTAAGCCACCACTGCCAGGCCCACCATGAAGTCACATCCCCAGGTGCCACATCCTCAGGTTTTTTAAACACTTCCAGAGATGGTGACTCCACCACTTCCTCAGGCAGCTGTGCCAGGGCTGGTGGTACAGTCCATTCAGAAACTGTAACCCAGTTTGTGTAACTAATTACTCAAACAGATAATGGCTTTATTTTGACAACAACTAAAAGGGAAAATGCAGGGGAAAGGGACAGGTAAGGAAAGGGACAGGCTATTACCACCACCAGTGGGGAGGGTCTCTGGAGGAAGCAGACTGGGACCAAGGCAGGCAGGTGCCCTCAGTTGAAGCAGCCATCAGCAACCAATGGGAGAGGGGGAATGAAGGAGAAGGGCAAGCATGGCAAGGATGATGAGAGGCAGGACAGAGAGGTGAGGATGAGGAAAGGGAGGCAGGATAAAGAGGTGAAGATGAGGAGAGGCAGGCAGGACAGAGAGGTGAGGATGAGGAAAGGAAGGCAGGATGGAGAGGTGAGGATGAGGAGAGGCAGGCAGGGTGGAGAGATGAGGATGAGGAGAGGCAGGCAGGGTGGAGAGATGAGGATGAGAAGAGGCAGGCAGCTACTTGGAGGAAGAGACTGTCCCCCACCTGACTACATCCTCCTTTCAAGGAGTCATAGAGAGCAATAAGGCTCCCCCTGAGCCTCCTTTTCTCCTGGCTAAAGACTTGCAGCTCCCTCAGCTGCTCCCCACAGGCAGTGTGCTTGGTGTGCAGTTAAAGGCAGTGTCTGGAGGTGTACATGGTGCCCTGAAGTGCTGAGTGGTTTGTGGAGGACACCTCCAGCCTCCCAGTGATGAGAACCACCCGGCTCCAGCAGCTGCCACTGCAGCTGTGCTGGCCCCTCTGCCCTCAGGAAATGGATTCCCACTTCCCAAGTCCCCACAGCTGCACAGGACCAGCTGTGGAAGATACTTGGTGAGAAACATTCCAGCTCCAAAACCAAAATCAAAGTGTCAGTTCAGGGTGACACTAGAGAGAGCAGCTGAGGCTCAGCTGCATTTACAAGCCATCACCAAGTGACTAAAGCTGATTAAATTCTGCTTTTTGAGTTGACTGTGTCTCCCTGTCCCTTTAACCTACCTACCAGTGTCTTGTAGGGGTCTACCTTTTATCTGTCTAGTGAAAAGGGATAGAGTTTTATACACCTTTATAACATGGAAGTGGGTTTTGTGTCTCATTGTACCACTACAGTTCCGTTTTAACATCCTGGGACATTTTGATGAGTGACACCTTAAAAACTCCTGGCACATTATTGCTTATTCTGCAGCATCGTTGTTTTAGCATTACACAACAAGTACACAAAGTAATGGAAAGGATGGAAACTAAGGCCATGGGACTTATATAATCCACTAGATAAAGCACAATCAGGAAAACCTGAATTGTGGGCTGGCAACTGTCCTTTTAAACAGAATTACAATATCTTTAATCATATTGTGACAACAACAAGCAGAAAAGAAGGTTAATCAACTTAATTGACTGGGTTTTTATTCCTTGGGTTTTGAACCATAATGTGAGAGTATCACAAGGTCCAGCGTAGTGAAGATGTTGGTGATACTTAGGGAGCTTGAGTACATGATTATTGTAGGTCCCTTATTCTGATTAGTTAGTACTTTAGGCACAATTCCTGAATGAGTGGATAATACTGGTGGCCTAAGCACAAGGACAAGGCACCTTAATAAAGTCATGAACTTCCTTTATGCCTACGCTTGCTTCAGGGCTCCCCCTTGTTAAGCACAGAGTAGCTGCTCCCTCATGTGCTACTGCCACAGAGTAGCTGTGGCACAGCAAGAAATACCACCACTTGTATTACAGTGATGAGTTTGATTCTATCGACCCTGAATGTTTCACAGAGAGAAGCACCTCCTTTTCTGGCCGTTAGAGGAGAACAGGAGTCATATTCATATTAAAATACAACTCTCATTTGGGCTGGGCATGACCACTGATACCAGTGCCGTCTTTTGCAACTGTCAACAGGTCAAGTGTCATGTGAAGTGACTGTACATTGATTTTTAGATCTTAAACTACAGTAGGGTTAGAAGTTTGATCGTGAAATCAAGCCAGGCAAAAGGACAGAACAAAGAGTGCTCTTGAGACAAAGAATGTGATAGCCAGTTAAAATAAGTCAACAGTTTGGGATCACCTGACTGTCAATCAGCTGACGAAGCACTGGTACTGATTATCTGTCAGAACTTCATTGCTCCTGGCTGTTCTCGCCCTGAAATCACAAAGATGGGAGAGGCAAATAGGTCACTAACTCAGCCCTGGACACAGCCCTTTCTCTTCCCCTTGCTTACACTCCAGCCAATACCAAACAGCATAGCTCACTCTGGAGAGACTTGTATTGGGGAGTCTGTGTGTGCTCTCAACGCTTTACGTCTACCTAAAGCACAATTAGCCATGACTGGGGAAGGAAGGCTTTTTGGGGAACAATACACGGATTTGAGAAGTTTGAGGTTAGCTGAACACACACTTGCATTATTTAACACACGTTCACCTCTTGTTCTGTCTGCTATGTCCCCACCATTTACTGCTAAACAGGTCCCTTATCTTTATTGATCACTTAATTTATCTTTTCTTAACTCCCCTTGCTCCGTCTGGTGCTGTGTGTCCAAGGTATTGAGCCCAAACATCCGTCTGTTCATACTGTCAGGACTGCACTGCCTGGGAAAGAATAGGGGGAGCAGGTGGTGTGACTAAGTAGACCCTGACAGAATAGGGGCACCCTTGCTGTGTCCTGTCCCAACCTGCCAGCGAGTCCCCACCCTCCCAACTGTTCCACATTAAAGCAGTCAACTGTGGCTTTACAGTCCAAGTTTTACACAACTGTTTTACAAACCAAGAAGAGTTGCTTTTGTTGAAAATCTTTTGTTAGGCAGTGCAGAGTGGGGAGGGGAGCAGAGGGAGTGGGGAAGAGCCCGAGTGCATTTTAATGTGCATGTAGATATACACTCCAGGATGTGCCAAGCCAGTTCTGTGTTGCTGGGCTGCCTTTAAGCTCTCTTTGAAGAGAGCACAGGGTATCTTTCAAACACATCCATCTTTCCTTTCCTTGGGGTCCTCTAGTTGTTTCCCTTTGCTACTCTTTTGGCTTACTAGAGCAAATAAGGTTGAAAATCAAATAAAATCAACTCTTACACATTTTTTTCCCAGTAAGAATAGAATATCCATTTTCACCATTGCAAAATTATTATAAATCCATCCCACTGGATAGACAACCTCAAAAAAAATACAGATGATGCCTCAGCCATATTCCAGTTTCCAAACTGTTCTCTTACAGGCACCGTGCTGCTTCTGGTCTCATGCACTGTATTTCTGCACAGGATACAGTGGTGTGTATTTCAACCAGACGTCAGACAGAACTTGTACATATGATTTATCTCTGAGATCACCTGCCCTGAAAGAGTCTGGTCCATGAGAGACAGAACAGAAACTCACAGAGTGGACACCAGGAAGAACAAGGATTTCTTACAGCTAAGAAACTACTCTGCTATCACCACTAGAGTGCTACAAATAGTTGCATACAAAACCTGAACCTACCAAATTCTTCTCATTTGGTTGTTTTTTTTCCTCCTCTCTGAGAGAATTCACAAAATAATTCACAAATTTTTCAAAGCCAAACACAAGATTTGGGTGTTTTCCACATTGTCAAAGAAAAATGACCAGTTTATGCATATCCTCATTTTGCCCTGTAAGCTTTTTCCACAGGCTAAAATGTATTGAAAGTTTTATTTCAAGCGAAATTGCAAACCGAAAGACAGAGATCCTGTTCCTTTTTTGACGATATTGCAGCCGACCACTTTTAACTATAGATGCAAAAAGGAGGGGAGAAAAAAGTGTCACTTCTTTCCTTCAGGGATGTCTGTCTTTCTGCCCTTCCCCTCCCCATCAGGCTGCAGTGGAAAGACAAAAGCTGAGACCATGTTCCCATAGAAAGGGGTGGCAAAATCTCTATGAGGCCTGAATTTCACCCAATCTGCCAAGCCCTGCACCAGGGCAGAAATCAGTGACTGTTATTTAAAGAGGGAAGGATCCACCTTGGTTACTACATCATTGGGGAAGTACTGAGAATTAATCCTGCTAAAAGCACTGTTTTCTCTTAGGAGCCTGATCCTCTCAAATGTGTGAGTAATAGATTTTTCAGTTCAATTGGTATAAGGAGTACAGTTCAGATTAATGGGATTTTATAGCGTCCTAATCAAAAACAATCCAAGAATTTGAAGCCAGCATCAGGAGTGCCTTTTCTCCGAGATCAGCATCCTAATCATGGGGTTCTTCAACTCTTATTTTGCACCTTACCCTCTCACCCTGGTTCTTGGGGTGGTCACCCTGCAGAATGAAGGCAAAGTTTAGTTTTTTACCAGATTGGGTGGAATAACAAAATCAGCACCCCAGAAATATGAGCAAATATGCTATTACTACAATACTGAATGAACAGGCATGATCATGGCTTATTTTCAGTCCAAATTTTCCTCAAATGCAGCAAGGCTTTCCAGTATTTTCTTGACAACCAAGATTATTTTACAGCCAAATTGGTGGACAGTTGTACATCCCCAAGGGTTTATTTAGACCTAGAAGGGATCATCAAGAAGATGAGCATCCGCATCACCAAGAATGAAACAGTCTCAGTGTTTTCTGTGAAAATTTATAACATGCTCACAATAGAAAACAGGGATCAATATTTTAGTATTGTAGGCAAGCAGAGAAAGAGGGTATTTACAGAGATCTGTACAGAGGATATCTACAGAGGTCTGTAGGTCTGGGGTCTCTGTTATTTAAAAAGGTGTACCTAGACATTTTCACAATAACTGATTAAAATCTGTGTTAATAAAGCTGGATGGAAAGAAAAAGTCTTAGGTCTCTGCACATTTCAAAGGTATTACAATGACATACCTACTTCAGAGGAACTCTGTCACAAATACTGTGTAGCCTGTAAATTACCAACCTGCCTTCCTGCTGCAAAATCACAAGTATAGATGAGAAAATCCTTCCCAATTGCTCATTTTGAATATTGCCTAATAATGCCTATGATCTGTCTACTACCGTGTCAAGTCTGATCATTTTTGTTCCAACTAACTTCTTAAAGGCTGACTTTTCTCAATTATACAAATCTGAAATGTATATTTGGACTTGTGACATTCAAATTGTAGGTGTAAAAGTCAGGAGTGAAGTCCATGACTGTCCTATTTTATCTGCTCATGCGGGTTGGTTTGTGTTTAGAACCATCTGGTGTACAAAAATACTTGGGCAATTCCTGAATCAGCTATAAAGGTATCCTTTCATTATACTAAGGATGGATGAAGAACCAAAGAGATAGAAAAAATGTGAAACTAGACAGAGTGTTCCTAGTGACCAGCAACAAAAACTTGAATTGCATCACAGTTATCTAATTAGTTATGAAATTAATTTCATGGTCTTTCCAACCCTCAGTAGGTGTTTTTCTGCGTCACAGGAGTCACCACCCAGTTTGCCATATTTTAATAAATGGCATTTTCTGAGAGGCTCATTGGTTGCAAGCCACAGACATTGTGGTTCAGAAGAAATTGTGGCGCCTGTTTTTCTGTTAACAAGGTTACATGGCAACTGTCAGAAGCCGTCTAGAATCAGCAGTGCTTTCTTTCAAAAAAAAAAAAAAGAAAATTAAATTAATGGAACATCCCAGCATAAGGAGAAAAGAAACAGTTTACAGGACAGTCAGCAACATGCAGCTCCTTGTTCAGAGGCAAGAACAAGCTTTCTTCACTTCATCCTCAAAATACTTTATGTGGATTTTGCTGCTTCTGTGAAACCACGTTGTCACTTGCTGCACACATCAAACTCGATTTAATTTGTCCAAAAGTCACGTGTTGGTGTCCTTAAGATATATAATGCCATCATTTTGCTTTCTAAACTGATGAACAAAATTATAAGAGGAGGGGAGAATAAAAATCATAGTAGCATCAACTTACCCCATTGCAAAAGCAATATTGGTGTAATTGTGTATAATCTTTTAAAGTATAATTTAATACATCCCTTTAACAACCCACAAATTATCACTTGACAACTAGAAATAATAGATCTTTTTGTTAAAAACAGAAAGCATGTGAAGACTAAAGGTTAAACAGGTCTTTTCATCATGATAAATCACTGGTTAATGAGCCTGGTATTGTTGGGTATTATACTTGCTCACTTCAATGCCATTACCTTCTGGTTGTAAAGCTGACACTACTAATGATCTTCATTCTTTGAACTTTTCCACAATATTGACTGGTTGCATAGAGCAGATGTTACTTGGATTTGACTGCGAAAGTGGCAATTCTTCTAAGGTTTGGAAGCCCTGAAAAGAAAGATACTGAAGACAATGTATTTTGATATCTCTGAGTCAAAAGAGATTCCTCTGAGTGTCAACTCTTGCTCTTGCAGTTTCTCAGTATCACACAAAAATCAACCATAGACAAGAGACCAAGATTCTTCATTTACTTTCTGCAGTTCCTTTAAAAAAAAAAAAAAAGTTGTAATAATACAATTAACTAACACAAGAAAATTCCTGTCTAGTCTCTGTCATCCTACCCCTAACTTCTCCTGCACCACAGGGTGTGCAATTAAATTGGAAAAACGAGCTGTGCTTTTCACAGCTTTCCCTGGTGTTGCCTTTTGCTCCCCCGGAGCTGCGTTAGCGAGCCCAGTGCTGACAAAGCGGGATGCAGAGGGCCCGCACACACCCTTTGGACACCCACATCCATCACTTGTTATTCCAGAGGGAAGGAGGCCCTACAGACCTTCCCTAAGCAGGCAGTCAGGAGGAGCAAAGGGTTCCTTGGCACCTCTTTAACAAACGAGGGCTGTCTGTTTGTGTGAGGGACCTGGTTCCAACCAACTCACCGAGCCTTGGGATAGAGAGGGAAGACTAAAGGGTAAGAGACAGCAGGGAGTGACAAGGTTAATTTAAAACTGAAGCAAAGTGGAAGCTCCGTGTTTATCCCCATTCCTTTCCCTTCCTGACCTTACCCTTTTCTTGTACTTCTTGCTCTATTCCTGTCACTACTGGATTCCAGAAAATGTGGACTGTAGAGCAAAATTCAAATCTTGAGGAGGCAGAGGTAGTTTTGTCTCAGGATTTTGCTGCATCACAGAACAGAAATGAGGACAAATGAACTGACCATTCCCCAAGTCAAACCTCAGACCCTCAACCCTTCCCATGCACATTTGGATACTTCTGTGCAGCTGCAAACACAAAAGCTGCATAGTTTGGATTATATAAAGGCCATATTCTGCCCTCTTTGTAACACTGTGTTATGCCTAATGTACTTCGAGGACTTCTGGATTCTTTTCTACTTTTGCTTGAGAAGGGCTTGTTTTTCTTTTCTTTCAGTGAGTTTGAGGAGAATGAAGATGTGCCTAATTTTATTAATACCTTTCTAGTTCTGGTGTTGTCTCATGTGAAGTGAATGAACAAAACTGAGCAATTTCTCTACAGAAACAAAATGAATGCTAAAATGTCCATACTAAAAAATCCAAACTCCAAGAGGCATTTCTCATGCACTGCTAACAACTCACTAGTACGTAAAAAATTATTTTTTTTTCTCTTAAGTGACTCACGAAAATCTGATCCTGAAGGTTTAATCCTTAACCTGCATGGGAAACTTAAGAAACTTTTCAATAGTATTAATTTCACAGTATAAAAATGTAAGCATGAATACACTTCCAGCCCATCACCTCTGATCCTGCTAAACTCAGTTGGATTGAGAGAAACATTTTCATATAATGTCTATCACACCTGAGACTCTCTGATCTGCAAAGAAGGTCTCTCACTTAAAAAAATTGCAGCTACTCACATACAGGATAAAATCCTGAGCAAGTCAGCCAAAGCATCAATACAATGCACAGTTCATTTGAGGAGTAATTTGATCCAATTCAGTTATGTAATGGGGATGGGAGGTTTGACATGGTCTTTGATAAGCCCACAGGCTGCAGCCTCAGTATTTCGAATCTGTAAGATGTCATTTGCAGCAGCCACAGGTAATACTCCTGTGCCTATTATGGGCTCTGTCCTACTGCCAGAGAAAAACTGTTTCTTGCCACTCTTTCCAAAATTACTGTTAGATATACTCAAAAATCTATTTATTGTCCCACAGTCAGAAGTGCAGCCTTGCAAAATCCAGGTTGGCTTTAACTATACAGTTATAAATCATCTCCTACTCAGAGTTAAACATATGGAACTAGAATTTTCATTTAAAGAATATTTACTTGTTAGTGCAAGCACTTTGCCTCTGTGTTAGTGGCTACAAAGTGTGGGTTTCTTCATGTAAAAATTAGTGAGAAATACTTTGAAAGACATGCTTTTGATTAAAAGGTTTTTTAAAAATATTTTTAGTGTGGGTAGTATCAACTTTTTTTTTCATTTTGCTTATCAATTTGTTTCCCATTTTATTGATAAAGCCAGAAAAAGAAGAGGGATTTCTGCCGTGAAAAAATTGCTTTGAAACCTGTAGACTGTACACAAATGCTTCATGTATCTTTAGATTCTTTCTCAAGAAATTCCACTGACATTGTTGGATTCCAGTATTGCAAACTGCACTCTGTGGTGTTCTCAGATGCCCTTTATTTTTGCCACAAAAGCCTGAATTTTGAAATGCTTGTTCTGAATTTTTTTCCTGAGTGAGGTGCACCACAAGTGGCTGAACACCTGCACTCATGTGGATGTTCAGATATAGTTTATCACCATGTAATCAAAGCACTTCTACATTATCTGAGCCATTAAAAATCGCTCATGTAAACACTTCAGTCCAAGCTCATGCAAATTACCCAAGAAAGGCCTTGTTAGCCAATCCATATTTACAGCAGAGGCAGATGCATTGAGAGCACTGGTTTCATGGAGGGGGTAACTTCTTTAATCAAAGAAACAGCAGTGTCTGACTTCATTCATGCTCCCATTCCAATGTATTGACTCCATGGTTCCTGCTTATCTTGCCTCCCACTGTCATAAATCCCAATTAAAGTAGTGTGCATATTAAAAGTCCAGCAAATAATACCTTAATTTATTTATTCACTATTTCTTTAAGCAGAAGGAGTTTGATTGCAAGGAAAACAGTCTATATAATTATGAATATGTGTGCGTTTTCAATGTTTGGCAACACAGCATGATGATTTATGATATTTATTTAATATACTCTCTCCCTACTACACAGGGGTTTATAAAATTCCAGGGAAAGCTCCAGCCTGGCAGCAGAACTGGCTGGAAAGACTTTCAGGCAATGCAACAGAACGTTTTCCCCACATTCCAGCAGCCTCCTCTCCCCATCACCCCTTATTACTTGCCCACATTCACCCCCACTGGCCCTTTGCCTTTGACCTCTCTCTGCCACTGCCTGTGATTTTGTATTTGTTTTCTGAGGACCTGTTATCAATCACTTTTAAGTACCCTTAAGCAGGACATTTAACCTGGGCATGTGAAAGTACTAGATCCTTCCATTCAAAGAAATAAGTTATAGTGGGTAAGACAGAGTTTGTGTCCCTTAAGACAGCAAAGCCACAGAAAAAGACAAAATAGGAAAATAAAGTTTCCCGTGTTCTAGTTGAAAAAAAAAAAAGAGAGAGAAATAGGGAAAATAAAGAAGTTCCAATACATGTTGCAGTTACCAGAATTTGTATGAGGTTTGAAGTGCCTCACAGTGTTATCCACTTTGATAACCTACAAACCAAGACTTCTGCTTAGAAAAGTTCAAGTGCTGGTGTCAGCTAATTTCTCTTGTACCAAAATGTTGCATTTTATTTCCGCTGATTAGCATAAAATTGTTCCCATTGTCTCAGCCACAGAGGCATACAATGGTGCCAAAGATCCCTGCAGTGGGGAGTTTCTGTGGATTTCCAGCTCCTGGCTTTGCTTTAGAATTCATTAGCCACAGGAACACCAGAGGCTCTGTGCTGCATTTCCATATATACATCAAGAAAGCTACTATTTCTCACTGGCAGATCCCTGAAAATTCAAATTATCTGCTCTCAGCATCCAGAGGAATTATTTTTTCATCAGTGAATGATGCTGCTGAAGCCATAATATGCCTGTGGAATGGATTTTTTCCTAATGATCCCTTTTTTTTAGCCAATGTCTACTTTTACCTGCAAACATATTGTGTACCCATGACTTTATCTAATGTGGCTATCATCAGATTCTCTCAGCTGTAAGAAAGTTGCATATACGTGCAAAAAGAGAAAAAACACGTGGATTTCCCTTACAAATTGCTGGAATGGATTCAGAAGGGTTTTAAAAACGACTGCCAGGAGCTTATTATTTTACTTCCCTTCCTCTCCTTTCTTCTCTTCCATTTCTCTCCTTGTACATTTCCACCTAGAGTTATTCTTTTTTTCATTATTATGGAGAAGTTGTTAAACAGACAAACAAACAAACAAACAAACAAACAAAAACAGTTCAAAAAACAAAATGAGCAAAGAGGTATTGCTTCTGGCTGGGTGTGATGAGCTCTGTGTCCCTGAGGGAAATAAATGGGGTGAAGGAGCAGCTCCTCACATGGGATCAGTGGCTGAGAAGGCCCGTTTTTCTGCCCTAACAAATCTTGTTCTTGGCTCTGTTAGCTCCTACTGGCTGCAGCTGTTCTGGCAGATCACCCTCCTGGAGACCTGAGGAGGCCAGAGGAGATGGGGAAAAGGAACAGGGAAAAAAAATCTCCTACTTAAGTGTCTGCAGAGGACTAAGCAGCACACTGAAAACAAAGCTCCAGCCAAAGTCCTTGTGTTTTATGGATGGCTCTGTCCCTTGGCACTGGGCTATCTGACACCATTTCTGGTGCATTAATGAGAAAACATTCATTACAGAAGTTGAACAGATTCCATACCCGCTGAAAAAATAAACCAAACCTAAAAAAAAAAATCAGATTTGACAGCTGTTCCTCTTAAAACAGCTCAGAGAGGGGCTCAGTGAGGAAAAAAAAGGGGAGACTCAGAGAAATAAAGGGCTCACATTTTGTCTCCTAATTCTCAGTATACGCCCGGTGTGTTTGTACTGAACTTTTTCAGATCAGAAACCTTCCTTCATATTCCCATGGCACTTCTGGCAATTTCATCTACTAAAATAATTAGGTGAGCACTTAAATTGATCAGGTTTTCTTTGAACAACAAATTATTTTGAGTAGGGTTTCCTAGGAAATCGGTGCTTTTAACTTTCCCTCCTTCTGATGCAAATGAAAGTAGTCTTGCTGTTGGTAGCTGCTTTTTTTTTCCCTAGTAAATCACTTAGAAGTGTTGCTCTGTGTGAGTGATTGATAACAACCAAAGCAAATGATGGCTTAGTTGATGCACCTTGCCCTGCTGAGTTGGAAGGAGGTAAAAAGCCTAATATTTGTTCTGCCTGTCTTGCTAGAAATACATTGTAGAAACACTAGTTAATAACTTGTTCTGTTTTAGTTCCCTGGACCAAAGTCTTCTCATTATAGAAAATGTTATGGAGTATATACAAGAGACCACTCGGCTACGAATCACATAACATAGATGTTT
>JAWWLZ010000172.1:3444456-3456956 GCA_035041345.1 Poliocrania exsul | reverse complement strand
AGGGGTTAACTCCTCCAGGCTCTGCAGGGTTTCCCCCTGGGCATGAAGTCATTTGCTCCCTTGAACTACTGAAGGCACCTTGAAAAATATGGTCTGCACTTCGTCCTTTCCAAGAAGCACATGAGAATAACAATGTCCCCATTGGGACAAGGAACAAGGCATATGGCTTATGGAGGAATCAAACCTAAATGAAATCCCATTCAGAAAGTCAGTTTCTGGGAATTTAGAGATGCACTTTTATAAGTGCAAGGATAACTTTGTTTCTAATTACTTTCCCTCTTCTAATTATCAATGTTGGCATAAATGTTGCTGCTATTTGAAGCACTGAAAAGTAGGTAATGTGAATCCTGTCTTCTTAGACTCTCTACAACTTGCTTTCCAAGAATCACCTGTATGAATGGAGTTGGGGGGGAACAAAGAGCAGGGAGGAAGAGTAATTTTCACTAGGCCAGTGGACAGCTTGTGGCAGAGCAGACAAATAAATCCAGCCCAAAAGGTAGCATCAGAACAGGCTAAGTCCTTTTAACATTTATTGCTAGTGCAATTAAGGAGTCATATTTTCAGGCAGATTTACATAATTTTAAAAATTAATTAATTTACTAGTATTTTGCGTTCCTCATCACTCTTCATTCTGGTATCTCCAAGTGGCTGTTTAGTTAAAAATGGCAACATGTCTTACTGCAAGGGCCAGAATGCATCTTTTCTTAGTTGGGGAGCTCATTACACTGAAAGTTAAGGCCATACAGCAAAGCAGATTTGCCTGTTAACCCCAAGATTTCTACCCTCCCCCTTCAGTTCAAGGACTGCTGATTCCTCTGGATCACCTGAATGGAGCTGTTAAGCTGTGCTGTTCAAGCAGTGTCCTCTGCTGATTAAGGACTTTTGCTTTCTGCTCAAATTCAATGTAAAGAACTTTCTGTACTCCACAGCCACTGATGCTGACGGTTCTGCCTTATTTCTCGGCAGCTCCTCTGCTCTTAGGTGAGGAGTAAACCTTTGTGTGTGTTCCTGGGCCATTTGCATGTCTCCTTGATCCTCTCAGTTGGTGGGGCAACTTCCGAGACAATGGCCAGCATTGTGCGAGGCACTGCAGCCCACAACAGGACTGGTGTTCTGACAGGCACCGACCCAGGGCAAAGAGCAGAAAAGAATGGAAAACATTAGCCAAAAAGAAAAATGGAATGTAAGGCTGCAGCTGTTAGTGCTTATCTGGCAGCTTTGCCAGCCAATACCTGGTTTGTTAAAAAAACCAACCCCAAAACAAGCTGGCATACAAATGTGTGCGGTTTCAAACCTTGACCAGGCAAACGTTGATTTGTTAAACATCTTGCCCTGTTGCCACAGTTATATCAAAAAAAGCAGAACTGTGATCCATTAATGAACATCCAAAGGGATGCAGGACGAGAGTGGGTTTATTTGCAGCTGACACAAAGCTCTTAAATGATGTATTGGGGATAATTTTTTAATCTACATCCGGATTGTTTCAATGCTGTGTCAAGGAACCGAAATGGCAAACGGGTGCTTTGCTGCATCTCTGCAAGTCTTTGTTTGGGTGTTTGTTTGTTTTCAAAGCTTGCCTGCCTGATTAATATGGCCAGTGTCATGCAGGATAAAGGAGGAATGTGTCACATTAGTTCTTCCAACAGTTAAACATCCTCCTGGCTCGATGACTCTATTTTTTTTAAGCAGTAATTTCCTAATTTATATTACTTCCATGTAATCTATAAGGGAAAAAACCCCACTTTATTCTCACTTGAACAAGGTCAAAAGCCATGTACAATCAAATTCTTTCTTCTTTTTAAGCATATAAACCAGGAATAATTCTAGTCGATGGGTTTACACAAAAATAAAATAAAGGGATAATCAGGTATGGAAGATGCAACAAATGGATGGATTTTTTCGGGTCAGACTCCTTGAGTATAATCACAGCTTCATTAAAATCACTGGAAACATTCACTGAAGAAATCAGTGGGCCCTGAATTTCACTGACAAACTCAGACTTTGAGAAGCCATGGTTATAATTATATATTAGAGCTATGGAGACACAAAATTAATGGGGAAGCTCATTTGTAGCTAATGAAGAAAAAACTAATTGCCCAATTCCATTATCTTTCTGGATTGTGTTTTTTAAAACTAAAGAAAGGTTTAGGTTTGGTATCAATATGACAGTGGTTTCAAATGGAAAGAATTATGTCTTGCCAAGTCCAACTGCACAGAACAAGAGAAGCCACATTGCTCCTGGGACTCCTGGAGCTCCAATCAAAGTCAAAGCCTCAATTGAATAATATATCTCCTGTAGTATATTATAATTATAGTACCATGGTAACTGCCAATGGTTGAGAAATGTATTTCAAGGTGGGTTTGGTTCTGGGTTTCTTTAATCAGCCATCATACTTGCCTTAATAAAGAAATACTGCCTATAAACACTACTAATAAATACTAACTATAAACACTACTAATAAACACTACCTATACACACTATTAAGATAGCATAAATACTACCTTAATGAACATAACTCCCTATAACTTGTAACTCTTGATTTCATTAATACAATAAAGCCCAAAGAGTGTTTGCAAGGTAAATTCCAGAAATAATTTACAGGAGCATGAATAGCATGTTACCGGCTAGAGAATAATAGTTTTTCATGAGTGTTACCAAAGATCAGTGGTTCATTTAGGAAAGATTTTAATATTTTTTAAAAACGAAATTTACAAGCAAGTTGCATACAGGGCAGAGCTGTGAGTCAGTAAAATTTAGCCTCAAATAATAGAAAGTTTGAGACCTAAAAATACCCCAAGAAAATAAAATCTCGATTTTTCTTTAAGGAAAATTTTCACCTGAAAAAAAAAGAAAAATTTTATCTGAAAAAAAAGAAAGAGGATAGGAGAGTGGAGGAACTCAATTTTACCTTGTAAAAGTTTGTCAAAGTTTTTCAGCCAGTCCCTGGAGGACAGAGCAAGCTAAATGCTCTTAACTGCTGGCACTCTGAGCTGTAATTAATTAGTCACTAGCAAATGCCAAACACGCTGGTAAATGATGAGATTCTGGGTTTATAGGTGTTTTGTCTCAGTAGGGCAGAAATGCAATAGGGCATCTTCTGGATGCACCACCTCTTCAGTGTTCTGGTTCTTTGGGGTTTTATTGCAGCACTCTCTGCAGGGTTTGGGCTATATTGGTATTTTCCCTGTCAGTGCTTTTGTTTCTCAGCTCTTGCCTTGCTGGAGGGTGACCCACTGGCTGGGCTGCCCCAGTCTGGCCAACCCAACACTGGTCTCCAACAACAGCAAGTGGTGGGTGCCTTCAGGAGGGTATAAGCACACCCCCAGCACTCTTTTTAACACTGCTATTTTCACAATAATTGCATTTCTTGGGCAGTTACTTTTTGACAGAGAGCAGCCGACATGTTTCCTTCAAAACAGAGGTTGGAAACACTGGCACTGTCTTCAGCGCAAAACAAAGCAAAGAGTCACCAACACAACCATCTGCCAAGTGAAGACAGTTCAAAAGAGTAGCTGAGAAATGTAGGAAGAGCTGAAGGAGCAGCTGACATGGGATAATGACTAGTAATTTTGCTCCATAAAGCTATTAACTTGTAAGACCTTTGCCATTTCAGACTTGGCAATCAAATCTGTCTGTTTGGCAATGGTGCTGGTGCAGAAAACACACGAGTTCCGCCCTTGAGCCTGTCTGCTAGTGAGATCCAACAAGGAGTATTTCTGGGATTGACAACAAGAAATGTTATTTTGGCCTACCTGTGTAGTAAACAACCAAGAATTTGTGGCTAAAATATTCATTTTCTGAAATACAATGGTCAAAGAGGAACAGTTTATTTGTCTAAGGATCAGTAAGGTCTGAATCTCTGCTTTTATACAGTTTCTGTGAGTGAGTCAGCTGCTGAGGGTAAAGCTGGAATTGGGTGTATTGCAGAGCTGAAAACTTCTTTCCCAGACACTTAGGGCCACAATCAGGGATCATACAAATAATAGAACATACCCAGTCCTGGTTTCCTGACTTGAATCTACAGACTTGTCTGGAGGAGTGACATTTGAAGAGGGATGTGGGAAAAATACTCCATGTCTGGAAGGGCCTTTGCAGGCAAAGATGTGAGCTGTGCACCTTCTGTCTTTGCCTGCTGGGAATGATTCCTGCTATGTTCCATCTGCTGCTGCTTTCATAACCTGTGAGCTGGAGGGAGCTGTGTAAATGGGTTCTGCTTCTGAATATTTCCTCACATTTATCCAAGAGATCTTCATTGCTCTGTTTGTCTTCATTTAATTGGAAAGGAGGGGCAAGGAGAAAGTGTCTCAGTGTGTGTGTCAGCATCGAAGAAACTTCACATGTCAATAGTTTTCAGGTGCCTGTTTTCAGCCTAAGAAAATAACTTCTTTCCACCTCCTACATTCAAAACACCTCCATCCTCCCACTGACCTTGTCTGCTAATCGGCTTTATACTTTGGAGGATAGTTTCATTTTTGACACAGAGGGTATCAGCAAGAGATTCTTAGGTACCAAACTGTGATACAGACCCTTAGAAAAACATGCCCCAGATCACACACTGCAGAAATTATATCATAGTCCTGTCTCCCAGTGCAGGCTGTAACTCACTTCTCTTCAAAACATCCCCAGCCCATTGTGCTGGGTTTGAAAATGCTGGTCACTCAGAGTGGAGTTTGTGCCTGACACAGACCAGATAAACTCCAGTCATCGCCTCACAATACTTTTTTTTTTTTAATTTAATCTTTAAAAGGACAGGCTGCTGGTTAACTGAGAGTCCCCTGTTTGATTGACAGTATCTGTCAGAGGCAATGAACTCCACTTGAACATTGCCTTTATGTTGCTGTGTAAAGTTGTTCAACTGTGACCCTTCCATCTGTTCCAGCTAATCTGAAAGTCATTTAGGCCCGTTTCTCCATTCAGCCCAAACACAGCACATTCTCCTGTTAACACACATATGCAAAGTTGTCGGGCTGTCAGCTACGTAAGGGCTTCCCCCCCCCCCCCCCCTTTTTTTCCCTCCCCGAACTCCCACAACATCTGTGTATACATTTCCTCGTAACAATTGTGATGTTTAAAAAAATATCAGAAACTGTCTCAAATCTTACTGGTTACTCTGATGAACATGACAGTAACTCTCACAGCATCACTTCCAAAAATATTCCAAAGGCTTCTTTAAGGAGAAGTCATCAGGTAATTGACTCCAACACTCCAATGTGTATGTGCCAAC
This sequence comes from Poliocrania exsul, assembly GCA_035041345.1. Lineage (NCBI taxonomy): Eukaryota > Metazoa > Chordata > Aves > Passeriformes > Thamnophilidae > Poliocrania > Poliocrania exsul. The sequence continues at coordinate 3,451,731 of JAWWLZ010000172.1, read as the reverse complement.
CTCCATTTTTAAAGACTGAGGCAAATGATTCCCCTGAAGAAGGTGTAAGATCTTTACCAAAAACTGTGGTTTAAGATTTTCAAAGACTATTACTCATAAACAGCTGTTCAAAACAACTTCAGATTTCTGAGATTATCACATCCTATTTGATAAGCAATTTGAAACTGTACAAGCTTATGAAAAAACCCTGCAAACTCTTAACAATGTAATCTCAGTTAATTTGTTCTTTAAAATTCATCTTGCACCAGTTGGAAACTATTCCACTGACAGTGTCAGTACAGTTAGTATTTATCTTGAGAACGACTAGTAAATCATCTGTTCTTTGCACGCAGAGTAAACATTGACAATAAAGCTGATTGAAAATTCAGAAGAATAAATGTTCATTATGGTCCTGTTCAGATACTGCTGAAAAACTATTAAATACATCCAATAAAACTAAGAGAAACCAGAGAAGTAATTTCTGATGTGTCCAATGCAACACGTAGAAGGTTCCTGCCTGTTGTTGTCACAGAAGGAAATAATAATAATATAAACTTCATCATTCTTCCACATACCAAAGCCTTTACAAAAGATTGATTCAATAAAATAAAACAAATAAACAAACAAATAGAGCTTAATGCCATCTGTTGTAAATTACTTTCAGAATTAAGAAAAAACTGCTGAAATTTATGGAATAAAAACAAAATACCAATTGGAGGCAAAAAAACAGCATAGGAATTACGATGGGCTTTGTTGTGCCTCTAAAGGTGACCACTATTGCATGCTGTACACACTCACACTGTGTCTCAAATATTTATTATATCAATGTGTACATCTGGTAGAATCTCGACTTCCTGGTAGATGTTAGCACAAAATGAGTGACACTTGCAGCAAACCTTTGTTCTCATGGCTGATTTCTCTGACAGAAGTTATACAGAAGAATAGAATCAGGAAAAAGAAGATAAAAAAACCCACCAGAAAAAAGCCCCAAATCTCCCCAGCCTACTGTTCAGCTCTGTCATAGAGAAGTAAAGAAACCAGACTTCCTATTCATGTATTACCCACTCCGGTTGTCGTGCAAGCTGTTTGGTCTTTCTCATCCTGCTTGAATGGTAGGAAAGTAATAAAGGCAATGGGATGAACTTCTCTCTTCCCCCCCCCGCCCCGCCCCGCAAAAAAAGTGATTCTGTTTCCCTTTATGACATGACAGAGGCTCAGCAACAAAGGTCTGCCAGCCTCACACTGAAGACTTGAGGGTACAAGTTTAAGTACAAGATTGTCACTTGTGCTAGGATTTTTATTTATTTTTCAAGAAATACGCATTGAGTTTACATGAATTATCCACAATAACTAAAATAATCCTTATGTGCTCATATGCTTTCTTACTACTTGACTACTTGTTAAACCTGTATGTATCAAAGCACATCAAAGCTGCAGAGTTAATTGCAAAATGCTCAAAAATTCACATGTCTTTTTATGCGTACGGTCGCTGTTTAAAACACAGGCTCTCTGTCTGTAACAGAGAGTTTGGGATGATGTTCACCTGCTGACTTCTGAGGTTTGTGGGACAGAAGCTACACCTGAGCCAGCCTGGCCTGTGGGAAGGAATGTCCTCTCTTATGTTGTTATCATCTGACCCCTTTGAAGTGTCAGCCTCGGCAAGAGGCGACAAGTCACACACTGTGGATTGTATTTATTTCTCTTCCACAGCTCCAAAGGCAGTGGTGGCAGGTGGGTGGGACTCCTGCCCTGGCTGTGATGGATCCAGCCTTTATTGCCTATAAATACCAGCCATGAAGCAGCTTTGACAGTGCTCCCCGATGCTTCTGCCTCTAAAAACTTGGAGTAGAGACACTTACGTTTGCTCTGATGTTGCTTTTCGTATCTTCTTGAATTGCTGATGGTCAAATTAATGGTTTAAGGGTTTAACAGTACAGATTTTATAATTGACTCAGGAAGGCATCATGAATAATGCAGTTAAAAAAATCTTCCTAGCACCTCTCCTCCTTACCAGGAAAATCATCCTGCACTGCAAGGATGGGTTCTGAGTGCTGCCTGCCATGTGCTCAGCTTTTACTGTACCAGCTGGGAATCACTTTCCTTTTACCCAGGATCAGGGAAAAGTAAAATGAATTTTCCATGGCATAGGGCATGAATTTCCAGAGACTACACATCACAAAGAAGTAATTAAATTTCCTTAGAGATGGAAAAGAGGGTAGATTTTCATGAGTAAGGGAGATATGCATAATTAAAAGACCTCTGGGGAGAATCAGGTCTTTGTGCTTTTTCCCAAAATCTCAGAGGAACAGTAAAAAACAACAACTGATATTGCACAGTGAGAGACAAGTTATGACAAAAGTGATATTGTATGTCCAGTAAGGCTGCAAAGGGCAAACAGATTCGCTGGTTAATGTCAAGCTTGAATTTTTTGAGTACTCATGCCAGTTCTTTTTTCCAAATATTTTTATGTAGGAATAGGTAAGGAAGTTGCTAGCACATTGAGTCTGAAAGAAAAATTCCCGTGTTTACACTCCCAGGGAAGAGGTCTTTAAGGGAAACAAAAGAGAGAAAACATGGAGCTTCAGGCTGATAATGAGTCATTTGTAGACATATGCTTTACCTTGGCAGCAGCAGCCACAGAGCCCAGTATGTTTATGGACCCTTTTCCTTAAAATGGGACTTTGAGTATATATATATAACAAAATTTAGGAAAAGAGCACCACTAGTGTAGGCAGGACAAGCAACACAACTTGTTTACCATCTCAAGTTCGACCGTGGGCAAAGTTTAGGCTGAGATTTCTGCAGACTGTGATTACCTCTAAAGACTTTTGAGTCTTTATATATGTATGGAAAGTACTGTGTGAAGACTGTTTACACCAGCTGGGCTGGAAAGCTTCACAGATGCGGCCTTGTGACTCTTGTTGCTGCCTTCTTGCTGTGCTTAAATGTGCTGCTGTCCTACAGAGAGGCACAGTGTGCCAAGTACAGAAGTGTGTGCCTGGTTGTGTGGTTCTGCAGTCACCACCCTGGAAATGGAAGCTCTGCAGTCAATTCCCAACCATTTGATGGTAAATACTATGGATGTGAGGATCACACTGGCTCTGTGTCCAGGAGGCTGAAGAGGTATGGAAGATGATAGACCCAGTCACCACAGAGAGGACAGAGCCCTGAAAGGACCTGGAAAACCAACCCAGCAAATTATGCATCCCAACTGATCAGTGAAGTCTTCACTGTGCACCCACTCTCTTAATTAAAATGTCTGGGGTAAAGGCATTTTAATTCACCTATTCTGTCTATCCAAGCTGTTAATTACCTAACCTGAATCGCAAGAGACAGCACTTTGTCTGGGGAAGTCTGCTGTGTGTAGTTCAGTACAAAACTTGCTCTGGGTAGGGGCCAAAGAGCCCTTGTAAACTCTGTGGAGAAATAGGGCAGCTTGGAGGAAACCCCATTCATTCCCTCTGCTTTTTCTGGTGAGCAACGAAATGAAGCAGCTTTCCTGGTATTTGTGTCTCCTTCAGCCAGATCACACCTGTAATGCCAACACTTCCCCCAGTGCCCACTGATCCCTCCCCTATTCACCATTCAAACATCCCAAAGGTTTTCTTCCATCACAGTGAAACCTATTTCTTCTATTTTCTAGAAGAAAGCATACAGTTGACGGATCTGGCTTCAATTCTTTAGCAACTGAGTTTTACAATGAATATTGAAGGGGTTTTCTAATATTTAGCTATTTATCTGTATCTGTATCAGGTGAGTCCTGAACATGGTCCACCTCCCAAGGTGAAAATGACTGTTTGGCTTCTTTCCCTGTTCAGTTTGTATCAGATCTTTGCCCAGCCTTCACTGTGGAAAACCAGTTGATTTTTCATTAACTTCCCAAACCCTTCTACTTCATAGTGCTACCTATAAATCTGAGAACAGGACTGATAAAATCATAAGAAAATCAATTTGCAAACATTACTATGTCATATACTCTCTATACCCAATTATAAAAATTAGAGACTGCCTTCAAAAATAGATTTTTTAAGGAAAAAAAAATAGAAATTCTTATTATTTGCCTTTTGATCTTTACCCTTAAAAGCCACCTTCAATATATCTTTTCAAGATTTATTTAACATTCAATAGAGTCAAAGTGTACATTTAAATGAAAAAAAGGAAGAAGGCAGCACCTTCTTCTGACTCCTTCTTCTATATGACTCCAAGTTCTGGGGACTAGAAAAACAACAATTAAAAAATACAGATTTCTGAGCTGACACTGTGGAACTTGGAAGGTCCATCAGTCCATTCTCTTGCCTCAGAGCTCAATACGGCAATGAAAGGAAGGAGGTAAAATCATTGAGCTCTTTGCAGGATCCTGCCATTCCTGCAACAGGAAAGATCTTCTGATGGCCAAGGTCTGTCTTTAATGAGTAATTCCATATGTCAGAAGTTTTAGAAATAGAAACCTGCATACTGGCAAACATCAGCAGATTCTGCTACAAGAATATTTTTGTTATGTACAAACCAAGTTCTATGGCACTTCCTGAACTGTTAAACAGCAAGAAAAATTATTTTTGTTATTATTCATAGTCAAGCTCAAAATTAGAAAACAAAACTGGCACTGTAGGAAAGGTACAGTTCGAATACAATCACTCTACACTAACAACTGCACTTCATGTCTGACATAAAGACATTTTGAGGCACATAGAAAGCTCCTAAATAAAGACATGGATGTGCATGCACCACAGACTGTGGAAATAATTGTCCCACAAAAAAAGTTTAAACTAAAATCCCAAATTAAGTTTGTTTAAAAACCCCTATTGGTCACTCAGTGACTGCTGAGCTGCAAAAGAAATGTGTCTGGAAGGGAATAATCTACAGGAAAAGAAGAGCCAGTTGAAGGATCTCCAAACAAACAGTACTGGAAGCTTTCCTTCTTCAAGGAAGTTGAAACAGTGATCTAAATGGGATGTAGGAATATTACAGTCATTCACTCACATGCACCACAACCAGTCAATATTATCATCAATGTCCTTCCCATTTAAACTTTTCGTCTTTTCTTTTACACATGACAAGTTATTTACAGTGATTTTAAGATGTTGGAGAACTTAGAGAAACAGATGCTAGATGAAGTGCAAGCATAGATTTATCGTATTTATGAACTGCCAAACTTCAAATATTGTATACCAATTGTTTTTATTCTACATCTGCTTTAAAACCTGTATTGGGTCTTTTATTTGACTTTCAAAATTTAAGCTTTCTAGTGTATTTAAGCAATTTTTCATCATTTATCTTGGCTTCCAGTGAGACTGATTTTTTTTAAGGAAATTTGATATTCTTAGGCAATGATATTACTCCAGGAGCTGTGGCCCTGACAAACAATTCATCCAGTCCATGAGAGTAGCTGGTTATACTGTGTCATGTTGCTAACACTATCTGTTTCAACCTTGAGCACGAGCATTTGTTAGTTCCAAGGGGCTGTTTTAAACCCCAAATATAAGTTAGAGCTGGTATCTACAGAGACAGAAGCCCATTTAATATGTAAAATTTAATGAAGGTAATAAGAAAAATAATAAAGATGTAGGGAAAACAGCCATAGTACTTTGCTCCCTCTTGAGCTTTACTCCCAGCAGTGTTTGCTTCTGCTCCTGTGAGGGCCATTCATTGCATGTACCTACTCCAAGCCACCTTCCTTTCTCCCAGCACAGTGCAGGGTCCCTCTGGGCAGCACCACTTCTTCCTATAAGCCATGTCAAGCAGATTTATTTCTGGAACTGGAACAATCATGGTGAAGCTGGCAGAGCAGCAAAGATGCTCAGGGCGCAACTTAGAGGTAAGAGGTGAAGTCAGTAGAAACTCCATATTCCAGCAAAGGATTATCTTTATTAAAAACATGTTCACACATCTCTTGTTTGGGGACATCCTCACTGGAGTTTAATGTGAGCCCATCCAGAGGGATTGGGAAGCCTGTTAAATGGGTCCTGGGTCTCTTCTGGAGCCCTGTGACTCTCCACTTGTCAGGGAATCACCTGAGCGCCCTCTGTTCCTTCACACAGGTTAAAGAATGAAGTCTCCTCCTAATTGTTTGACATTATGACATGGATTTATTACTACCTTTTACCAGCCAAGTAGCCAGAGAGTGTCAAAGAGCCTGTCCTGAGGTCGCAGTGCAAGCTGAAGGCACACCCTGGTGCTGCAGCAGGGCCAACACTGAGCACAAGCCAGAGAAGAATCACAGAGTCATAGAATCAATTGGGTTGGCAAAGGCCTGCAAGATCATCAAGTCCAACCCTTGGTCCAACCTGTAATGTTCAGATCTGCTTAATTTTGATGCAGATTGAACTATAGGTTCAAATATTCTCTTGAGCAAAATGAAAACTCAAACAACTTATCTGTAAATACCAAAAACTGATTTTTATTAATTGATTGCTAGAGAGACATGAAAGGAAAAGAGGAAAAATAAGAAAAGTTAGGAAAAACACCTAAGAGTATGTTTAGAAGCAGAGAAAAGTCACCACCATGAAAAAACTACTGTGTGCCGTATCGATGTAAGTGAGAGGGGGGGAGGAAAAGCGCAGTTTCTCTCTGTTTCTGCCACGATGTTATCTGTTAGCTGCAAGAGGGTGGTAAGTCTTTGAAATGCAGAGTGCCCGTTATCACCCCTCACGCCCACCGGCTGGCTTCTGGTTTAGCTGCAAAAAAGGCTGCCTTATTTTAGCCTGTAAGAGAAAAATACAGTGAAAAGATACACCTCACCCATATAGTCCCAGTCTTTCTCCAGGCTGGCAGGCTCTCTCTTGAGGCAGATGAAGGCTGGTGGTGTTGGAAGAAAGGTGAGGCAAGCTGAGAGGAGAGATCAGAAGAAACCAGACAAGGTTCCCTAGTTTCTCCTTTTCTCTTTCTCCTCTAACTTTTGAGTTCATCTTCAGGTTTTTATAATGCTTTCCGATTGCTGCACATGATTTTTGGCACATAGTCAATTGTAGTCAGGTCCAGATGTTGGAAATTGATGACAAAGACAGGATCTTATGGCAGGAAATATTTCCTTGGAAAAGTTTTCTATGAAAGCTGACAGGGCGATGTTAGCAGGATGTATTGAGAGGCAGAAAACAATGGAGAAACATATTTTTTGGCTTCTTTTTGTATGCTACACAACCCCAGTCCATTTACCAGATCATGACACTCAGTGCCATGGCCAAGCTCACTTTAAAAACCTCCAGGGATGGGGAATCCACCACCTCTCTGGGCAGCCCATTCCAATGCCTGACCACTCTCTCTGCAAAGAATTTTTTTCTGATCTCCAACTTCAATTTC
>JAWWLZ010000172.1:3412416-3444356 GCA_035041345.1 Poliocrania exsul | reverse complement strand
AGCCTCCTCTTCTCCAGGCTAAACACCCCCAGCTCCCTCAGCCTCTCCCCATAGGACTTGTGCTCCAGTCCCTTCACTAGCCTTGTGAGTCTCACAACTGGGCTTATCAGCCTGAACGACGAACACAAGCACAGCCACCCAAACTAAAATAATCCAGCCTCCTAAAAATGGAGAGAAAATTGTTTTGGAGTAGTAGTAGTATAAAAATAATAAACTCATACTCAGGAACGTGCAGTTCCACCCCAACCCTGCTCAGCCCTTCCTCCAACACCCAGGCAAACACAATGTCAGGAAATTTTGGTTCATAATGCCAAAAGCTGTCAGGGTTTTTAATCTGTTTTCTTCAGTGAAGCAGAGCTGGAGTGAGTTTTGCAAAAGCTTCAGCCAGAGACAGGACAGATGTGTAACCTCCATGAAGTCCCTTTGCCTCACAGATCCGTCATGGCCAGCTGAAAACTCTGTTTGCAGTTGTCTGTAATCATTCACTGAAGTTACATGTTGTGATGGATATCTGAGCAAGAAACAAAATCCTTCTGCTACTTCCTTTTATAAGTTTAGTTATCATAACAAAATGGACTTTGGAAGCATGTTTGCCCAGGGATCTCAGCACACACAAACAGTATTGCCAAAGCACAACTGGTTTACAGCTGCCCAGTGTCTGATGCTGTCCAAAAGCTCCAGTCTTGGTGATTTTTGCATCATTTATCCAATTACTGCAGTGAGATGAGGTCTAATAGTCTTCACAGAAATGATTGCTCAACACAAAAAGCCTCAGTTAAAAGGAAAATGGATCAAAGGACTGTTGGAGAAAAAAGTACAGACAACAAGAGGTGCTGTTTTTATCTTTCACGTTAGATTAATTTATGCAGCACCCAGAAGTTACAGGTATGTGAGCTGTAGAACACCTGGACTGCAGCAGCAGGAGGGTCTCACAATCACAGCCCAGCCCCAGAGTTTAGTCAAGTTTAGAGCTGAACTTTCTTCATGATTTTTTAATTTAAAAAAAAAAAAAAGCTCAGGCTGCCTAGGCTGGTATCAGTTACCATCCCCACCCCAAGAGAAATATGGTTTGTAAAGCTCTATTTAATGTATTTTCTCAGAGCTATGGAGGTTAGGGTAGTGATTTCAAGGGCTTCTCCAGGGGGAGCAGCCAGCCAGGTCCTCTGCCACTGGTGCTGGGTGGCAGCACAGAGACAGGCACCAGGGTGGGAAACATTGAACTTCATCCTCCACAAGTATCCAAAGGCGACTTCATTAAACCTAAAGATTTTTTGCACTGAGGTAACAGCTTATAGTGTATTGCAAAGAGATATGAGAAAGGGCAGATTTTTCTTATCTTTTGTTATTGGAATTGACCCTCAGGGTCCTTAGGCCTTGATGAGAGCTTAAGCAAGCTTAGATCAAGGAAGGATTTTGAAATTGAATTTATTCAGATTAGCAAAACCTTCCATGAGAGGATTTACTCTCAACAAGCTGTTGCCAACTCGGAGCTTAGAAAGCCCAGTACATTTTCCTGATTTACAATCAACTTTTTTTTTTTTTTTAAACCCTCATTAAAATGTTTGCCATCAACATTCACACAGTATCAAAGATTCTCTGCCAAATGTTTATTTATAGGTACTTTCCTTGCTTGTTCAGATCATTTTCATTCAGATGACGTTTCAGGGTTTTAGGGAAAAAAATATTGCAAATAGTGTTGTTGGGGGCAAGTGTGGGAGGAATGCACTTGCAGTAATGAAAAGGTGCTCGGTTGCCATGAAAGCCACTTCTCAGTCACTGCCTCATTTCACAAAAATATGACCACACATAATCACTCTGGCACTTCACATATTTATTTCAGTATTTCTCCCTCTAAAGCAGTGAGATGTGCATTCCCCTTTCTGTGAGGCACACAGAGCTCTCAGCCTCAGCAGGGAGCAGTTTTACAAGGACATCCAAGCACTGCTCCAATCACTCAGCATTTTCCAGCCACTTCACGGGGTTAGGATTGTAACTCACTGTCCCAAAATGAGATGTGCATGGTTGAAATTCATCATGTGCTCGCACTGGGAGCTGTCTCCCTGTCCTCAGGCAGAGGGAGAAGGTGCAGCCGGGAATGACTTGCTCCTTCTCAGAGGGTTTCTGTGAGCTCAGCAGCCACATCACCAACCTGTGCTGCAGAAGCGCGTCTTTCAGCAGCAAAGAGGTTTGTGTTTGTGCCTGGTGGGTCAGTGGCGTTTCAGAGGCCTCCACCAGGGCTGCAAATTCCACACAGGCTTTGCACAAATTCATCCCCTGTCCAACCTGTTGGAAGGATGAAGGGCAGTGCTGATGATCAGGAGGAAAGCACCAGGAACCCCACCCTTCTGTGGGAGGGCTTGGGGATACAACCTATTTTTGGACCTCGGACAATAACTAAGCTGCAACAGTCTACCTCATCCAACTTCTGTTCTACATGGGCTAAACAGCAAATCTTTTTCTAAAATTAAAGAGTAAAAAATCAGAGCAATAGTAAACCATTTGTTACAGCTCCTCAAGCTTCTGATTTCTTTTGTGGTTGTACCCTAGAAATATATTTCATGTTTCAATTCCAATTGTGAAAATTTAACAGGGAAAAACTAAAAATGTGTTAATATTCCATTAATAAAGGGTGGTACATAAATATAAGATGAAATGGTGCAAGGAGATGAACACTGCATCTCTTGCTCAGAGTTATTACACTGAGATGATTCAGGAACTGTTTTACACAGGCTTAGTGTTCTTCAGTACACACGAATTTCTTTGCCTGTATCAGTGCTGATTGTATTTCTCCAGCTAAACCTCTTTTCCTCAACTCAGAGGCTGAGGTTTATGGGGTTTTAGGATAAAAATGAAAAATAAATTGTTGGTCTCTGCCCTTCTTACTGTGAAAGATTTTGCACAGTATTTATTCCAAATAATGTTGCAAGCATAATTTTATAAAGACTCCTCAGAAAAATCCTCCAATTTCAATCCATAGAATGTTTTCACATCTTTGAAAAGTTTGGGAGGTTTTTTAACCGAAAAGTGTGAAATATATTTATCAAGGAACATCTCTATAAACATCAAAACTTGCAGAGAATTTTATGATTTGATTTTATTTAATAATCCATTGTTTTCATGTGTTTCTAATTCTGATTGAATTTTATTCCTTTGAAAGGAATGAATTAACTATTAAGTTTTATCAGATAAGTACTAAAGATCCAGATGACATATTTTTTTAAAATGGAAGCTGTTAAGAGAAACTATAAATTTTACCCACAGCTCCCTTCTAGCTGGGCTGGTAAAGGCACCTGTGAACTAGAACAACTAGTGAGATGAGATCTCAGCCTCTGCATTGCTGGTGTCTGCAACAGTCCTATTGCCAAAGAACTTTCTTCTTGTGATTGAAAAGCAAGGCCAGTAAAAGAAAATGCATACAAATTTTCTTCACATTACTGAGTGAACTGTAATTTTTATAATTAACAAAACTGAACTTTCCCCATGGACAAATAGAATTTTTTTATTTCTGTAAGAATATAAATATATGTAAATATATATTTTTATAGATATATTCTGTGATATATTGTACACTAACAACAATTTCTGAAAAATCATCTTTATGTGTGCTGAGAACCTGCTTAAGGTACATGGGATTCCCCTTTGCCCTCTGCCAAAGTGTGCTCATACATATGTTACCAGAGCCAGGTTTGGTAACTCTTGCAAATTCTGATTTTGCACCCTTGCCTCCCTCTAAGCCCATTGTACGGGGCATTAGACCCATTTCTTGTCAGAAAGATTACTGTTGTATGTATACTATCTTAAATGGTCTTTTTGTGACCTTGCTGTGTCCCCTGAAACAAATGAAGAAGGTTTTTGGCAGAGAGGGTTTTTTTGTTTGTTTTTGGGTTTTTTTCCTCTTGATGGGCATACTGGGAATGGGGAGAAGGAAAAAAAATCATTACACATGCGGTGCCCCGAGGCACACAGACTTCCTTGTGAGCGCATTTAAAGGAGCGGCACAAAGAAATAGTCATTGCAGCTACAATAGCGCAGAGCTAGTATGCATTTGCAAGGAATCACTTTTGGGGGAGAATTACAGAATAATTACACATATGCTTAGATCATGAGCATTCAATGAAGCGGACAATATTTTGAGGATTTAAGATGTTGGTGTTGTGGTCGTCTCTAAGAAACCAGGATAATTCAGACATTCAAATGCAAAAGCGCCCCATTTGGAGAGTGTAATGCGTCTGTTCTGGTCACTGTTACAAATTCGGAAAGGATTCCCCGGCTGCAGACATGAGCCACTTAATGCTTAAAGCTGTTTCCAAATGTAAAGCATGCAACAAAAGTCTTTGGCATTAATGAAATGTATCCTAACACCAGTGGTAGTGACACATTTCATTAACGTGTCACATTACAGATGTAAAATATAATTGCAACAGATATGCCTGTCCTACAGCTTGACAAAACCCGGGGATGGAATATTGTGTAACTACTTATGCAATAAACCTCCATCTCGGGGCCATCATTTTCGAGCTGTAGAACAGATAATTTCGTGCCAACAATGCTAAATTTCTCAGCCTTGCGCTCACTGGTGGCTCAGTCACATCGACTTGATTTCTGCTGGTACAACAAAAATATCAGGCCATGATAATTGCCAACTGCTAATTAATTGTTAGGAAGGGCCAGCAGATGAGTGCAAATACGGTTTGGTTTTCCTTACCAGCATCACAACATAAACCATTGCCACTTGGGCCAGCTGTGCTTTTACATACAGAGAGATGTGACCCCATATAAATTAAAGAAACTTCACATTGTTTTGCCCAGTATTTCATAAGAGCAAAGACACTGAGCACCAGCATCTAACTCTATTTCTTTCGGTCTTCTACTTATTCAGGTCTATTGCAATACTCTGTAAAAACAGGTTTTGCTTCCCTGCATCTGTTCTCTTTGTAACTGAGAGCAAAATAAGAGCATCAGCAGTATGCAAAGGAGTATTTTAGTGAGACCCAGGGTATTATAGAGTCATCAAAGGAAGAATAAATTTATTATTATTGCTATTATAGTATCTAAAATGTGTTGCAGCCTTTAAAAATCACTAAAACAGCGGCTGGAGCCTGAAGTGTTCTCCTTGGATGAGTGTCCTGCAGGATTTACAGGATGTTGGAGAGGCTGCTGTAATCACTGATTCTGCAAAGATTGACTTCTGGGTTTCTTGGGAGAAGAAAAGAAATTAATAGACCTCACAAAGCTCTTAAAAAACCAGTGAAGAACAAAACAAGCCAATAAAACAACAGAAAAGGGAACTCAAAAATTTGCACAGCTTTATGTTTCTCAGACACTGCTGATGTAGTTCTGCCTCTCAGGAGATAAAGGACTGCTTGAGTCACTTGGCAGCAGTGAATCCTCTTCTGTGCAACTTTGGGGTTTTGGACTTTTATAAAGTACAGGGATAATACACAAAAAGAAAGGAAAAGGAAACAAAAGCAACAAAGCTGATAATCGACAACAGGTCTCTGTTGTGTGCAAGAGTATGGAATTGTCATGGTGTAAAGTTTATTTTAAATCTCATTCTTGTTTTAAATTGCTGAAATAAGTAAGGAATAATTATAGCTAGGAACAATAAAATTGTATTAATTAAAAAAAATCGCCAAACCACAGACCATCAGAGTCATATGAGCTGTGGAATTAAAATGAAGGTCACAAAATAAAAGTGTGTGAATAATATATGCAAAGGTAGGCAATTCACCTGATGTTTTAACTGCAAAAATTGTAAATGCCCTTAAAAATAATAAAAAATTATCTTACTATAATAGATTGTACAGAAAAACATGGTCAAGTGTACACTCAGTCCTTGCTACGAAAAAAAATAAAAAGAAGGGAGTTTATTAAATGAAAATGAGAAAAGTGAACTTGATAGTTAAAAAAGATTGATAAAGTTACAGTTACATCTGTAGCATTCTGTTACATGAGGAGATATATCAGGCAGAATTCACCTGACATAAATATTTAAGTTGAAAAGGCTTCTGCTTTGAATGTGGGAAGTGGAACAGACATTTTCATCAGTAAAGAGCAACTTGGCAGTGTTGTGATTCCCCTCTTTTCAGGTTATGCCAAAAATTCCACTGATGCACCAACCTATTTTTTCTCAGAAAATTTCCATTTTCCCCTCTAAAATGTAAACCCCAAGGACTTTTCTCACTGTATATATGTTTAATTTGGTTGTTTTGTGCTGGTAGCATCCCTTCACATGTCTGTTGGGTTAGAGTATGGCTGTGTTGCTTGAGTATCTCTGTGTGTCAGCTTGGACAGGCAGCTCACAGCACTTATTAACTCACAACACAATTAGGAGTTAATTACTTTAAAAAGAACACTTTGATAACCTTTTAGTCATGTCCCACTGTCATCCACGGTATTTTTTATGCCCTTTACTACATTACAATGACCTTCAAGCAGCATCATGCATGGATGTTAGCAGAGAGCTGAGAAAGATCAATCAAAATCCTAGTTGCTGGGACACTGCATAGTGTAAGGACATGTAAGGTGGGCTTTTTTAACCTATGTCTTATCAATTCAAGCTCCCTTGTTTTAGCAATGACTGAACAAACCTTTTGTTACCTCCTGTTCACTGTCTTTGTGGAGTCATATCTCAGCTTGGTTTCATTATCATTACAGCTTGAAATCCAGTGTGGGATGAATCCCTACTTGCTGCTCTCACTGTATTGAAGGGAAAGGTGATGGGTCACCCTCCATTCACACCATACAGAGCCTGGAGCTGTGCTATTCCAATACATTTCATCCTCAAAGGCCAACCTTCCCAAGCACCAAGTGCTCCTGGCAATCTGCTCCAACGTGGCCAGTAACAGCCATGGCTTTAGAACAAACATTTAGGAGGTATTCCTGGAAGTGTTCCCACCTGCTGATCCCAGACATCTTCCTTTGCCCCCACTAAGTCCAATAAGAAGCAATTCCAAGCAAATTCACAAGACAGAGGTAAAACTGGTTATATTAGCCTAAGGGTAAACAGTGATCACTTAAGTCTGAAGGGAGAATATTAAATCCTTCCTGTAGTATCTTCACACTGTGAGGTAAAAGCACCACAAGAAGTGGAGGTATGTACAATCATGTGTAAAACCTCACTCTTCCTACTGTACCCAATACTGTTTTGGTGACTTTATCCTTAGTATAGCACGAGAGTAGCTGTTTGGGCAGTTTATGTTCTCCATCAGCAATTTTTCGCAGAAAAAAATTATGTTCTCCATTAGTAATTTTTTTGTGCTGAAAGACTGTGGGAAGGGAAGAAGCAATACATGAACCAAGGCTCTGCTGTCAGACCAGAGGAATGAATATGGGAGTCTAATTACCTTTTCACAGAAAGAAAAACTGCCATGCAATTTTGTAGCCCAAGTCTTTCCTCAGGGGACATGTCAGGTCCTGCACTGCTGTTGCTTGTGCCAATTTATGCTTTAGTAGCTGCTGACTTATGTGAAGTTGCTCCTGATGAACAGCAGCATAGGCAGCCAACTCCATGCCTTCCAGCCCCATCTGGGAGTGCTGCATGGGAAAGAACACACAACTCTCCACCAGCAAACAGAGGAGTGCTCTGGGTCTCACTTGCAGGGTCTGTGGGCTTTGGAAAAGCCAGGTGCCACTTCTTCCTCTTACTCAGACCAGTTCATCCTTTCAATCAACAGCTAGAAGGAGTTCCCTGTTTAATTGTGAACTAATCAACTCAAGAATTTCTGCTAGGAATGCCCAGCATCCTCAGGTACTTGCTGTTCAACCCGTGAAGTCGATGGGATTGTGCAAGGGAGGACTTTTGTGCAGCAGTTACAGCTGGAACTTCAAAACAGAATCATTGCACCTACAGACTCCCCAGCCTAAACCTGTCTGTGTTATTTTAACTGAGGTTTTTCATAGCTGAAAGACATATCAAACATGAAATGTGTAGAACAAAGCAGTAATTAGCAAAAAAACCCCCAAACCTGTAACACATTCTAAAAAGGATTTATGAGGTCTTAATTCATCTTGGCTGTCTTTTGACACAAAAAAAACCTGGTGGCTTGGGAAAGTGTATTTGTATTATCACATGCCCACTGGCAAACAAGACTCTATAGATTGTACTGTGGCTTCCACATTCTCCATATAAACAGATAGAAAAACCCTCCCAACCTGGCTCAGTTCACTCAGTGTGTCAGTCAGCCCGCCAGGATGTTTGTTCACTCAGTACAGACACAGTGCTATGCACTCCCTCACAGAGCCACAGGCAAGGGCAGCACCATCTCTGACAGAATCATCACCACTTCTGTGCCAGAGAGCAGCAAAGAAAACATGTAACTTTGGTTACAAGAAGTCTGAAGACTTCTAAGTTTCCTCCGAAACATCCTGTTAATTATTATGGGTTCAGGTCATGGCCTGAGCCATTCATCTCTCTGGCACATAAAATCAAAGTTTTAGAGTAAAGGATGTCATATTCATCCTAACCCACTTGCTTTTTTGTTAGGATGCTATTTGCAAATGGTCCATGTCATGTTTAGGAAAAAAAGGTAACCTAGAAATACTTTTGCTCTGCCCAGCACTAACCAACACAGCCCTACACTCATTCAATGTGCCTGAAGGTAGAACCATAGAATAGCTTGGGTTGGAAGGGACCTTTAAAGCTCAACCAAGCTCAGCCTCCAAGATGGGCAAGACCTAGCCTTGCAAATATTTATGTGCCTTCCAAATACCCAAGGGCTTAAACATTGCATTCACTTTTAATCCCACACCCTGCAGTCTAAGAAACCACCACTGAGCTGCAAACAGGCAGACAGCCAAAACAGGAAAAACCTGTATGACTTCTAGCTTGTTATAAACATATAACTAATAAACAACCCAAACATACAAGTCTCCCCACAAGCCCATCTCGCTGTGGGACAAAGGACACTGCACTGCCTCGTAATTTGGCTGCCTTTTCACGCTCTCCCTATTCTTCTGGTGAAATCTTAAGCCATGAAATTTCTTTTTTGTTAACCAAAGACATGGTAATGTCAAGCATTCATGACCATAAGCATGGAAAATTGATGAAATTACAGTGTGTTCAGGAAAATAATACGGTGATGACAGAAAGAATCTCTGCTTGTATCTGTGTCCTGGTGGCAGCTTTCTGAACAGGTGAACATTTTTTCCTCCCTCTATGCAGAACATCTTCGCATGAATGCATCAAATGGATGCCCAGGGAGAAAGGTCAAAGGGAAATAGTCACAGAAATAATTAAGATATGAAGACACAGTGTATTAGTTCATTAATGCTTTCCATTGTCTTACTCAGTCAAGGTGCACCTTTCAACTTGACACAAGATAATATAAACAAAAGGTTCTACAAAAAGGGAAAACAGCAGGGATGGACTGACTGCTGCCAAAAAACCAGAAAGGCAGAGCAGCCCTCTTGCCTTCCCAGATGTAGCGGGGGACATCTGGAAGCCTCACAACCCATGGTCCTCATCTTTTTGGCACTCCTGGGGGGTACCAGCTTTGGTCCTTGTTGGGTATAAATAGGTGCCCTTGCAAAGTTTGTAGAGTAGTTACACTTCTCAGTAAGATGTGACAAGTACAGCCACAGTGGGGTCTTCACAGGCCTTGAACCCACAGAGTGGCCAGGACAATAAAGAAACAAATAAACAAAGCCCAAAGGTCATATGTAACAGCTCCTAGGGCAATCCTTGAAAGAATCAGGACTTGCTTGAAAAAAATAATTATATTAAGAATTCGATCAGCAAAATTAAAGGAGAAAATTAAAACCAGAAAACAAGGCAAAAAGCACATTAAATGAAAAAAGAAGGCAAAGCAGAGAGAAGGAATACAGGTGAACACCCTCCTAAAAGCCTGCCAAGATCACCTCAGATCAGGGAGAGCCCTTGGCCAAGCTCCAGTCCCAGCTCTCCTGTAACAGTTCTTCACCACAAAAGTACTCAGTGTGTGTGTCAGTGTGCTCTCCTGGGGCCAGAGGGTTCTCTGGCAAAGAGCAGAGCCCACAAGCTCTGCCACCTGTGACCTGTTTTCAACACAGACCAATGATGTAGAGAACTTGGTCATAAATAGAAATACTACCCCTTCAGGGGTAGGGTTGCTTTGCTGGAAAGATACCCATCATACTGACTTCCAAACACTTACACAGACAGAATCTCCTCCTCCAAGGGTACTCAGGCAAAATCAGCTCTCTCCCACTTTCTTTCCTAAATTATTATTTCCATTAAGGGCACACCCTGGTTTTGAAGGAACAGCTGCAAAGAATCTCTATGACCATTCTGGAAATATAAAATCAATCTCATATTAACACAATTTCTTCTAATTCCAGTTAATCAGGGCAGGAAATGCTTCCTGCTCTTTCTTTGAAATCCTTTGTAGTTGTTTATCTGTAATTTTTCAATCTTTTCTAGATTTCAGATTTTCTACAATGGTGCCTTTTCCCCAGGCAGACAGAACACACTCCTCTTTTCCATGTCCTATCCGTGCAGTAGGTACACAAGTGTTTGGTCATGCAGTAATAGACTTCCCTCCCAGGCTCTGGAAAGCTCAGCTGCAGCTACTGAAAACACAGCCAAAGACAAACTTGCCACTGTTTATCTTCTCTTTGGGATTTGAAAGCAAGACTTTCTGTCACTGGAGCTCAAGCCCATATTCATTACGGTGAGAATAAAAGCATGACTGAAATTCCCTGTGGGTTTAGTTGCTGCAGGCTGATATAAAGCTGAGATTCAGTTTTGGTTTAAGGCAGTACTTGGTTTGCCACAAGTTTCCTTCTCATTCAGACTCTGTGCGACAAGAGCTTCTATTCCCTGGCCCAGACTTCATCTGCTCTCCAGAATCAACCTCCCAAGTCTTGATACATCCCAAGGATTCCTTGCTGGGATGTTCTCCTGAACTTCTTATCCAAGCAAACATGGGGTTCATTTTCTGGCAGTTGCCATCATGCTACTGCTCTTTGAAAATCATAAAACCTTTTTCTTCTCTTTTTAGTTCAAAGTCACCTCTTCATGGTTTTCTCCACAGGTCTGAGGACCAGAGCTGTTTTCTTGAAGTCTGAAATTCATGTGCGTTCAGGTGGCTCCAGAAGCAGATGCACCTCACATCTTAGGGTGTGTCATAAACTGAAGAGAAGCAGCACCACCACTCCAGATCCCAAATCCTATCCAACTTCTGCACTTGGAAAAAGTAGGAGTGCAGCTTTGCCATGTGACACAGCTGTGCATGACCTCCCCCTGGCATTAAGTAGCCCCACAAAGCACAAGGCAAATGCTGAACTGGAGAAGTCCTCTCCTACTTTCCCAGCACAAAAACTCAAGGCAAGGCAAGCTGCACAAATGCTTCAGGAATTGCAGGTTGTGATTTACATCACCGATTTCTTCCTTAGCATCACTCTTTGTTGTGCTCATGCTCATGTTGCCCTCTCGTGGCTGCTCTCATGAAGAAGCAGGCCCTACCTCAACCCACTAAGAAATGAGCTATAACTGTATTCTTGGGAGTTTAAGACCAGCTTTTTATCCCTAAGAGTGATCCATTAGAGCAATAGTTCTTATTCTGTTAATTCTACCAATATCTTATGTATTTCATAGAACCATAGAAAGGTTTAGGTTGGAAGGACCTTAAAAATCATCTAATTCCAAACCCCCTGCACAGACAGGGACACCTTCCATAGACCCCATTGCCCAGAGCTCCATCCAGCCTGGTCCTGAACACTTCCAGGGATGGGGCAGCCACAGCTTCTCTGGGCCTGCTTTCATTGCAGAGGTGCTCCAGCCTCTCCTATATCTTTACACAACTTCCAAGTCCTCATCAGCATCAAGTCCAAAGGCACAGGAGGAGAGATGGATGAGCAAGCTCCCTGCCACAACACCCACGTCGTCCAGCTCCTGTTTTGTGACCTCCAAACCTTCCCTCTGCTGCCTGCCCCTCTTTGCTGAAGGGGGGAGGAGGAGGAGGAAGAGGAGGGGAAGCTGAAGGCTGCATTAATTGTTGAGGTCATCACAGTCCTCTCCAGACACTGTCTCCCCAGTGCAGCACCAAAACACCCCTGGCCTGCTGTGCTCGCAGCAAGGGAGGATTTTCCTCCCCACACCTCCTGCTTTCCAAGCACATCTCCCAGCCCTCACCTGCTTCCTCTCACCCACACACAGCACTGGCACTCTGACATTACATAGCACACAATATATTTGGTGGGTTTGTTTCAGTGCTCTGTCTCAGAATGAAAATTTAAAGGCTTCTTCTACTGATATCAGTGAGTTTCCTTGGATCAAGTCCAAACTCTGGAAGACCCACAAGTTCTCAGCTGAAGTTCCTCTTTGCTGTACAGCTGTGGAGCTACAGAAAGCACCATCAGACTGGAGACCCCTCAGAAGCCAGAAGAACTTCTGAGCTCTGAGGGTACCACCAGTAAAGGCACACAGCAGCCAGGGGCCCCAGGACTCTTCTGTCAGGCAGTGACTGCCACTCTCCCTTGTCCCAAAGGCCATTCAAGCCTTCAGAGCATACAGCTTTCCCTAATGCCCACTGATTTCCCCAGCAATTAGCTGGCTTATTAAATGCTCTAGAGATGAGCTTTAATCAGTGATTAAAGTAGAAAGTGTGCATAAGCTCTTATAATCAGAAAGTGTCGTGAGGAGCAACATGAGGCATAGATGCTGTATTCAGGAATAAAGCGAACTTGGTTTCAGCAGTAAAAAGAGCATCAGGATGTGGTGCTTAGGGGGGAAAAAAGCAGTTTCATTTCTGAGGGGTTTTAGTTCTTATTAAAAGCTATTAATCAAATTAATTATCAGGAAGACTGATAATTGCTATAAACTGACAGAGAAAAAGGAGGAGCCAAAAAACACATAACAATGTCAGAACTAGACAAAAACCACTCTCCATCTGTCCTACAACCTAAGAATATCATGAACTATTTTCCCCCAACTGTTTCTAGAGCAGATGCTGTTGTATTTCTCTCTGTAAACACAAAGAAAGAAAATAAATAAACAGTGTTCACAAACAATTCTCCCATGCTGGATGATACTTTTCAAGAAAGAAAATGCTCATGAAAACAGGTATGAAAGCACATTAATTTATGTTCACATGAAAAACAAGTAAAAAAGAGAACCTTCATATAGTTGCTAAAACAATACTGAAGCTTCTACTTCTTAATCCACTAGGCAGACATCATTTACAATTTAATTCCACTGTTACTTAAAAGACACAGAAAGGTGAATTTTCACTTCAAAATTCCCTTTTAATTATTGTTCCCTGTTAATTCTGTCATTTCTTAGACCTCTCACTTCTGCATGAGACAACACACAACACATGCCCGTGGACAGTAAAATGAGTGAAGTGTCTCTGGTCTAGAAGGATGGAAAAAGTATTAGAAAGTCTCAGTTCTTTCCAGTTTGTTTCAAAGCAGTTGACAATTTTTTTGGGGGGGAAATGAATTTTGTTAATTGGCATGACAGACATATTCAAATGCTCAGGATCATAAGTCCATGGCTTTATTCAAACTCACCAGCAGATAAAAGAGAACTTGTAACAATCACTGCCTAGAAAACAAGCTTTCCTTTTTGATACTGGGCTGTTACTCCATGAGCCGATGGATGTTTTTCCTCATGGATTACTAATTAAAACCTGAATTAAACCTACAGCAAGAACAGCAAGTTGGAGGAGAAGCATAATGCAGAATCAAGGGCCATCAGAAGCAAGAAAGAAACCATGGAGTGCCTTGGTGAACTCTTGGGTAGGGTCACGATGAGAACTCCCCCTAATAAGCCATTCAAAGTAGAGATCTGTCTTCTCACTTATCTTAACCATAAGAAGAAAATTGGTGAATTTAGAGTGAGCATTTGGATGTCTTTAATATCTCAGAGCATGATCATCATCATGGTAGAATTATTTTCTCCTTCCCTGCCAAAAGATGAGAAATTTGATCTTCTAATCTGAAGCAGCCAGTGGTGGATGGAGCTCTGGAGTGTTCATAACCTACATGGCCAGCTCTCAAACAATGCATTTCATTGATAGGCAGTGAAAGTGGTGTTTTGTTTCAGAAGCCAAAACCTCCCCCACAAGAGGAAACATTCCTTTCTTACATGTTCTGGCAAAAGTTGCTGCGCAGGACACTGCTGAGGAACCGGGCAGAGCCTGTGGACTCACCAAGACTGAGAACCACCCTGAGGCTTTTTGTCCCTCTGTCTACATTAAGTCATCTGTGGTTGGCAGAACTTTGTAACACTTGCTTTGATTTTGATTCAAAGCTGTCCTCAAAAAACAATTTAAAATCTGTTATGAACAAGCCTTGGAACACAGTAGTCACTCCCAGCCTCTCTGCAGCACTTCAGCTGAACTGGAGCAAAACCAATTTGCCACAGCAACAGCTGAAACAAGATACGTCAGCAAGATGAATGTCTTGTTCATCCCCACTGCAGTGCTGATGGGGACTGGAGAGAAAAAAATCCTCATTCTATTTCCAGGCAAGAGGAAATACTGATCCTTTCATTTCAGTGAAGGTGGATAAATGTCTGTATTTTACCAGTTTCTTTAGAATAATCCTTAGAATGATCCCTGACTAAGTAGGACCTAGAACTCCTGAGCCAAGTCAAGTCTATTCATTCATATTCTTGAGACCAGTAAATAATATTCAGGCAGATGTTATCCAAACGTTCCCAAACCCCTGTTGTGGTGGCCACCTCTTTCTAACATAAGTAGGGAGATGAACTGGACTCTCCAAAGTGCTCACTCAGAATGTGTTTTTTTGGATTTCATATTTATTTTCTCACCACTATGGAGCATTTATTTTAACTGCCACACACTATCCCTACATAGTCTTACAAACTGCTTGGGTCTCAATAACCAAATTAGATTGTTCTTATCCTGTATGGCAGGCTTTTAAATTAAAATTTCACACACCATGTTGAAGTAACTATGGTTCTTACTTACAGAAGTTAACTTACACCTCTGTTTGTCTCCAGGCATTAGAGAA
The DNA here is from genome assembly GCA_035041345.1 of Poliocrania exsul. NCBI lineage: Eukaryota > Metazoa > Chordata > Aves > Passeriformes > Thamnophilidae > Poliocrania > Poliocrania exsul. The sequence goes on along the minus strand of JAWWLZ010000172.1, from coordinate 3,429,398 downwards.
GACCAGAAACAAATCAGTCTCTGCAGCTTTTTTTCTGTGCGCTCAAAACACACTCACTGAATTCCAGAAAAAAAAATACAGTAAAGAACCAATGGTTTTGGACCTGTACTAGAACACCTTGTGGCCAAATGTGAGTGAAAGCAAATTTAGCTAGGTTTTAAGTTTGATTTGAAACATTTGAGCTGGTTCTGCAATCTGTAAATTTTCTGTTTACTCTCTGTAAGAACCGCCCTTTGCTAGCAGCTTTTTCCTAACTTTTTCTTTACTAAGTAAACTTATTTATTCTTTACCAAGTAAACTTACTATTTATGTTTATTCACCTTCATTATCTCATTCCTTCCCTCAGTCCATCTGTGATCCTGCCCAGTACAAACTTAAGGTTGGTCCAGGGAACTACTTTCAGCTGAGCTTCCCACCAGGTAAAATTTGAATTTGGCTGATAATGGAAAGTGGATAAGAAATACTTCTAATCTGAGAGAGGAGAGAGAAGGCAGACTTGTCCTGTAGGAGTTTTACCATGATTGGAAGGAGAAATCATTGAGACTTCTTGCCCTTGGCTCTGAGGTGCAGGACAAGCAGAGGAATAGGGGGAGGCAGCTCCTGTTACAGCTGGATTTGTTATTACTTCTAGACAATTAATTTCACAAGATTCTTTCCATCTTCCTTCAGGTTCTTTCTGCTTTTTACTCCTTTTCTTTGCAGGTCTTGAATACAAACATAAAAAAGTAAATTAATATTACCTTGAACAAGTCACTTGAGTTTCCATACTAGTTCTTAGACCTAATATATAGATATAGATATATAGAGATATAGATATATCGATAGACACAGATAGATACAGACAGAGATATAGACACAGATAAAGATATAGATATAGGTATAGATATAGGTATAGATATAGGTATAGATAGATATAGATATAGATATAGATAGATATAGATATATCCATCCCATATATACATCTGTGAAGAGTTATGTATTATGAAGCTGTAATTCCATTCCTCTTTCAGCAGCACTAGCAGCACAAAATCAATACTAAATGCTTTTCTTTTGCCTTTTCCATCTTATGGGTATCACAACTCTCAAGCTTTTTTTCCCAGCATCGTAATTCTCCACCCTACATCATGGATTTAGGAGACTAGATAGTGAGGGCAGCTGCCTTTTAAACTTCATGTGCTTCTGTGCTGTAACAACAGTTCAAACACACATGTAAAGGTTTCTTCATGTTTTGCCTTTTGAAACTTTGTCAAACCTTTCAAAGGAGGAAGTTTTGCAAGATTCACACAGCACATAAACCATCCCAGGTCTAGTCCGACCTCTTTGCTTTAGGGCTGCTCTCCCCATCAGCTTTGCCAGTTGCACACATTCATAAGGACCCCTGGGCTGATTTCCTTGGACTCACCATCCCCAGTCCCCAGAGCTGGACAGGACAGGGTGGGATGTGTCACCTCAGATTGGCTCAGTGTTAAAGATTTGGGGGAAGTAGTCGGGATCAAAAGGCATTTGCTTATATTAGCTTTTTTAGTGGTACATAAAGCCCAAGGAAACTTCACAAACAAGGAAGATTTCCTTGAAATTCTGAGCTTTATGGGTATTCAGGCCCTCAAAATTTCCAAAATGCTCCTCATAATTGGTTTTGTCATATACATGTCCTTAAAAATCATACTGGGTATATTTGTCCTAAATAAAAAAAAAACATTAAAAATTCCAACTTTTTGCCCTTCCCGACAGAAATCATTCCATTTTAACCACCTGATAGGCCCTTGGGGTTAATTAGAAAATCCCCATCAAGAGCTCAGAGGCCAATATCAGCTGTCAAAATCCCACATTCCCCTCTTTCACCTCTTTCAAGTGCAAAACAACCTGTGTCTGAAGATGTGCCAGAGAATAAAAGGGCACACCACAACCACTGTGGGCTCTGACTTAGACCTATTCATGGCCTCACTACCATGAATACAGCAAAACCTCAAATGAAAGTTTTAATCTCTTCACTGCATTCAACCCAAAGAGAAAAGGGCTTCCCTTTTAACAATTTCCCCCCTTAAATCTTTTGTGCTGCCGTGCTCCTGAAAAAGTAGAGATTTTGCTCAGCCCCAGCAAGGGCTTTTTGCCACAGAAAGCCCTGCACCTCAGCCCTTTGTGCTGGCAGAAGAGTAAAGGTCTGCTCGGACCAAAAGTAACTCATGCAAAAGGCCTTCAGAGGCTTGAAATACAAAGTGAACAAGATCAGAGTTAAAAGTGCAGGCATCTGATCCCACTCAGTTTGCCTTCCCTGCTCCCTTCCCCTGTCCTCAAAGGTGCACTGGAAATGGTGAGAGGGGATAAACAGATATTGGGGGGGAAAAAGCAGGTGGAATAACGCTGGAAGGGGAAGACAGAAAAAGTCCTGATACTCCATGTCCTCTGCATCTCCACCTCCCTCTCCACATCACATGGGCTCTCTCTCATACCTGCAGATGCACACACCACACAGGTGCTACTGGAAAGTGCAGAATCACTGCTGTCACAGTGATCACCAGCTGATTTCCTCTCCCAGAAAGCTTCTATTCCCTGGCCCAGATTTCATCTGCTCTTCAGAATCAGCCTCCCAAGTCTTGATACATCCCAAGGATTCCTCGCTGGGGATATTCTCCTGAACTTCTTATCCAAGCAAACATGGGGTTCATTTTCTGGCAGTTGCCATCATGCTACTGCTCTTTGAAAATCATAAAACCTTTTTCTTCTCTTTTTAGTTCAAAGTCACCTCTTCATGGTTTTCTCCACAGGTCTGAGGACCAGAGCTGTTTTCTTGAAGTCTGAAATTCATGTGCGTTCAGGTGGCTCCAGAAGCAGATGCACCTCACATCTTAGGGTGTGTCATAAACTGAAGAGAAGCAGCACCACCACTCCAGATCCCAAATCCTATCCAACTTTTGCACTTGGAAAAAGCAGACTTTGCTCACTTAGAGCAGAGTCACTAATAACTCAATTTTGTCCTCGTTTTTAGGAACAAAGGAAAACAGCAAATGCTACCATTTCATTAGCTAATTGCTTTGCCATGTGCAGGCACGTTGATGGTGTAGGGAGCTGCAGAGAGCCAGAAGGAGGGCGTGTCCTCAGATGTGCATCTTTTGAGGGGGTTGGGGAGGTTTTTTTGCTGTTTTCACCACCAAACACTTTTTACCCCACCTGAGCAGAACATTTCCTTCCAAGTGCCCGCAGGCTCCAAGAGCACCACCCTGCCCCACTCCCTGTGCCCTGCCCAGGACTCCTCTCTCCCTTCAAGGGATTCTCGTTCTGTTTTGTCCTCCTGGTGAGCAGTAACACATACATTGTGTGGGGCGGGACAGTGATCATTCACACCCCTCAGAGAGCCAGCTGGAGTGGCTCCTGGGGGAGTTCTGTGCAAAGCTCTGGAGTCCTTTCCCTCCCAGATCCAAGCAATTAGGGAGAGATGGGAAAAGGAGAGAAAACATCATGGGGTTTTGTCTGGCTTCGCAGTTTGTTCTTTTTATGTTTGTTCGTAGCTAAATTATGTTAGCAGGTTGCCCTGGAAGTATAGAAAAACACACCTGGGGAGGAAAAAGGACATTGAATTAATTAATGTGTCCTTGGGCTTTTTGTTTTATACAAAGGGTTTGGAAATAGCACCTCATAATCACCCAGCAGGGATTGGTACTACTGCTAGAAGAGACCACTGGCCAAGCAAGATTACGAGTGTTTTAATCTCTTCCTGCCCCACTTCAGGCAGTGCCCACCTCTTCTCAGAGAATGTTCTTGCAGAGCAGATTTCTACAAGTCCTAACAGGCTGTTAATGACCTTTTTTCCTTGGCAAGGAGCCACACCAGACAGGCAAATCAGAAGGACTTTAAGCCAGGAGGAAAGGGTGTTCTGGCAAATAGTGTGGTTTTCAGTGTCTATTGAAACAGGCCACTCCCCAGGCTTGTGCTAGAGGTGGGTCCAATCCCTTCCTCCCCCAGTTATTCCTGTTGACTCAGAGCCATCCTTCCCTCTGCCTGAGCCACACTTACTGCTCTAATACCCTGCAACCACACCAGAACAACTGTTTGTGAAACTTATCTGTGAATGATAACTCTGAGGAGTGGGACTTGGGATGGTGTAAGGCAGTGCAGGACCTTGGCCTCAGGCATTTGGTTCCCCTGAGTAATCCACACCCTGGCAAGGAACAATTAGTTTCAGTGTAGTACACACCTTTAATAGATAACATAAGTAGTTCCTAATTAGGGTAGATATAAGTAAATTACTCAGTTGTATTTTGTGATCCTCTTTGTTACACATTTACAGGTCTGCTGATACAGGACAGCAAATGAAAATAGAGATTCATTAATCTGAATGTAATAAATATGTCAAAGGCAGTGTTTATTCTCAAGGATTTTTTTTTTTTAGGTATTGATTTGACAATGAGGTTGTCAATTAATGAATTTGGGGGTTGTGATGGGTCACTGGTCACTACACCTAAGTCAAAATCTAGACCTCCATACAGGTCCTGAGAATCCTTGGCGGAAAGGTGAGACTGGACGTGGCACTGAGTGCCGTGATCTGGTAATCGAAGTGGGGTTGGAATTAAGGGTTGGACTTGATGATCTCAGAGGTCTCTTCCAACCCAACTGATTCTATGATTCTATGATTCTAGGAAAGGTATAGTATCAGAAGAGTTGGGTTTATTGAGATATGCCCTAGCAAAGGAGCCACTATGGCCAAACTCACAACTTTCTTGGCTCTATGGCAGGATTTTAACAGATCTCTTACAATAAAAACCAACCTTTCATCCTGTAAAGAAAAAAAACCCTCGCAGGATATATCTACATGGACAATTAAACCTGACTTCCATAAATTACTGAGATCTCAGCAAAAGTCAAACATCTGTAAAATTTTATTAGATTTTACCCAATTATTTTTGGCCCACAAAAAACTTTATTTACTCTACTAATATGATACAAAGTTTAGATTCAATAGTAATATTCTAAATATTGCTCCTGTAGGTTCTCTTTTACCACAAAATTACTTCATGCCTATATCATGTCTTCATGCATATCACCTGTCTACATGTGTTGTGAGTGTGTTGACTGCTGGAAAAAAACCAGCAGTCCAAACCAGCCTGCTCAGTTGTACCAGTGCAAAGCTCTGCTGTGCTGTGAATGTGCAAACCAAGGGCTGCACCAGCAGCATTTTCTTGAAAACACATGCAAAGAACGGCCAATAGAAGTCTGCCAGGATGATAGCACAGAATGTGCAGCAACACAAGTGTGCTGCTTGTCAGAAAGGCCAGGATGGGAGCTACCTAGAAGGTTAGAGCATAGAGAACTTCCCATCAGTTAGGAGACAAACACTGGGAAACAACTAAAATGGGCCAATCTTAACTGAAGCGAAAGGCTTGCACACTGTTCTCTGAACGTGATCTTCACTCAGAAGTGGGTTGGTCAGCTCTGACTGTTGTACTGAAGGGAGGCTTCAATTTGTATCCTTTACTGGATCTGTAATTAAGTCAATAATCTGTTGCTATGACTTTCAGTCACAATTGGAACATCACTGACAAAACTTCCTCTCTGGGTGTGATCAGTACTAATCTTTCCTAGTTTCTACATCCTTAAGAGGTGAATGGCACTTTTTTATTTTGTACTTGCAAAACAGCTTAGATAAGATTGTGCCACAGGTAAAATACAACCTCCACTCCATCCAAATAAAGACAATTTTTTTAAAACTCTAAAGCTCTCTGTGTCAGCCACAGTGATGAGCACAGCATAAAAACAACAGATCAAGAAAAGCTGAACCATGCCTGGTCTGACAGAGAAGTACCAGGGGATCTGCCTGTTTGCAAACTGTCTCATGTTTCCATGTGAACACTGCTGAGCGATGCCCTTGCTTAGCAATGATTTAATTTATATGCCCTCAGAATGAGGTCATATCAATATCAGGCATGATCTCTATCAGCTTTACAGATGCCTTAACCTGAGAATGTTCAAGCTTTTGGAGAGCTATTCACTCTTGGCAGATTGATATAGTAACTGACAATTCACTGCCATCCAAGTGTATCTGAGAACACAAAGCTCACATAAATATTGTTGAGCATATCCCATTGTCAGTTATTTACTTCTGCCATTCAACTTTGTACAGCCCGGAGAGGAAGATCATTTCTCTCTGTGTCATATGTCTGACTCACCCAGCAGGCACCAAAAGCTCCCTGTTTCCTTTTTACCAATAATGAGCTGTGCTAGAAATGCCAAACACAGGTTTGTTCAACCCCAGCCAACAGTGTGAAACAGAAGGGTATGGGTGGACAGACACTGGTAAGAAGTGTGGCTACAAGCTTGGCTGCTGAAACAGCTTATAATGGTGTGTCTCCATTCCAAAAGCTCCATGAGGAAGGTATAAAAAGAATAACAAAGGATGAGAAAAACAGAAAAAATAAGTATGCTGGATTCATCCCTTTCAAACTTAGCGTGGACCAAATATTTCTGACTGATTAGTCTGATTGAAGGAGGTCAGATTAACTCTATTCTAATATTGGAGAGGGATTCTTTCTTTAAATTTCCTGACATGGATCTCCCTCACATCCTAATTTAACCCGAAAAAAGTAATCAAATTAAGTATATATATATATATACACACACATACATACGTACATACATACATGCATACATACACTACACACACACACACACACACACACATACATATGTATGTATATATATATGTTCTTAGCTGGACTGATTTTTTTTATTCAACCGTAACCCCCTATTTAAAAAAAATGCTTTTATTTTTTACCTTGATGAACTTTCAATTGAGTTAAGGAGTGAAACCATTTCACAAAGAAGCCAAAGGAGTGGCAGGATGGTCACAAGTGAAACCATGGACTGATGTGGTCCAGGCAGACAGGAGAGCATCTCCACCTTCCAACACTGCAAGCTGCCAGGCAGAGCTCAGCCCCTGGGACCAGCAGCATCCTCCAAGCATTACCTCTAACTTCAGGTGTACAGCCTGGACAGACCAGTTCATTGTAAGCACATGAAACTACTTTGGCACATACAGTGTCCATCCAGCTGCTGGTTTTCATCCTTGTTATTGTCACATGTACTGTATTTCACAATTTTGACATGGCACACCCCCCAAAAGATGCCTTTTTTCCTTTTTGCTACACCCCCTTAATGCAACATGAGTTATTGGAAGCAAAAGCAGTTAATATCTAAATTGCAAATATTATATGCAAAGTACCAAAGGTGCAATGGAGAAAAAAGAAATCCAATGATAAAGCTTTCCTTTAAACTGCAAGCATAAGTAATTTAATGTGTATCTCTTGAAAAGTATGAAAAAAAGTAAATCAATGACTTCATTGACAAAAAAATTCTCAATGTTAGTACTATGAACATTATAGCCAGACCTGATGGAAGGAATGAGAGGCTCAGTGAAGTTTATCTATTTAAATCATTTTATGCTGCAGATAGGACCATGAAAAGAACCCACCTGGTGCCCTGTGCTGTCTTTGGTGCAGGAGGCACCTCTTCAAGGTAAATTTGTATTTCTTGAACTTCTCTTAATTGCTCACGGTTAATTCAAACAGATGCATCACTCAGGTCAGTCAGACAAGCACAGAGGCTCCGTTTCCTTTCCCTTCAACTTCCCCCAGATTAAACCATCAGACCCACATCAATCACCGGGTGTAAAGGACATGGAGTAATTGGACTTGAAGGTTGTCAACAGACTGAGAGCTTCTGTTCAGAATACAGATGTCTTGGCTTTTCCTTGGTCTTGTTTATTCTTCATAAATACCAGAGCAAGACAGCAGAGTCACTATTATCTCGTAACAACGTTCTGTTAATCAGGCATGTCATTGGCTTGTATGGCCCAACCTTCTGCAGATCCCAGACATTCCCCTTCCACAAGAATTAACCTCAAAAATACTGCAGTGTAGCTGCTTTATGACCATGGCTAGGATCAATTTGTTTTGTGCTTTCAGACACTGATCTTGCAACAGCAAACATACAGACACTATAGCAGGCTTTTTTTACATAAATAAGAGGTTTGGACCACCATCTTTCCTTTATCAATGGCAGTTTGTCAAGATCTTTTGCCTAATTTCCAGCTTAGTAAAAAGACAGCATTCAACTAAGGAACAGCACACCCTTCTCATATGGCTCTGAAAAGCAATCAGCAGGGCAAAAGCAGGTTAAAATAATAATTGCACCAGAAGCACAGTATTGGTGGGCTAAACTAAGGAAAGAAAAGAAAAAAAAAAAAAGAGAGAGAAAGATAAAAGGGAAAACAAAATCAAGAGTTAAAGCAGTAACCTAAGAATATAAGAAACAAGTATGAAGTTACACATTCCAGCCTGAACTCACACCATGACATAGAGGAGCCATGGGCTTATCATCCAGGACCAAGAAGGGGATGAGGCAGGAGGAACCAGAATTCTCCATCTAGCAAAAGCAGCTGCCAAAGAGGCTGAGAGCCCTGATGGGAAATGTCCCTGTAACCCACAGCAATACTACTGGCATCGAGGAAGCCTCAGCACAAACCTGACCTGAACTGTGTCTGCCCAAAACTTCTGCAAATGTTAAAGCTCAGAGGCAGCTGGAAAAGCTCTTACGAACTTATGACTTCCAGATGATCTACAAACCAAAATATTCCTTCCTAGTAGGCAAGTGATTTTTACAGGGTCACTTGCTTAAGCATAACTATAATCTGTAACATCAGTTTGCTCCTTCCCAAGTGTTTGGGTGCAGAGGTTTCCTCAGGAACAGCCACTTGGAGCCTCCTCAGCCCTCAGCTAAGGGGGTAGGTGGCACATCTCCTGTCCCCACTGTCTGAGGTTCAAGTTGCACAAGCCGCAGTGCTTAGAGTAGAAACCTTGGTGGTCTGCAGTGGGGGCAGGTTCACTACGAAATCCTGACATCTTAAATCTTAGTGGATACTTTTGAATCCAAGTAACAGCCCAGCTTTTCTGTGAATATTTAGCTCCCTCCAGTGAATCCAGGCCTGGAGGTTGCCACCCACTCTTCATGGGCTCACTGCTCTGCTCCAGCCGCACCCTGACTTCCTTGCTGGGAGTGTTACATTTTCCTTAATTAGGATTTTTTTTTCTTGCTGGAAAAATGTCTACAGACTTCAATGAGAGCAGGATTTGGACTACTTTTTGAAGCTTCTCGCTGCTGTATTTTGTGAATGTTGCACAGCTCTGTCCACTCAATGGACCCAAACATGATTCAAATCACAATCTCAGTGTCTGTGTGCAAACACAAAATCCTTTGCCAAACAGTCAAACACTACAGATGCTTGGAGAGCAAAGAAAAAAAGCCCAAAATTCAAAACCAAACACTAAATAACTTTGCACAGTATTTAACCTCAACATTTAGGCAAAAATGGGATGCGATAGGAAACCATTGATGCATGCACCTCCCCATGTACTGTCCTCTATAAGAGTGTGCTTCAGGTGTCATCTCTGAAAGGGAAACGCTGGAGAGACTTTTTAGGAGGGGAAGGGGAAAAAAGCCTTTTTTCCTCTTTGAGCCTCTACTTGGCGCCAGTACCGAGAGCCACTCAGTCTCCTCGCTCAGCACAGTGCTGAGAGGCTTGTGGTCAGCAGAAGGGTGAGCTTTCATTCCCTCCAGCACATTACACACAAACAGCACTTACATCTCAAGTGCGTTTGTCTCTCTAGTTCTTTATCTCGCCACTCAGCTTCGTTGCAGTCCAGCATTTACTCTACCTGCACAGGATGCCATTTTATTTAGGCTTCATTTTTCTTAAATATCAAAAATTATAAAGGATGCTGTTGTTCTAATTAGTGAGAGCAACATCAAATTAAAAATGCAAGTGTGGCTGGATGTCAGAGCACAGTTTTCTTTCGGGAGAGTGTCAGACTCCCCGCTGCACAAGTTTAGCCTTCGTTTTTGCACATCAGGCCTGGGGGAAAAGAAATGGCTTAAGGAGCCCTATAGAGGTGCTTTTGCTTCCCTGACTTCTCACACAATATTCTTTCGAATGAATTTAAGGCTTTTCTTGTCCAAATCCCCGCAAAAGTAACCACACTGCAGTTTTTCTACTATTACGCAAATAGATTAATCAGCCAACGCTCCAGTGAGAATTAATTTATATTTGAATCAAATGAGGCCTTAGATTCTTTATAACCCAAGCCCCAGGCCAAGGCCTGGGCTAGGTAGCAAGCTCATATTATTCATTTGACGAAATGTGAACTGACATAAATACCATGGCTAACTTTCAATCCGCTTACTCCGTTACCTCCCCTCAATGCCGTCCCAGCCAGCAGCCTCCAGCGTCCCTCCTTTCAGCGGCCCAGCCACCAAGTGCCAACTCCTCCCCGATAAACAAGCACCCACGCTGCCACCTCGGACCCCCACTCTTAACCCAGCAGTCCTGCTCAATGGCCCTTATTTAACAAGGTACTTTAGTTTGTTTGTCCCAATTGGGCGACTAAACAACGCAAAAATACTGTTGCGCTGGGGCTGCGATTCAAAGCTGCCCTTTCAGAGCTGCTGAGCGCTTGAGGCACGAACAATAAACATCCAAAAAAATATAGGAACATCGTGTCCTGCCGTACACAGATACTTATACACACATGCACACATTTAATTTAATACAGTGGCTGACATCTGTTATCTTTCATACTCTCCTTAACCCTTAAAATAAAATAAAACAATGTTTGGGGCTAGTATGTCCAAAGGTCAATGTAAAGTGAACCCACATTTTACAAAGCACCCTTATACTAAACTCATGTTGACAACCACTAAATTCTTTCTATTGCCTTGCACAGGAACTTGTTTTTTTAAAAGGCTTCCCCCCCCTCCTCCCTTTAAAACTGTAAGCGTTTAAAAAGCTTGGCTAAACAATCCACCAGGTGTGAGAAAAGCCTTTGCTGGGCAAGCAGCTCTGTGTCAGGAAACCTACACTTTGTAATTAGATTAGCAAGAAAAGACTGAATAGCTCTGATCCAAACATCCCTCCTCCACATATTGTTTATAGTGCATAACTGATAACTAAGCTTCTCTAGTCATGGTCAAAATCTACTTAAAAACAGGATTCCTATGCACTCTGGAATTTAAATGAAGAAGAAAAGAAAACGCAGTGCACATTCTTAAAAAGCTATACATAATTACTTGGCTTTCTTGCTTACAAAGCTTGATTTGAAAACACATCATAAAACAAACCCTATGATTTAATGGCAACTCCTCAGAAAATCATCACTTAAAACACAGCTAAGCTGGAAAGTTGGAGATGTAGTAGTCCTTTACCCCAAAATCTCACTCCACAGGGAACAGGCTGGGGAAGAGAAGGAAGACACTCCTCTTGGCCACATGGCCCCAGCACCAGGGGACATTCCTGTCAGGACAGCTGAAGCCTCCTCAGCCCAGGAGGATGCCCTGAGTTGTCCATCTTTGTGGATTTTTCCCATGTAGCCAGACAGTCTGGTTGCGTGCTGGAGCAGGTTTCCCCACGCAAGAAGCTACTTCGAAATGCACTGCCTTCCTAAAGGTGGGTGAAAAGGAGTTGCAGCACGTTAGAGCACACCATGTCCCCCTGATCCTCCTGGATATGATGTTAAATGGAAAATGAGCCAAGGGAAGTGTCCCCCTAAGCCTTTCATTCAACACTTGTAATTTTTTCTTGGAAATAGTGAGACTGATTCACAGTCCTGCTTCTTCTGCCCAGACTCCAAATATCCCAGTTTTGAATATTGAACTCAGCCAGTCCAGACTGGTGTCAGCCCCTTTTTGTGCTGTGGGGTTTGCAACTAGATCCAAATCCTTGTACGAATCAACTCATCCAAAGAACATATCTGATTATAGGACCCTTCTGCCCAGGTCGGTGACCCTCACAGATCTCATCATTATTTCATCTTTCTCAAAACAGTCTTGTCAATATTAGCACTGGAGAATCAGAACTGAGCTCACAAAGCCTTCTCTTTGGCTAAAGGACACTGTGGAAACAGCACAAGGTAACAAGAGGACATACTCCATGTTTCTTCTCACAAATCTGGAGACACTTGTCATACACACACAGAGTGGATGGAAACTTTTCCATGTTGTCCTGTCCACTCCTGCTTTTGCTATAAACACAGCAGAGGGGAAAGGCTCAGACATGACCTGCCCCAGCACACAAGTCCAGCCTCACTTCTTGAACTGTCTCTTGGAGAGGGTCTGACCCCAGACAGCAGTTTAGTCCTGTCTCTACACACTCCCCTCTGTTGATTTGTTTTTCTGTAGGAGCAGCAAACAACCCTCAAAAAGGGAGGATAGACAATTTTTTGCTGTGATACCATTAGGTAAAGTTTGATAAGGTTAATAGGTGAGGGAACAAACTTCCAATTAAAACACAAGTCAGAAATATTTTAAAGACTCTAGAGAAATACCCTTATCACAGGACATCCATGAATCAGGAGGACACAAATGTAGCTCAAAGCTGCATTAACTTCCTCTCTCCTGACCTTTCTGAGTCTAATGAGTCACAGGCAAAGTGTGGCTCCCCAAAAAGAGCTGTGTCCTGTGCCGGGGCAGCATGACCTTACCAGATTTCATCAAGTCAAACTTTAAATCTGCTAAATCCCACCCAATACCCCTGAAGACCTTTCTGGAGAGATAAAATTTGATACCTTCCACCCTCTCACATTTTTAAAGGGGGGGAAAAAAAAATCATTACATGATGAGAGCCAAAAATGTGAATGCAACCACTGAAACATGGTTTTTGTTAAGTAGTTCTCATTGCTACAGGTGTGAGAAGAACCCTGAGAAAACCTATTTCATCTTATGAAGATCCCATTCAAACATCCTGGCTGTCTAATTCTAAACTTCAGTTGTCTTTGATATTTCCTCCTGCAGTATCAAAACACTCCTGACAAAGTCCTGAAAAGAGACAAGTACATTCAAATTCTTCTAGGGCTTAACCCCACTGCATTGAAATTACTATGAGTTTTGCCCCTGACTTCAGCCCTGACAGAACAAGCAACATTCTCAGGCCAAAGGCATGGGGAAAAGCTTTTCTACAACTTGCTTTTTATACTCACACTCTCCTTAGTTCCAAAGATTTCCGTTTGCTTTCAGAAAGCTGAAGGCATAAATGGGCAACAACTTCCACCATCTATCCAATCTCATGGCCGCTGGAGAACAAGCAGGGCATTTTTTTTCTTTTTGTCAGGAAGAAACACAATTCTCTGAGAAAAGATGTATTTTCTACAGGTAGGACAGCTCCCAGGAAAAAAGGTCTGAGCTATTTCAAGAGAGATTCACAAGGTCAAGGACCTCCTCAGCTTTTGTGGGTGATGAAACAGAAGAACCCTTCACCTCTGACCGTCATGAAGTCGCACTGCTTGCAAAGCATAGCCCAGAAGAAGGGTGGTCCTCTTCTAGTCTCCACAATGAGCCAAGTGTTTTCAGAAGAGAACAACTTGTTCTTACGAGTGGAGAGCCTATGAAAAATCTGCTGGCTCTGCAGGGAGCCAGTTATCCTGAATTCAGACACCTTCACTTGAGAATACTGAAGAGATGTCCATGAGACCTAAGACTATGAAGTTGTTAATTCCTCAGGTACTATTTCTCCTTGGTTTTCTCTATCTGAAGCTCCTCACTTGATAAAAGCAACCCCAAGGAACTACAGAAATACAGCTACTTTCTCTCATTTCTCTTCCCATTTTACAGAAGATAACTGAGAGCAGAGCTCATGGACCAGTGCTGGCTAACTCATTCCTCAGTGGTTCTGGGAGGGCAAATAACCAGGGACAAAGCTTGTCATTCTCCTTCTGTCAGCGCTCCAGAAGTCAAATACACTCAATATCAACATCTACAAGAATAGCTCAGGATTTCTAGAAACCAGGCATTCTACTTTTAGTGAAGAGGTCCACACCTTTAGTCTCATCCTCTAGGGTTGTAGGACAGTTTGCCAGCAACCTACAGACACGAACACAGCTGTGCTTAGGGCATGGTCTGTAACAGAACCACTTCCCTGCAAATCCACTGCCTTAATGGACAAGGCCACAAATGTAACACTTGCAGGAAGAAACCACTAAATGCTCAGGGAGTTGATCAAAAAACCCCAGAACTCATAATTTATTTTTTTAAGATACTCATCCATTTCAATTCTGAGAGCATTACAGTATCTCAGAAAGGAAATTTGCACTTTTGTTTGCTAAAGAACTGTGACGCCGTATTTGAGTTTCCCTTCCTTCCTTACCACATGGCTCTGGGTCCCACCAGGAGATGCAGAGGTTAATCCCTTTCGGCATGTTCACATAGGACTCACAGAGAAAAACACTCTCCCCACAACAGCTGCTCTCCCCACTGGATCACAACACCTGAGGGTATTGTCACCTAGAAAGAGCAAAGTGAGCCTCCCAGCCCATCACCGTCTTTCTGGCTACCAGCACATAGACTGGGGAAGGCTTTCCATTGAGAAGAGTGTTTCTAAGCACTTGGGCTCTCATCAGCACCTCTTTTCCAAGTCTCGCTCTGAAACCTTTGCAGAGAGCCCAAAGGAAGTGCAGTATCAATTGGCTGGCAGGGGAAAAGTCAATGGATTGAGGACTGATGGCCTAGTCATTTTAGGAAAAGGTATACAAACAAGAGAAGGTCCTGGGTTTACCCTCCAGGGTAGTTAAATACTAATTCTGTTCTTTCTCTGAGACATGGAGGTCCCCATGTGGTGTTCCAGCAGGAAGAGGAGTGGAGAGCAGCCTTTGAAGTACTAGATCCAGTCTTGTGGAAGGCATCAAGGAAGTGTGTGGGCTCAAGTACCCTCAGTTTAAGGCAACAGCAAATTCTCAGATTTGCTGAAATCCACCCTAGAACATATTCATTCTCCTACTGAATGGCTCTGAGAGTCCTGCCATCCAGAGAAGTTTTTCTTCCTGTCATAGCCTGGAAAACAAGGAACAGAACTAGGTCTTGATGAGTGGAGAAGTAGTGGAGTCCTCAAGTCCCAGCACTATTAGTTGCCTACTGCCTAGAGATTTCAGTGGATCAGTGAACAGAGAAATTTGTCCCTGTCATAAGCAAAGGATCACAACTTTAATTTGCAGTGTGGAGGTAGGAACACCAGATTTGAAAGATAAAATTATTTTTAATTCTTCTGACCTACTTGAGCAACATGAGAAAAATATATTTATGAGAAGATAAATGGGAAAGGATAGTGTTCCTCATATGTGCATTTCATTTGCACACTCTAACTTGGAAACTCTTGGGGCAGAGACCACAACTGAAAAAAAGCAGCATCTGAAAATTCAAACAGCCACTGCCGAATTCCCAGTAAGTTTTCACAAATAATCATGAAATTTAGACAGCAAATAAGCCACCATAGTGTATTTTGCCAATCCTAACTCTCCAAATATGCTCATAGAAGGAGTCGGTTTTAGGAAGGTTGTGTGGTTGTTTGTTTGTTAGACAGATCAGTGGAGAAGAAAGAAGGAGGATTGTTCCACCCCAGATTATTCTTTTTAAACAAAGGTAGAGGTTGGGGAAAGGATAAAAGGATGAAATGGACAAAAATAATCAACTTTGAAAGAAAGGATAAAAATTAAACAGGCTTGGAAGGAGTAAAGCGCGAGCAAGGCACAGAGACTAAACTAAAGTTAATTACTTTTGACATGATCAGATCATCTGGTTGCATTTCAGGCTGCGTGCACTCTGGGCTGGCCAGCATGAATGGCGGGGGAAAGAAAGTAACTCTCCCCTCTAGGTCCCTTTGCCAAGTCTGGGCTGCGCGCTCTGTCCGAGATCCCTCTTTCTTTGCGCAGAGAGAGAGGGGGAGAGGAGAGAGAAACACAGTTAACCACCTGTCAGGGCTGAGGATACAATAAGGCAGCCCCCAAAGGAGCTTTTCATGCATGCGTAATATATTTGTTCAGCTATTCACTTAATGAAGCTGATAAATGTGATGCGAAACAATAGTCAAGTTAATCTATTTAGTAAAATGTTTTGAGACTCTCAGGCGATGTTAAGGAGGGTAGTGTGCTCAGGGACATTTTCATTTCAATACGCTCATCTCTCCCCTCTTAGGGGGGTTTCAAGCAACCTATGTGAATATAATTTCTTATAAATGTGTCTTTAATGGGTTTAATTCACCCTTGCCAGCTGTTTTTTTAGCTATTTTGTAAGAGCAAAACAAACGTGCCAGGCTTGGAAAGCTAGTTAAAATTAGTTTCGGTCACTGGGGCCAAGCTATATTTCCTGCAAACCATCTGCTTGATTGGCACAATAGAAGGATTTTCAAGAAAAGGGGGGATCTAGAAGAGCTTTGAACGAACCAACAGTTACTGTTCCTTGTGCTTGAATTCTAAAGGTGAAGACTTAGGTGTCTTAATACAGCCTCGCCCCCACAGCCTCCATTCAACCTGCCGGCGTGGTCGATAAGCATCGTTAGGGAGCTGGGACACACCAGGGACGGAGAATCCCTCTGGATCGCAGCCCCTTTCCCCCCGGGAAAGAAAAGAAAAGAAAGAAAGAAAAGAGAAAAGGAAAGAAAATAGCCCAAAACACGCGCAAAGGCGGTTCCACCGCAGCTTTGGGGAAGAAGAGGCTGCGGGGCCGGACAGCCCGCGCGGGGTGCGGAGCGGGGCTAGGCCCTTGTGGAGCGGCTCCCGGCTTGGGGAGGGAAGCAGGAGAAGTTTGGCTTCCACCTGGCTGCAGGAGGAGGCGTGGCGGGGGCAGGGGCTGTCCCGCGGATGGATGTCTGTCCCGCGTGGGGCAGGAGCAGCCCCGTGGCTGTGATTGAGACGTCCGTCTCCCGGGGCCGAGGATGCGGGAGAGGGCTGGGGCTCCCGAGCGCGGCTCCGCCGCCGGAGGGGCGCCGGCCCAGCCCAGCCCAGCCCTTTGGTCTCCGGATTTGAAGTGCTGGCTCTCCCAATTTCATGCGGATTACCAGGCTCGGACCGGGACACACGCAGCTTGAACCCCCACCTCCCTCTCCCCACCCCTCACCCGCCGCCGGTTTTGGGTTTGGGTTGTTTTTGCCTTTTTTTTTTTTTTTTTTTTTTTAAATT
>JAWWLZ010000172.1:3400236-3412316 GCA_035041345.1 Poliocrania exsul | reverse complement strand
TTTTTTTTTTTTTTTTTTTTTTTTTAACGTGACAAAGAAAGTGAGTGACTTTTAAGAAATAAATTTGAAGATAACGACATTAAAATGAATGGCAGGAAGCACAAAACTGCCCGAGCATAGGTCAAACGGCATTAGTCACAGGTTTTATCCTGAGACATTAGAATTCTCTTTCTCTTAAATGATCACTGCCTTTGAAAAGAAACTTCCAAAGGAGATCACTTAAAATAAGATCCTTTCGTCTGATTCCTTGGTTTCTTATGGTCTATCTTCCCTTTCAATGGATGTCTAGTCCCTTTTGCCGTGGTGTTTAAGGAATTCTTTATGAGTGTGCTCAGTCACATCACAAGGAACCGGGTCCACGCGTGCCCCAGCATGCGCTTGACCCAACCTTCCAGAAAATGTCAGCCCCTCTTTTTTAAAACCAGAGAAATTAGCAGCAGTTGGTCTATAGTGTGGCAAAATGCCCCCAATGTATATATAAAGAAAGGAGTAAATCATCTCAAAGGAAACGTATAATGACTGTAAAAAACGAAGTGTTCTCGGAATAGCCCGGGCGGAGCTCGCTGGGGAAGTGCCGGGATCGCGGGGCGGCTGCGGGAGGAGCAGGGAGCGGGGCAGAGGCACGGGGCTTAGCGGTGGGGCAGGGAATTATTTTATGGGGAAACCGCCGTTTGGTTTTGCCATTCTCTACCGTCCTGCTCTCTTCCAAAACAACACCTTGAGAGCTGCGCTATATATGAAGGGACTTGAGGAGCTCGGAGCGCTGTGGGTGGGGGCGAGAGGAGCGCCGAGCCCGTAGCGGGGCGGGGCAGCCCCCGCTTCTCCCCGCACACCGCGGGGCCCGAGCGGGGCGGAGGGCAGGTGGCGGGGACGCGTCCGCACGCCCGAAGCCTCCGGGCTCTGCCCACGCCTTCCTTCCCTTTTTTTCTTTACCTGCTAAGCATTAAGATTAACAAAACTGGGGAGGCCGGGGAGAAACTCCGGCGAAGTTTTATTTCAAAGTGATGCTTTCAGACAGTGGACCTTCCAAGTCAGCCTTCTGCAGGTGCTCGTCTGCTGGGGGCCGGCGTACAGCACCGGGAAATCTTGTCAGGATCATACAATTTCTAGGGCTGATTCTGTCCGTCTCTAATAAATAACTTTTTGATTTGAATCAAGGGAGAGGTTTAACAGACTTTCTTTCTTCCCTAATGTGATATAAATCGCAGATGCACTTTTATTGAATGGTTAAAGCATCGACATGGAGATAATCAACACAAAACGTCCGGACAAAAACCATCGACAGAAATAAAGCTGGTTAATAAGATTTTTGAGAAAGCTTTGTGTTAAAACGTAAAAAGGGAAAACAGCTGAAGGTGACAGTTAGTTCATGGTTAATAGGATAAAGGCTGCATGGTTGAGCTGCACACTTCTGCTTGCAAAGGTTCAGACACACCAAAGGACTGAATAGGGTGCTTTTAAAACATAGGATATTTAACACATCTGTTAGAGTCTTTAACAGAGAAATCAGGTAAACCCGCTTTTAATAGTTGCTTTCATCACCCTCCTCCAATGGAAACTAACTACACTTGGGCCTATTTCCATAGCTGACACCACAATCAAAACCTCTCTGCCAGAAAAATCCCTATTTGCTCCTTTTCCATTAGACGATGTCGTTTGTCCCTCGCACCGAAGTAAGGGGACTCTGGGCTCTGCTGACCGAGCTAACACACCTCCAGAAACCCCTGCACACGCCCGCAGTTAAAAAGCGAGATCAGGTGAATTTGGCTGCTTCGAGCCATCCACACCGAGAGTAGCTCAGGCAACTTCAGGCGAAAGGATCCAAATACTGCAACGGTGTGTTCATTTTCAAACTCGGAGGGTAGCGATTGCCACTATTTTTAATGGAGATAAGCAACAGACTGAGAACACGAAGGGGTTGCTCTGGTCCCGCAAAGCCCTTCTCTCCTGTGTGCAATATTCAGATTTTGTGGAAGCAGAGTCCTTATCGGTCACATCAAGGCTCACATTTCTGTCCGGTCTGGGCAAGCCTCTCGCCTGAGCACACGTACACAAAACTTTTACGAAGCTCAGATCTTGAAAGGAGAGGCTGACGCTGCAAATACGCTTTATTCCGGACTTTTGACGTGCAGATAGATAAATAACCCCAACCACAGGCGCGAATTTCGGCGCATACTAATAGCATGAGCAGAATATGCTCAAACCAGAGTGGTATCCGTACTCCAAATACTCCCCCCCTCCCTCAACAGAGTTTAGTTCCACGTTTTCTAATTTGTGTTTTCAAACCCACAACCCGCGTGCTTTTCTGAGAGCCCACAGATAAGTTTATATGAATATTTATTGATTTATTTCCTAAACTCAGCAGGGGAGCGGCAAATAAATTTAGTGCTTTCTTTAAATAATTCCCTTTCTATGAGGCAAGATGTCATTCGAAACTTTTAAATAGGCATTTAATTAGCCTGTGTGTGTTGCCTCTGAACAAAACCCTGCTGGGAGCCTTTGGAGCTCTGTATTCCAAAGAGGCGGTCAATATGCAAAATTGATGACTACACTTTCTTTGTGGCGGGGCCATTGTGCCCCGGTTGCTTATGAAGTCTAATCCAATCATAAATTGCAGCCCCGAACCAATGGAGAAGCCGGGAGCTCGCCCTGAATGAAGCTCAAGTGGAGAACTTTGTTGAACCCCATTGTTGGGGCTGTCACTTTTGAAAGAGCCTCAGCGGGGCTGACCACTATAAAACCCATGATCCAGGAGGAAGGGGCAGAGAGAACCCCGCCAGACTCTCTGGCTGGATCTTTACCAATCCAGGTTTGCAGAGTAGAAAAAAAAAGCAAACAAACAAACAACCAGGCGAGCGGCCCGAGCCCGGCTCCGCGCACTGCCCCTGCGATGATGTTCCCCAGCCTCATCGCCCCTCCAGCAGTGTACCCCAGCCTCCTCCGGCCGACCCCCACGCTCACCTTGCCTCAGTCGCTGCAGTCAGCTTTTTCCAGCCATTCCAGCTTCCTGGTGGAAGATTTGATCCGGATCAGCAGGCCCACCACTTACCTGCCCAGGACTGCCCCCCCGCCCAGCATGTCCCCCCCAAGCTCGGCGGCCAGGACGCACTCGGGGACGCCGGAGCTGCCCAGCTCCACCACGGCCGGCTCCAGGAGGATCTGTTCGCCGCAGACTTCCAGCAGCGACTCCACTTTCCTGAAGTTTGGAGTCAACGCCATCCTGTCATCCGCCCCCCGAGCCGGTAAGCGGAGGGGAAGAGCCGGACCCCCGGCAGCGGGGAGCGGCTCCGGGGCGCTGGGGACACACCGCCCGCAGGACAGGGATGGCGAGGCTGGGAGAGAAGAGGGCGCCGGCTCAGGAAAGGGAGGGAGGGAGGACCCGGTGCCGAGCTGCAGAGCCCTCCGGCATGGCTCATATTTCACGGGCGAGGGGCAGCGCTGACGGGCGGCGGGTCCCGCTCCGCAGCAGGACGGGCGAGAGGCGCAGGCGGAGGGAGGGTGGCCCAGGGGCGAGGGGTCCCACGGCCGTGTGTGCTGGTTCCCCCTGCCCTCACGGGCTCCGCTTTCCTGGTAAAACCCGCAAAAGTGCCACTTTGCCTTGGCGGTTCCGAGCTCAGTCTGCCTCTTTTTTATTTTGGAAAAGCACCACTGCCTTGGTTCCCAGACCAAGGGACAGACCCAGTCGTGCCGTCCGTCGAGTCCAACCGTTGGCAATCCTTCGCTTAATGTAATTTTATTTATTTACTAGAAACCTCCTCTGCCTTGCTTCAGAGCGTCCCACCAAAGACTTTCTCTTTCCCGTACTTTGAAGGATCCTTCCAGCCCTTTATCAGATCTTCCTATTTCCCAGGTAGGTGTTTTAAGGTGATATTTCTCCGTTCCCCCGCGCTCGCGCTGTCGGGGTTATGCTCCAGTTCAGAGGTTGGAGGGAGTACAACATTCAAGCATCAGTCGCGCCAATTTGCTGCCCGATTTAGCACAGGCAGTGACTGCCTGAAATTCCCTGCCCGCTCCCCCCGCTGATCCGCAAATTAGCCGGGATTGTCACGGTCCTGAGGCGGGGCGGTTCCCCCTCTCCCTTGCTTCCCTCTCTCCCTCCCTCTCTCCCTTTCAGCACCACAGGGAGCGGTCAGCGCCCGCCGCCGCCCGCGCACGGACCGAGGGAGGGAGGGAGGGAGGGAAGGAGCGATGGGAGGCGGCTCGGTCCCCACCGCCCTCTGTGTGTGCCCCAAACCTTTCCGCCCTCACCGGGTTCCAGGCAGATCCATCGCACTGCGGGAACGGCGTGACTGCCCTCTGCCACCTCCACCGTGTACTTACCCTCCCCTCCATCACCTCCACCGCGTCCCAACGCTTCCCTCCTTCACCTTCCCCCTTACACAATCAAACAACATGGTATAGGCGACAAAGCAGGCTACGGGGGTATGATTCGTATAGCGCTGAAGTATTATGATGCTGGGAGAACAATTAAAAAACACTCTGAAATCTAATTACAGAAACAAGCTATTAATTTAAAAAGAAAACAGGGAAAGGGAGAGAGGAAAAAAAAAAACCCCAAGCTCTTCCATTCATCCTCTGGATAATGGAATTTGCTTCCTTTCTCCAGCGTGTGAATAGCCTAACAAAAACAACTTGAGCTTTATAAATAGCTTTTCATGTCCATTTAATGAAAATGATTTGGGGAAAGAGACGATTGTGCCATCAGTATTCTCCCGAGGAGCCTGGCATGCCGTTGTGTTTAGTTTGAAAGTGTAAATCTCTTTTGTTCCAATAATATATGGCGTTAGCTGCTTGTCCTCAGTCTTTTTCTGTTAGTTCATTACTACACAATTACCATTCACGCTTCATTAGCATCTCTGTCTCTCTTGGGGAGGTTCCCCCCCTCCTTTTTTTTTTAAGGCGAAACTCTGCCCTTTTTTATCACACTAATGCCATTGGGAACCAGGCAGTGTGCTAATTAGCTGTTACTTTTCATGTCTTCGAATTGAATTCTCCAACTTTGGAGCCGGGGGGGTGGGGGGTGGGGGGGGGGGAGGAGGGGAGAAGAGATTATTATAAAAAGATGAATACTGATTGATCAAAACTGCATCTGAAGAGGAGCGGTTTTGTTCGGAATCAGAAAAGTCTCCATTTTCATCTCGAGCATAATAAAGCATCTGAAATGATAAAAGCATCTGAAAAAAACCCAAATGCTTCTGAGCAGGAGAGAAAGCTTTTATATTATACCTCTGTCTTAGCTGGTACGCCTCGCTTTGCCTTTTCAGGCCGGAGACCTTTGAATCTCCCAACAAAACCGGCCACTATTGATCCATTTTACACATTTGAGTTGATAGATCTAATCCCAACGATCACTGGCTGAAAGGGGGGCGGTTAGTTAAACTTAACGCTTCTTTTCACGGTCTCAAGTTGAGTAGTGCCCACCCGAAGGGCAGGGAGGGGCGGCGGGGGGTCAGTCCCACTCTGCTCAGGACTGTGTGTGCCCCCACAGCTGCCTCTGCCGTGGTGCCCATCCCTGGCACCTTCTCCTGGCCGCTGGCTGCCCGAGGCAAGCCCCGCCGCGGGATGCTGCGCCGCGCCGTCTTCTCCGACGTGCAGCGCAAAGCACTCGAGAAGATGTTCCAGAAGCAGAAGTACATCAGCAAACCCGACAGGAAGAAGCTGGCAGCCAGGCTAGGCCTCAAGGACTCACAGGTGAGAGGGGCACCAAGTGGGGAGGGCAAAGGGTGTGTGGGAAGCCAGCGTCCCCAGTCCTGGGGGCAGCTGGAGAGAAGGGAAGGGAGAACAGGGAAAACACCCAAAGCATGGTACAGAGCTGTGAGCATCAACAGAGCCAAAAGCGGCATGATGCCCAGCTAGAAGGACCACAGATTTATTCCCCCTGATTCCTCTTTTAGGGTTCCCCAAGGATTCTGGGGGTTCTGTTACCTTTAGTGTGGGCACATGCAGGGTTTCAAGAGTGCAACCCAAACAATTCTCTGGCCCGTTTTACTGAGCCACTTCTCTGTTGCTTTGCCCCCTAGGTGAAGATCTGGTTTCAGAACAGGAGGATGAAATGGAGGAACTCCAAAGAAAGAGAGCTCCTCTCTTCTGGTGGCTGCAGAGAACAGACCCTGCCTACCAAGTTCAATCCTCACCCAGACCTCAGTGATGTAGGCAAGAAGTGTTCAGGAGAGGAGGAGGAGGAGGAGGAAGTTCCCCCTGTGTGCCCACCCAGCCCCCGGCACCCCTTAACCTACCACCAGTCCCCAGAACATCTACACTTGAGGGACAGACTGGACTCCCAGATGTCTCCTTCACCATCCCATTCTAGCAGCCCCAGCAAACCTTCAGACTTCTCAGACTCAGAGGAAGAGGATGATGAAGGGGAAGAGGAAGAGGAGATAACAGTCTCTTAGATCACTTGCCTGCCCCTACCATCACATGGGGACACTGCAAAGATGTAAATAAAACAGAGTGCTATAAATTGAAGAGGTGATGTCCCACCCCAATGTCCACATGCTTCTTCAGTGCAGGTTCTTCATCACATAGCTGCAAGACTTCCTACTCACTGGTATTCCTTATTTGTTGTCCCATGTGGAGGTTTTCCTATTCCTAGTATCTGCCAACCTTTTCATAACTTTCTCTGATTAACAATCCATATTTACTCAATTAGCTATCTTCTCCCCAAAAACCAGGCAACTGGCAGCTCCTGGCTTTATAGAAGGGAGGAAAGCATAGCCTGTTTGAAGGGAAATTTTTTCCCCAGATAAGAAACATCAAAAAATACAGTATAGATGCTATGAATTTCCAGCTACTATTAAGATATCAAAACCCTGAAGACTGATCTGATCTAGCAACCCTTTTCTCCAAAAGCAAATAACACTGAGGGACACAGACCGAACACTGTCTCCCACCTCACCCCATATAGCACTACACTTGTGCCTTAGATCCACTGAAATCCCTGGAATGACTTCTAAGGTATAATGTAAGCGTGCCTTGTGTAACAGAGATCTTATATATTTATGTTTTAAAGTTTAATTTATGCATCAATATTGCATTCAAAGCACTGTCTAATCCACCTTTTTGCCCACAGGCTTGTGCTTATTTTCCACTTTGCTTCTGCTATCCATGGTGTGGACAGAGGAAAGTGGATACACCTCTTTGATTTTTGACTGAACTTTGCTGTCTTTACACAGCTTATATGAACTGTACACTATTTTGTACACTTACTCTGTATGGATGTTTTATACCAAGGTTATTGTGAATGAATATAACAATGGCTCAACAATGGTTCTCTTTTTTTTAATTAAATGACAGCCTAACTACAGATGAATGTAGCTGTTCAATTGTGTAACTTATGAAGAAACACTTTTATTTTGTATTTTACCATGTACAGACTTTAAATATGTATATATATTAAAGTGGATGACTGTCAAATAAAAAACCCATAGATTTTCAGATTTGATTGTTCAATAATTCTTGGTTCTGGATAGCAGGTTGTTGTAGCTTGTGTCCAGAAAAGGAAACTATTTTTTGTCAGCATAAAGTAATTCAAAAAGAATTTATCAGCTTCAAATTAAGTAACTTTGCAAGAATATCTATCTGCCTTTTAACTAAGGAGCGACTCAACCAAAGGACTGAAGATTTTCTGCAGTTAAAATGAACACAGCTTCTCCCTCTTTGCATTTAAATGAAATTTAATTTTTGTGGAAGTTACCCTGTGCTCTCCTCTATATCCCTGGTAACTTTCCTTCCTGACACATCACTGACACATCACTGACTAAGATACTACGGTTTGTACAGGGAACATGTAATTAGTCTGTTGAAAGAGATACACTTAAGACAACTCTTCAGCCTCAAGTCCAGTCAAAGGTGGCTGCTACAACAGAAAGGAAAGCCATAACTACTTTATTTTTTTAGATACAGACACTACAGAAATGTCAGGGTTTTCTATCTTGCATCCAGATAGCAGAATTCTTATGAAATAGAGATTTCTTTCAAAACTAGCTTATTTTCTGCTCCAAAGTCTAATGCCCACTATTCAGAACACACCAAAACAAAACAGAGGCACCAGATGTCACCTGTACACAACTATTCCTGTATGCTCACCTGCATGTTGCATCTCTCCTGTGATGACTGAAGGCATCATGGGCCCATTTAGGTAGAAGCAATTCTCCCTTGTGCTGCCAATCCACATCTACCTGAGAGACTTTAATCTTGGAAGCTCAATCCACCTGCTCATTTTTACAATGGTCTTCATTAGCCCAACTCTTGGGGACATGAGCATCTACGTGACGGACCTTCACACTCAGCTTCTCTATCTGGGTAGTAAGGTCCTGCCACATCTCAGCTGCCCAGATGGGTCTCCCTTTGTGCTGCCAGGCAAGGTGTTACACTGTTTGATTTCCTCTGTCTCCACAGTGGCTATGCCAAAGGCCCAACAAAGTCCTTTTGTGTCTTTGAAATACCCACACCTCAGGTAGTCTATGCCAAGGATACACGGGGCTTCTGGACCATTTACGACGGGCTATTCCTTCCCAGTCAAACTGACTTCAGCTTCTAGTACAGTCAGCTGTTGGGATTCCCCCTGTCACCCCAGAAATAGAGATGGACTCTGCCCCGACGTATCCTGATGGCATCAACGTGCATTGTGCGCCAGTGTCAACTAAAGCTTTGTATTTCTGTGGGTCTGATGTGCCAGGCCACCGAATCCACACAGTCCAACAAACCTGATTGTTCCTCTCCTCTACCTGCCTAAAGGCAAGGGCCCTCTAGTTCTGGTCATGGTACTCACTGCACTCTCCTTGTGAATATGACCTGGAGGTCCCTTCAGGAGGATTGGACATGACATCATCACTCTTGTCTCATCTGGAGCCTTGCCCACAAGAGACTGGAGCAGCACTTAACCTTGAAGAATTTATTGTGGTAGTTGTGCCTCTTTGCAATTCACGTACCCGTGCTGCTAAGGAAGAGGTGCGTTTTCCATCCCACCTCCTCATATCTTCTCCATGCTCATGGAGGTAAAACCATAGATTGCCACGTGGAGCGTACCCTTTCTCCTTAGCTGGGGGACACCTGCTCCTGATGGCAGAGACTCTCATTTTTCCTGGTGAGATATGGAAGCATCTTTCCTTAATTTTCTCTCTTAGCTTCTGGTGACCCTCTTCAATCTTCTCTTCCAGACTTCGGACATGTTTGGCCAGTTTTGATTCCATAGCTGAGATGTAGGCTCGTAATGTGGCAGTGACAGCATCTTCACAAATGCTGAGTTTACTGACCAGCGCTCCCACCTTGTCCTCTCTCTCTCTCCACTGCAACGTTGACAAGTAGCAGGAATACATTTCCAGCCAGAGCCGTGCAAATTTTAACATCTGGGATGTGCACTGTACACCATCTGGACTTTTAGGGAATCTTTCACCCTCTGAAAAGATAATCTCCAGTGCAGCTCATTCCCTTAAGCACTGGGTATCTTGTTCCGTCGTGTTGCACTGCCCTTGCTGCACAGGGTGTCCTCCTTGTCCAGGTGTCTGTCCCTCACGCTGGACAGCAGCAGCCGTACCCCACTGGGAAACCCCTGAGCAGGGTAAGTGGTGTCAATGTACATTTTTCCTGCTCTCTGTGATGCTCTGGAGTCAGTTATTAGGAACACCCACCCGTCTCTGCCTAAACTGAATATGTATCAGCTCCAGACCCAGGAAAGTTTGGTCCTGAGAACTCTATTCCAGTGAGAAAGCAAGGCCATAGTGCATTACTCCCAGGCCAGAGGCTATAGGTATCCACATCTGCCCTCTGCTGCCTGGTTGGAACATAAATTGGGGTAGCTGTGATATTAGAGTGTAATAAAATATTATTTTGGTCTGTGTCTGACCCTGCTGCTTGCTAAGTTATAGAAAAAAAACATGAAAGTAAAGAGAGTACTTTTAATTTAAATAATCAATAGAGCATAGAAGAGTGAGAAAGTAGTTATAACATGCTGGGAAACCAGGCAAAGGAATGTACAAAGTAACTGTATAACACTGGATATTCTCTATTATCAAGGCTGTGTTCCTCTCCGACTTGGCTGCACACCTCAAGATAGATACAAATACCCTGGAAACACAATGGTGAAGGTTGCACAGCAGGGTGAAGAAGCTGATGATGGGAGGAAGATAATGTAGGCAGCAGGGTTTGTACGACCACTACCCAACAGGTGAGCATGCGCAGACTGTTGCCACTTATTGCAATACACAGGCGGTGTTAGACTGCTGCCCAAGCATCCCCTTATACTGCATACTGGCCCTATGTAGTATAATGGATGGCTGATAAATAGGAACACCAGGAGTGGGGGAGCTGAGCGACACCCATCCTTCCACTGAGCCCGTGTTGGGTCCGTGGGGACACCCGCTAAGCATGAGTGCCATCCAGCTTCTGCCCATCCTGGTAGTTCTGGCCTGCCTGCTCCAGTGAGCATCAGGGATAGGAAGCAACTGCTGCAACATCAACTGTTTTGTATCCTTCCCCAGCTAGGATACAGGGAGGGAGCCCCAGGAACATTCCTGGAAAGGAGCAGGAGCTGCACAGGACTCTGTCCAGCTCCAGGCCCAAGAAGTGCCACATCCTGAGCACCCCTATGATTTTGGGCTCCCAACACTCACCTGGAAAAGCCCCACTGCAGGCAGGACCAGACGGTGACACTCAACAAAACACCTTTGCCCCAAACCAAGGGATCCCTCAGGATTCGTTTGGCTCATTTATCCCTGAAAACAGATGTCTCACGAGCACCTTTGCAGGTGGTGGGTAAATCCTGGGCAGGGCAGAAATCAGGGTTATTGTGAGAGTTTTGTGCTGTCACATAACTGTTCACCTCTGGTGTTCCAGCATCAGGTGCCCCACATCGAGTTCTGCCCTGTGGACATTCTAAGGGCTGGGGTTTAAAGCAACATTAGCATAAAAGGAGGAGTTCCATTTGCCCAGAATTACATTGCTGGCACTAGGAAAGGGTTTGGAGTGTTTTGGGCATCATGAACATGATACTTTGTTTTGAAATAGGGAAACCCTGCACATACTGCAAGTGCTGTGCTGCTCCCAGGCCAAAGGAGTTCTGGTCCCCAGCTGTTCCCTGTGCCCCTGCTGAACACCAGCATTCCGGGGGCAGAACAAGATTTCACAAGGTGGAGGCTTGTTCCCAACAGGAGGCAGGGATTTCAAGGTGTGAGACATATTTCTTTCCAGTGTAGTTCACCCCCAAACCTCCCCAATGGCAGCCCATTTGACTGTAAGAGTTAATTTATGCCAATCCCCACCTTATCACAGCCCAGCTGGCCCTGCTCCCTCCAACCTGGGGCTGAGAAGGGCTTATGCAGAGGAGAGAGAGCTGCAGAGCTTTATTAAAAGTGGATTTGTTGATAGCATTTCCGGGCAGTCTCACCCTACCTACTTTGACTCACATGGCAGTGACCAGTTCCGGTAGTTTTTGTTTGCCTCTTCTGTAGTTGTTTCTCTCCCTGGTAGGACCTTCCCCACCTGGAAATAAGAACAGAGGGAGTTTGTCATTGGAAAGAAATAAGGGAAGAAGAGGGAAAAGTATCAGGCCTCACCTGGCAGGTGTAGGACGAGGTTCCCAGAACACGAAGGCACGAGGAAAGGGGCGCTGCCGTTCTCCCGTGCCTGGCAGAGGCTCGACAGAGCCCAGCAAGGCTGGGCTGGGGTGAGCTCGGTCCCAGTCTCAGCCCCAAACCCACGTCGGTCCTTCGTCCCCGGGACCGGCATCCCGCCCGCCAGGGAAGCTGCAGCACCGCCCGGGACCCGCAGCGGAGCCCGGCAGGACCCACTCCTTAGCCCCCGGTCCCGTTCACGGCCTGGGCTCGGCGCAGCTCCGGTAGCAGCCCCCAGGCCGGGGCTCCGGCCCCGAGCGCCGGCCGGTCCCGCCGCGGCCCGAGACGAACGTATTTAAAGACCGAGGGTATTTGCTCAGGCAGTGCGCGGAGGGGCAGCAGTGCCCCAGGAGAGACTCCCGCTTTTCTTTATTTCACTTCTTTATTTTAACTTCATCCCCTCCCTTTCTCCCCCCCAATCCTCTACACCCTCCCTCCCCCAAACGCCCCCCTCCCTCTCCTCCCTAG
>JAWWLZ010000172.1:3373709-3400136 GCA_035041345.1 Poliocrania exsul | reverse complement strand
ACACCCCGACCCCCTCCGTACCCCTCTGTCCCGCATACCTCTCTCTCTGCCCTATAGCCTTCTCTCCCCCATAGCCCTCTTTGCTCTATACCCTTCTCTGCCCTATACATCACTCTCCCCTATAGCCTTCCCTCCCCTATAGTTTTCTCTCCCCCATAATCTTCTCTCTCCTATATCTTTTCTCTCCCCCATAGCCTTCTCTGCCCTACACCCTTTTGTCCCCGATAGCCTTCTCTCCCCTACACCCTTCTCTCCTCTATATATCGCTCTCTCCCATAGCCTTCTCTCCCCTCTAGCCTTCTCTCCGCTATACACCTCTCTCTCCCACAGCCCCGTCTCCTATACCCTTCTCTCTGCTATACCCTTCTCTGTCCTGTACCACACTCTTTCCCACAGCCTTCTCTCTTCCCTACAGCTTTCTCTCCCCTACCCTTCCCTCCCCCTGTAGCGTTCTCTCCCCTATAACCATTCTCTCCCCCATACCATTCTCTGCCCTATTATACATCGCTCTCCTCCATAGCCTTCTCTCTCCTACACCCTTCTCTCTCCTACACCCTTCTCTCCCTGTGTCCCCTGTCCCCGTCGCTGTGTCCCCGCAGCCGTGGGTTGGGGGCGCCGGTTTAATAAAGCCCCGAGGGCCGGACTCGGCGCCCCCCCAGAGCCCCCCACGGGGTCGATCCCGCTCGGCGAGTCCCCCCCTTGCAGTTGCCAAGCACCGCCCGACACCGCCGGGGCTCCGGCCCGTCCCGACATCACCCCGGGGGCTCCGCGGGAGGGAGCGGGCCGGGGGCACAACCTGCGAGTTTGGGCTCCCAAATAGACCGCCGGGTCTGTCTGGGGGCCCAAACCCAGGGGCCTTTTGGGCCGCGTGGGGGGTCGGGGGGAGGCGGGTGGGCACGGGATGAGGGTCCCCTCCGGAGCGGGGGGTCCTGGGGAGGGTTGGGGGTGGGTCCCCTCCAGAGAAGGGACCCGGGGAGGGAGGGGGCGGGTGGCGTGGAGAGGAGACTTTCCCCCTCCATCCCCGCCTCTCCCCTCCTTCCCCAGGCTCCACCTCCGGACAGGACCTGCCCTGGCCCCCTCCCCGGGACCCCCTCCTCCAGACAGGGGCCTGGCAGGGGGGGCCGAGGTAGCAGGGGGTGTCACGTCACTCTGGAGCATGAAAAACGGGGGGATTAAAGCAAAAACCAAAGTGTGTTCTGATCTGTGCAAGGCCAGAAAGT
This sequence comes from Poliocrania exsul, assembly GCA_035041345.1. Taxonomy (NCBI): domain Eukaryota; kingdom Metazoa; phylum Chordata; class Aves; order Passeriformes; family Thamnophilidae; genus Poliocrania; species Poliocrania exsul. Next base: position 3,398,916 of record JAWWLZ010000172.1, on the reverse strand, counting down.
GGCCTGAAGAGACACACTTTGGACTAACTGTGGTTATGTAAACCCAAAGGCAATTAGGATTTCCTCTGAAAAAACCTTTAGGATGAGATTCCCGAAGTTGTTTCAATAGTCTGAGTAAGGTCTACTCCTGCTGCTCCCCAAGGTTTGGCTCTGGCCCTTCCCTGAGCAACGCGAAACACGGACTGGGAAGGACTGCACAGAATAGAACTTGGAGGGGGAATTCATTCCCCTCCAGATCCACTGGATCTGCCTTAGACAAGGGCAGCAAATCCCTTCAGACTGTCAGTCCTGCCCAGTTATGGGAGGGTGACTTGGGCCACCCCCATTGGCACTTCTAATGCTCAGTGGCACCTGCAGGAGCTGTTGGGCCACCCCAGGCTCACTGCTTTGAAATTAGGCTTCAATTCCACTTTGAAATGCAGCATCTTTGCTTAGGAGCAGGTCTTTACATTAACTGGTTTGGGCAATTAGAGCTTTCCAACAGGCACAGGCAAACATGAGCATTCTGACAAAGCCTGGCCATGAGTTTAAACAGTTTCTGTCGTTTGAAATGTGCTTTAAAATCAGTCAGAGCTATGCTGAGCTTTCTGTGGGCCCAAGGTCAGCAAACACCAGGTAACACCTATCCAGCAAAAACCAAAGGGAAGGGGAGTCTGAGGCTACTTCTGGGCCACAGGAACACTTATGAACAAATTCTGTGTTTGGATCTTTTAAACTGAGCTTGAGAAAGGAATGTGTGTTTTTACAGGTTTTCCTCAGAACAGTGTTCAAGGACCAAAGAAACAGGTGGTTAAAATTGCTTATTTAGAGGTAAGAAGAATCATAATTTCTCTTTTTCTTTGCTTCTAAAAAGTAATCTTAGCATTTTCCCAACTGTTCTTATTTTCTCTCTCTCTGCATTCTTTAGCAATTAGTTGATTAATAAATAACAAATCAGGTTTTAGAATTAACAGATAACTTGTTTGAGTGTTAATTTTGTTGGGGAAAATATTTTGAACCCGAGTTCTTTCTGCACTATTTCAGCAGAGTGTGAGACATGTCAGTGTGTGTGAGTGTGTGATCATGGGCGAATGTGCCCACTGGGGCACCCTCAGATAAAAGACGCACAAACCCTGCATTGATTCAAGTTACTCATTTGTAGAAATAGATGAATAAAGGTTTTTAGGAACACCCCCTGGACTGAAACCACCCTCACCTAATGGTCTGCCACAATCTCCCTTGATTGCACATTCACCATGAGATAAAAGTTGCAGCAACACAGAGACCCTGGATTAATTCAAGTTACCTGTTCATTAAAGTTCCCTGTCCATAAAAGGGGATTGTTTGAATAAAGGTTTTTAGGTTCAGCCCATGGGCTGCAGAGCCAGTTATGATAATGTTGTTTTATGCTAAGAGAAGTTTTAAAGTTGCATTGTTGTGTTCCTGGGGATGTTCCTCACTGAGAGTTCTGGGCCCTTTGGTTTTCCTGTTCCTTATCCCACTCAACCCTGTTCTCAGCCTTTGTATCCATATTAATTTTATGTGTCAACCACACCAGCTAAACCTGCAGTGCCACTGTGGGCATGCAAGTAACACACTGAGTTGGTTCAGGCTTTTAAAATATATTTTAAAATTCTTTTTTCTATTATTCAGCTCCCCAAATATGTACTACAAAAATATAATGTACTTTCGTTTGGGCTCCTTTGACAGTGAGGTCCTTTAGAACTGTTCTGTCTGAGTGCACCTGTGCAGATTCAGTTCTGCAGCCAAGGGCACTGATGGAGCAATCCTGAGGGGCTGGAAAACTTGGCCCCTGCCTTGGCCCCCAATATTTCTCAGATCTGACACCCATCAGTTTTACAGCCTATTGTGGGGAAAGCTCAGGCTGAGCCTTCCACAGCCTCAGAAACGCTCATGGGGAATATTGCTGCCGCCCACCAATTCGAGTGGGTCCAGAGGAACCACGTGACATCAGGCTTAGAAGGAAAACAACAGCGAGCCGGCACCACACCCTGGAAAGGGCTTCGGACTTTACCTTATATGTATATGTTAGCAGCCTTAACCTATGCAGTCAGAGTGTTGTGCCCGGGGCGGGGTTAACTTGAGTTTATATATGTTTTCTAATGTGAATAAAGTTGAGATTTGCCTGAACACACCACATTGGTGTTTGCGGTCTCCCTGGACTGGTCTACGACAGACTATCCCCAATTCCTTTCCAAGAGCATCCCATCCAGGGGGTGACAAATGGGAGATGAACCCTTTATGTGGAGGCATTTTCCTCGGGCACTGCTACTCTCATCTGTCAGCTGTCCCTGGCGAGAAGTAGTTTGATCTTTAAGGCAGGAATGTGTAAGATGATGCCAAAATGAACCAGAACCTCCAATCCAGGAGGGGTGATCAGCATTTCCCAACCTGGAGTGAGAGTTCTCTCCCTGTGCCTGCCTGGAGGAGCCCCTTGGACACAGCAGGGCCAGCCCCACCAAACCCCTGCCCCACTGCAACATATTGGGGGGAATTTTACCAGGCTGCATGGGAGGGGTGAACAATAAACACTGGCTGGGACAGCCCAAGCTCTCTGCAGGGGCACAGTGGGGACCTGCAGCTGTGCCCCTTTGCCCTGGGGAGAGTGTGGGGCTGTGCATTGTGAGTGTGCAAAGGGAGTGTGCAAAGGGAGTGCCAGGAGCTGCCATGGCAAAGCTGTGCCCCTTTACCTTGGGGAGAGTGTGGGGCTGTGCATTGTGAGTGTGCAAAGGGAGTGCCAGGAGCTGCCATGGCACAGCTGTGCCCCTTGGTCAGTGAGTGTGCAAAGGGAGTGCCAGGAGCTGCCATGGCAAAACTCTGCTGGCTGTGAGTGTTACTGAGTTCAATACACCCTCAGGTTTCTGTGGATTTAACCTATTTCTCCTGGAATTGAAGGATTGAGCTGCTCTTTCTTCATACCTGATACAGCACTAATTATTATCTCTTTATGTGGGACTTGGTAAGTGCAGGGTTTTAAAAATTGTCTTTCACAGATTCTTTTCTAGAAATACTCTATGAGATGGAAATTCCAGGGCTGAGCTTTCATTTCCTCCTGTCACCCATCATGATCCAGTGGAACAATGTAAGGCCTGAGCCACTGGCAAAGAACTCCAACAATTCAGCAATTCCTGCACTGGTTCTGGTGCTCAGGGAATGTTGTGCTCTCAAAAGACACAAGCACTGCCTATTTCCTGCTGCTGCCACTGCCCCAGAGCTGTGCCCAGCCCAGGCCATGGGGCAGGGAGTTCTCAGGAACAGCCCCTCAGGCACAGGAGGGCTCTGCAGCCTCATGTCCCACAGTGAGGAGTGAAGGGGATGATGCAGCAGCCTGACATTTGTTTAGAGACAGGTAACTGTGCCCACCCAAACTGCTGCAGGCACAGCACCACTTGGATTGGCTCCAAACCTGGCCCCAGAGTACCCAGGAGCTGGAGGGGAACCTGCCCATTCCCTATTGCCCTGCACTCCTCCCCTATTCACAAAAAAATGTTAATTATTCACAAATCCAAACCAGTGCTTTGATGTTTCTTTTTCACAAGCCAAAGCATAATCTGCTCTGTTCAAATACAAGACCCAAAGTCATCTCACTTCATTACTCAGCCAAAGAAGACAAACATTTCTAATTGCAGCTTTCAAAGGGAGTTTCCTTCCTTATTTCTTCAGATTTCCCACAAAACCCCACATCATAATAAACAATTCTAATTAGCTCACTAGCAAAGGATTTGGCCTCTTCCTAATAAATCCAAATACTGTCAGTAGAACAAGTTCACAGTCCTTTCTCTTTTCTATCCCTTGCTTCAAGACTTGCCTCTTCACTTTTCTCTACTCAATTTTGTATTGCAGACTTTAGGCTGAAGCAAAGGCTGTTGCAGCTTTCCTGGGTCCCCCTTTGTGCAGCTCTGTGTGCCCACCAATCCCTCAGGATCTGGGCAGTCTGAACACGAAGTTTGCTCTGAGGAGGGACACTCCTCTGTGCCCTTTGGGAATTCTCTCCCACACAGTCAGACTGTTGGTGCAATGTATATTCCTGCCCCTTTCTGACGTGTCCACACGGAGCTGTCAGGGGGTTCAGTCACTAAACCACACTGAGGGCAAGAGACACTTCAATGCGCTGCAATAATTCCGTGCAGAGCACAAGAACAAACACCTGTGCCAACTCCTCCCAGTCCCTGCAGGCCCCAGGAGCACTGCCACCTCTGCCCAGCTCCTCCCAGTCCCTGCAGGCCACAGAGCACTGCCAGTTCTGCCCCATTGCCACCGGAAGGCTGTCCGACCCCACAGAGGGGTTGGCATCCCTGCAGGGGGCACTGCCTGAGGGCCCCAGGCTGCAGGGGAGCTGCCAACAGCAGGGTCCCTGCTCTGCCTCTCTCAGTGTCTCTGGTGGCCTTAAATCAGGGACACAGTGGCAAAAGCCCCCTGAGAGTGGCAAACACATGGGGGTGATGTGGTGCTGTTATTGTTGTCAGCAGCACCCACAAAGCACACCCTGGTTTCTCTCTAGAAGCCAAGCAGTTCTTCCTCATGGACAAAACAAACCAAAAATCAAATTGAAACCTTCCACAATCCTTGTCCCTCTCATAAGTCCCTTGATTTCTCACTTCTACCCACAGTTTCTCCCTCTCATTTTCCAGATCATACAGCCTGGATCTAAACCCTCTCCCAGCAAACATGACCAAACCAGTGACAGCTCTTTCAGAACAAACACTGCCTGCCAGGTCTGTCCAGAGCCTGCTCTGCATTCCTGCCCCACCCTGCAGGCAGTGCCACCACTCCTGCCAGGTCTCTCCAGAACCTTCAGGACAGAACTGTCAGCCTCTTTTTTCTGTTAAATATCAGGAGCTGTTTTAGTTCACTACATTTCCCATGCAGGTGGAAGTTGTTTTCTCAGCCACACCAGGTAAACCCCCAGATTTCTCTGAATTCCACAGTAAAATCTGTTTAAAGTTCCTCAGCACCAAATATCACAAAGTTTACAACATGGGCAGGTAAATGAGAGTGTGAGACTTGTTGAAAAAGCTGGTCTGACCTTCCAGAGAAACTGCAAGCACATGGGCAATACCTTTCCTCTTAACTTTGTTGGGCTTCCCCAAATGCTACAAAAACACATCTTTAAAGACAAAAACGAGCAGCAGCACCTACCCCAGTGCCAGGAGCTGCTCCTTCCTCTGCTCTTCCTCCTTCCTGCTGCTGTTCTTCCTTCCTCTACAAACCTCAGGCTGTGCCACTGCTCCAGCTGGGGAAATGCCAAAGTGAAGGCAGCGGGTTCCTGGGGCTATCAGAGCTCACTTTCAGCTGCCCTGGGCAACCAGAGGGAAAAGCTGAGAGGAAACAGAAATCCACTGCTATCAGAACATGCAAAAATAACCAAGGCCTTCCTTGTGCCTGGCTGTTTTACTGCAGTGAAATATTTATAGCAAAACTAAATCCTTCAGTACAACCATCCACAACACATTTCAGAGCATGGTTGGCTTTATTCAAGCCTGCATCTTCCCAATTCTAACCAAGAAAGGGGTTCATAGCAGGTACCCTGTGTGGAAACACAACTGCTGCAAATATTCCAACACTTGTAGGAGCGAAGGTTCAGACCAAGCAAAAGCACATCCTCACAGTATCATAATAGCAATAATAACAAACAGTTCTCTGTGGATTACCTGTGCCAGTTCACTTTTCCAAAGCTGTAAATGAGGCTTTTCTGTGTGCTCTGTAGAAAGATTCCACTGGAACTTCCCACCCATTGCTGCAGGTGGATGGATGTGCAGAGATCTGCACCAGAGCCGCTCGTGCGGGGTGAAAGGGGAAATAACCAAACACAACTCAGGAACACAGAGTTTGCCTTGGGATGGTGAAGACTCTGACATTCCTGAAAGCAAAAATAATTTTAAAAAATAAGTTTTTATTCACTCAAACTGCAATTCCAGAGCTGTTTTTAGACACTCAAACTGCAGTTCCAGATTTTAGTCGCCAGACGGCGCTGTTTTGATTCACTCAAACCGCAGTTCTTGTTCTACTCCCCAGAGCTGTTTTTAGTCACTCAAACTGCAGTTCCTGATTTTACTCGCCAGACGGCGCTGGTTTTAGTCACTCAAGCTGCAGATCCCAGGTTTATTCGCCAGACGGCGCTGTTTTTATTCACTCAAGCTGCAGTTCATGGGTTTACTCGCCAGACGGCGCTGTTTTGAGGTGCTGTGTCTTCGTTTCCCCATTTCTTTCCCCAGAGAGTGGTATTTGGGGCACTGCGCCTGTAATTCCAGGCTTAATTTGCTCGTGGGAATGTCTGGAGGGCACTGTGCTTGCAGTTCCCGTGGGATTTGGCAGGGATTTGCCCTTGAGACTCTCAGCCTGCAGTGCTGTGTGGCATTTTGGAGGGGGAGCCATCGGTCCCTGCACATCCTGCAACACCACAGGGGCACCCTGAGTCCATCTGCTGCTGAATTCCATGCAGTACTCGAAGCTGCATGTGTCTGGAGAACTGATTTCCCTGGATCCCAGCCCCGTCTCTACACTGCCCAGGAACTCAGCTGCATGCGTGTGTCCCAGTGTCGGGCAGGTGACACCAGGACAGAGCTCTGAAGTACTCAAAGCAGCATCTTAAGCCTTAGTGGTGATGTGGGTTGGAAAATTCCTACTCCTAAGCTCTCCTTGGGCTGTGCCTTTTTGCCATCTGGGTTAGTTTCTAATGGACTCCCTTCCCTTTTCCCTGCAGAGTCAGAGTTGAGAAGGAGATGCCAGAGCACACCTGCAGCTGGACCCAAACCTGTACCTGGACAGAGTGTTCTTGAACCACTTCAGAGCTGCCTAAAGAGGGGGGAAAATTGCCCTGGCTGCCTGACCCTTGTGACAGTGTCAGTGCCCCCTTCCACTGGCTCCCTGGCCCATCTGTCAGTGCCAGGCACAGCCAGTGCCTCGCTCCATGTTCAATTCTGGGCTGAAAAATGGCAATTTCCCAGACCCACATGTGCCAAGAACGATTGAGCTTTGCGCCAAGAGAAAAGGTGGCAGCCTTGGGCTCTCAGGTGCCAATGATGCGTCTCCATTAACACTATAAAAGCTGCAATTGCTTTGTATCCTGGGCACCTTTTCAGTAATGGGGTAATTACGGTAATAGGGTGGTCATGGTAATTTAATAATAACGGTGTTAGGGTAATTACGGTAGTTAAAGTAATTACGGTGATAGGGATATTTACAGTAACGGCGGTAATTATGGTAATGGTGGTAATTACGGTAAATATGATAAGTAATTATGGTAAAATGTATAATTACGGTAATAAGGTTAATTATGGTAATGTGGGTAATTACGGTAATATGCATAATTATAGTAATAAGAATAATTACCTTAAATACTGTATTTAAGGTGGTGGGTATTTACGGTAATAGCAGTAATTACGGTATTTACAGTAATAAGTAATTATAGTAAAAGGGACAATTACGGTAATAAAGGTAATTACGCTAATACCGGTAATTACGGTATTGGGGCAATTTCTGCAATTTTTCAATGCCCTTTCCCAAAATTTGAGTACCCCTCCCACAAATTTTGAATGCCCCTTTCCACGAAATTGGACTTCCCCTTTCCACAAAACTGGACTTTCCCTTTACCCAGTATTTGAGTGCCCCTTTCCCCAATTTTTAAGTGCTCCTTTCCCCAATTTTTTCCTCCAAATTTTGAGTGCCCCTTTTCCCCAATTTTTACTGCCCCTCCCCAAAATTTGAGTGCCTCTCTACAATTTTTTGTGCCCATCCTGTAATTTTCGAGTGTGCCTCCCCAAAATTTGAGTGCCCTTTTCCCCAATTTTTTGAGTGCCCCTTTCTCCAATTTTTGCCCCCAAATTTGGAGTGCCCATTTCCCCAATATTTGAGTGCCCTTTTCCCCAGTTTTCGAGTGCTACTCCCAAAAATTTGAGTGCCTCTCACCAAAATATGAGTGCCCCTCCCCAAAATTTTTGAGTGTCCCTCCCCAGCATGTGAGTGCCCCTCTCCAATTTTATAGTGCCCCTCCAAAAATTTTTTTAGTGCCCCTCCCAAAAATTAGAGAGCCCCTCAGAAAAATTTCATTACACCTTTCCGCAACTTTTAAGTGCCCATTTCCGCAAAATTGGAGTGTCCCTCCCCCAAAATTTTAGTGCCCCTCCCTAATTTTTCAGCACCCATCCCCAAAAAGTTGAGTGCTTCTCAACTAATATTTGAGTGCCCCTTCCCCACCTTTTGAGTGCCCCTCTATCTTGGCGCAAAGCTCAATCGTTTCTTGGCACAACTGCAAACCATTGAGCTTTGCGCCAAGATAAAAGGTGGCAGCCTTGGGCTCTCAGGTGCCAATGATGTGGCCCCATTAACACTATAAAAGCAGCAATGGCTTTGCAGCAATCCCTTTCTGTCCTGGCACCTGCATATTACCACTCCATATATTACTACTCCTATTTGTGAAAATCCTTCTTGCCAAGGATTAAGGTTTCCCCAGGCGCTGCACTTGTACATGAGAATGTGGCTTCTCCCCCAAGAAAACAAGCAAAACAGAAGCAAAAATTACCTCAGTGGCACAGTTGTACCACCCACCTAACAGCTGACATCCACATTAACAGCCACTGAGGGTTTGTGTGAGGTGGGAAAGATGAGACAAAGAAGGGGAAAGGAGATAAAGACAATTTCTGCAAGCTTTCTGGAAGCCCAAGTTGCCCCCACTGCTCTTCTATCAGAAAATACTCAGGTGAGGGTGGGTATTGTGTCTGAGTCAGCACAGCTGCTTGCTCAGGGGAGTTTTCCCAGTGGGAAGCACTTGGAGAAATCTTCTACACTCAAGTAACACTTGAATTTATGCATTTCATGTCCAACTTCTTATTTAAGAGGTCACACTTCCATACTGGGGTAAACTGTACCCAAAAAGAGGTTCTGAGGTCCAACTTTGCCGATACCTAAATGTCTTTTGTGCAGAAGATGGTTTGCGTTTGTGTGAGAGTGGCTATGTAATCCAGGAGCAATGGAGGTGCTTATAACTGCTTTAGAGTCATCTCAAAACAGAGTCTGAAATTCTGAGCATTTCTGAAAAGGCTCTTTCCTAGCCCTTGTTTGACTCAGAGAACTTCCTACTGCACAGTTCTGTAAATCCATTCCCCCACAAAGACTAAAACACAAAATGAAAAATGGATCTGCAAACATTATGAAGAGGTTTTCACATTACATTCTCTTACCTGTGATTTGTACTTGCAAAGGGATTGCTCTTGTTGCAAACCGTGGGATATGTAATATTTTCCTAAGAAAGGATGTTTTTTGATACTTGATCTTTATGTACTTTCAAGCCTGGTCATGAAGAAGGCAGATTTAATCTGTGGAACAGACAGCAGTCAGTGAGCCCTGAGTGATGTCCGGGAGGTAGACAAATGGCTTCTTGGTAGAACTGCCTTATTAAGGCTTAAGGCTTGATGTTCTTCAGTAACCTCAGACCTAGGGGGACGTTAATTCAGCTTGGGAAGAAGGATGTTGCACGGATAGTAGAGATAAAGAATGCAGAATTTATGGACAATAAGGACATTTGGCATAACCTCCCAAGACAAGGAAGACACTAATCAAGACAACCCAGCAACTGTGCTGGAACCAGCACTGTCCCATCTCCCTGCAGAAATAACTGGAATAGGGGTTTCCTTATTCCAACACATGGCAGACTGGTGGTACCCACTTCTCCCCTGACAAGGTATGCTCAGCTTAGTTTCAAGCTCTACTCACAGATAAAGACAAAAGATAAAACCTGTGCAGCTACTGCAGTGACCTAAAATAACTCTGCTAAAAGCTGTGCCACGCTTGCACCTTTGGTATGTCTGCACTGAGCTCTGCAGAGTCACAGACACTGCTGATCTTCTCACACCCTCTGCTCTTTCCAGCTTGTCTGCACTGGGGATGTTAGCAGAAAGAACTACTTCAGACTGCTTCTCTCACCATGAGGGCTTTTACATCTTATGCTGCTAGACACATAGCCTTATTTAAGGAAAAATGACAGGGAATTGTCATTTAAAAGGGGAAAAACCCTTACCCAAAATTTATTAATCCTAATTTTTTTTCCCCTTTCAAGGGCCTTTTTTTTTAATGATGAAAAGAATGTTGTGTGACTACTAAGCACAACCACTGGAGACTCAGGGATAACTTAGCATGAAATGAGTTTCTTTATTTCCCAGCAGCTGCCAGGCTGCATCTGTGGCTGCAGGAAGGGGGTCTCCTTTCCCAAGGCTTCCCTCATCCTCTGGATGGAGGATCCTGAATTCACAGCTCCCATGGGATGGCTCAAGTGGCACAGCTGTGCCAAGGGAAGTACTAGAGAAGTAGCCACCCCTTCTGAGGTCTCATGTTAAAGGCATAAACTTATTCTCTTACCTCAAATGGTGAGAGATTCTAGTCCCAGCAGGAGAATGTAATGGCAGCTGGGTTTGTCCTGGGGTGCATCACACTGGGAGTTCAGCTGGGGTGTATTTCTGAGAGCAAAATATTTCATAATTTAATGTTAACATACAGTGGCAGAGGCCACCTCCTCCTGTTATCTGGAACCAGCTCAGCTCTCCCTCTCTCTCTCTTTTTAATGCAGCTTTCTATATGCTTTGGGAAAGGAGAAAAGGCAGTAAGAAGCCTTTCCTGTCCTTGTGGAGGTGGAAAGATTTCCGCAGTGACTGGCAGGATCCACAGTTTTGGAAACTCTGGAAATCCTGTAATACCCTCCCATAACAACTGCTGCTTTAGGATATTGAAGTGCCCATTTTAAAGACCCAGCAGCCCAGAGAGGCCTTGTATGTCTTTTCTTCCTTCTCAGAGCCAAGAGGGAAATCTCTGAGACTCGAGAATGAGCTTGGCAGAGAGGGGGATTTAACTTTGTGAGCTCAGGGTAGCAAATTCTCAATGATTTTATCCCTTCAGAAACCAGCTGGATCAACCTCTGTGCCTGCAGCAACTTTGACCTCTCCCAGCGTGGCAGAACAGCTTTTGGACAGGGGAAGGAAATAAAATAAAGAAGGAAAGAAAATAAAACATCAGCTGTGAGAGAGAATCATATTGGGGCCATCCCTCTGCTAAATCTCCTCCTGAATGTGGATAAGGGTGTTGGCACCTTCTCACAAAACCAAGGAGTGACGTTCACAATTTTCAAATGAAAAATTAGAAAATGATGATAAAAAGTTCTTGGGAAGCCACAAATCTGAATAAATAAGCATCAATTTTATTGAATCATGAATAATTTAAGACTGGTACAATCATCAGCTTTATTCTCCATGACACAGGGTGGGGAAGGGGGAGAAATGGGGACAGTGAGAAAGGGGAGGCATGATCTCAAACAGACCATTCACAAATTCCAATCCTAAATGAGAACTGAAAATTAAATAGGGAGAGGAGCAAATGGAAAACATCATAAACGTACACAAAATACTCAATTGCTAGTTTTTCTCTTTAAAAATGGCTAGAAAAAATTCATCAAAATGCAGCACTTTTAATCAAATATTTACATTTCTATGTTACAATGAAAAAAATGTACATCTTATAGAACATATTTCATAAACTGTTCCACTGGAAACGACTAGATCAAAACAGCAACCTTCCATTTAATATCAACAAAGATTTTTTTTTTTTGCTTTGTTTTTGTGTATTTTTTTCTTGAAAGAAAATTGCCACATTTAGACAAGATTTCATACACATAATATCGAAGTTAAGCATCAACAATGAAATATCAGTTTGCTTCTTCCAAAATGTACAAAAAGGCTTTAACCAACCCCCTCCCGCCCCTGCCCCAAATAAACCACATCTCATTTATGGCCTGGATCATTCTTGGCAGTTCTGAAGGAAAGAAAATGCTTTATTCTCTCAATTTATAACTCAACATGAATGTTGCATAGAATCTTGCATTTCTTGTTGGTTTTTTTTTAAACGAGCCAACTTTGTAAGGAAAAAAAAGGCCAAAACAAACAAACAAACAAAAAAAAGGAAGTGTTTTGAAAAAGCCTTACATGAGAAGAAAGCCACTTAAAGACTAAATCTATGAGAAGTCTGGATAAAAACTAAGATGTGTGCACAACAGGTGACCCTGCTTCCCGAAGTTGCAGAAAAGACACGGAATATTGTGATGCTCAGGATGACTAACCTATGCAAAATTGCCTCTCTCACTTTAAGCCAAGCAAGTGTCAATAAAAATAACAGGTCATCAAAATTCCTTCCTGGGCTTAAGCACAGGATTCAAAATGAGATTTTAAAAAAAATTAAAAAGTCCCCCACTCCCCACAAATAAAACACTATTTTAAACATGTCTTAGAGCACTCAGTTTAAGGTTAACCAAGACATTTTCTAGGATATCAAGTCCATTTAAAGCCCTAGCCCTGCAACTGGATTTTTTTTTTACAGGCACATGCTCTGTCTGCATGGATTCAGTTGGGGGATTAGGTACCAAAATTCACAGTAGTAGCAGGTAAAGTCAGTGCTGGGAAGCAGAATTGTCAAGACTACTGGAAAAATGAACTTCTTTCAAACTCACCATCAGCATGCTATGGATTTGATTCCATACAGATTTATCCCATTTCTTTACAGTACCAAGGATTGGATTAGGGAAATTGGCTGAGTAACCTCTGCTATTCCATTGAGTGAAATAATGAAATATTTCATAAGGTTAAAACAGTAACAACACCAAGCTCTTCCCCCCATCATTAAAATAGTTAAACTTTTCCTTTTACAATATTTTTCTTTAAAAAAAAAAAGTCATCAGCACTTAGAAGTTGTAACAGAAGCAGATTCAAGACCAGCTTAGTAAGACAAAGTACAGTCATGTTACAGAAAATCATGAGGTATAATAAAACCATCCTCTCAAGCTGGGCCACAGAACTTGTCTGTTCTAATCCTTTAAACCCATAAGCTCTTAAAAAAGTGTTTGTAGTAATAGATTTTCTTTCTGTACATTGAAAAACCAGCATATTCCTGTAATTTATTAATGACAGCATTTAGTAGAGTTGAAAAGCTTTTTTTTTGTCCCTCCTGCATGGATAAAACCTCTTCAGTGATTTACTAGCTGTGGATTGATATGAACCTGAAAAGTTATCTCATTTCCCTCCTTTTTCTTTTGTCACATTTAAACAAATCCTAGTATCTCATACAAACAATATTCACAGCAACTTATGATATTCCAAGAGATGACTTTAGCCCTGTTTCTTTAAATAAAATCCCCTAACACACAGCACTACTTTAATCAAATACAATTAGTACAAAATAAGGCATCGCTTTAAAAGTCAGCACCAAGAGATGGCCGGAGAGGAGGGACCTGTTTGCTGAGGTCCAGCTGCCCTGCTGGGGGGTGGAAAGCATTTGCTGCCCTCACAAGGAAAGTGCAATTCTTTGGGAGGTGTTTTGTTCCCCAAGAGAAGTACAAGCCTTAACACTGATAGTTGGAGGTGTGTGCGTTCAGAGAGGGGGAGAAACAATCCCAGGCTCAGGGCTCTGCCACAACTCACAGCTCAGCTGGAAAGATGCAGCACCCAGCACCTTCCCCCCCTTTTTTTTCCAGATCTGAATACTGCTAAAACACTAGTATTTCTGAATTTGCAAACAAAAAGAAAAGTCATGGAATAAATATTGTCTCCAGAGTAGAACTGGAACTGTCACAGAGCTGAATTTTCATTAGTCCCTTATGGTTGTGCTGAATGGAACGAAACCTCTGAACAAAACCCGAAGTTTTTAGAAAACAGATGTAACATTTCATGGCAAGAATTAAAACCTGACAGTTGGGATTGCCCCCTTTGCAGGGGTGTAGATCCCCTCTGTGTGCAGGGCTCACAATGCCTGTGCACTGCTGAGGGGCCCCTGGAGCTGTGGGACTTCATGGGACACTGACTTGTGAGGAGGAGGGTAAGTTCCTCTACTCAGGGTCACTGAGTGGGGTGTAAACGCCCCAGAATTCAGCACAGATGGTTCTGTGGATGGAAGTGGGAAGAGAATTGGGCCCTGACTGGCAAAAGGCTACCTGATCTTTCACTTGATTGTTACACAGTGTTTGAAAAAAACCTGATTTGTTCAGACTGTATATATATTTTTATATATTCCTATTTATATATATAATCTTTATAAACACACAATGAAAGAAAGCCAAGGTCTCAGACTGGCAAGGAGAGCAGCTCTTTTTCTTTTTTTTTTTCTTTTCTCTTTTTTTAATATTTATTCAAACTTCCCTGTTTTGCAGCTTTGCCTTTATTGAGTATTATTACAAAGGCAAGCAATATTGTTATAGCACCAGAACTATATGAAGCTGAGTTTAATCTACAAAGCTGATTGGTAAAAGTCCAGCCCTCAGGTAAATGTGTTTGGTCAGAAGCAGCATAGGCAAATATTTCCTCTCCCCTCTTCTTCCAGACAGTATATGGCACAATGCTGTTTGCTTCAGAGCTGTGAAGCTGCCTCCTCCCCAGTCCCTTTGACTTCTAGTAATGCTGATTATTTTGAGTATCTTGAGGATCTTAGGTATGAGAGCTTACAGCAAATAAACAGAAGGAAACAAAGGAATAGTGCAGTTCTCATCATTGTCAAAAGAAAAACAATACAAAGGTCGCTTGGGTTGCCTGCACCCAGGTTCAAGATTGACTCCAAGTGTCTTGTTGTTCTTGCAGCTCTGAGATCGCAGCCCAGGAACGTGCTCTTTTCACCAGTCTGTGATCAGGGTTCTTGCCAAGTGGGAGAGCATTAATGGAAAAAACTCCTTCTGTCTGAGGAAGATCACAACGTTGACTCCAGGGATGAGTCCAGGATGTCATCATGATGGCTGTTGCTGTTGGAGTCACTGTCATAGCTCTGGGGACTGGAGTAGTTGGCTGCCTCTTGCAGTCTCATTAGCATGTTCATCTGCAAAGGCACAGGGGGTCACATTATTTGTATTCTGAGGTAGAAATAATACCAAGTCCACAGGAAAACTACAGTGGTATTTGATTTGCCAGTGGGTAAGAAAAGACCGGAAGAAATAAGCTGGGTAATCAATACAGAGACTCACAAAAGATATTAGATCATAGCAGCAGCCAAATTACTGATGAAACATATGCTTTTCCAGCAAAGGTGAAGAGGAGAAGGCTGAAGGGATTAGTCTACAGCTGTAGAATCTACAGATTCTCTTTCCCATGGAAATAGCAGCAGATCAGTCAAGAGGCCAATCTGAATGTCCCCATACCTAACTTGGTATTTGTCTATGTGTCTATGAGCTGGTAAAAACTGCAACACACATTCTATACTTCCAACTGTCCAGAAAAACCTACACCTGAACAAAACAGCTCCAGGGCACTCAGTCTGCACAGCACCTTCATTTTCCTGCAGAACTCACGGGCTTTCTGCACAACCACATGGCCCAAGCTGACCTGATGGCTTCCTCAGCAGCATCATCTTCTCACTGTAAAACCCTTAATCACTCTTCAGCTGGGATTTTTGCCCCCTAAAGCTCAGTGGGTCTCTGGAGGCAGTTGGAATGTCCTCAGCAGTGCGAGGAATTCCAAGGAGTGCAGGACTAACACTTGTTTGGATGGGCTGGGAGTGGGATGTATGTGAACGGCTGTTTTATGTGATTCTGCCAAGACTCCTACATGGGGAAGAAGCCTCATGTTGGAGGGAACGTGGTGGTTCTGAGAGCCCAGGATGGAACTTAGGGAATATTTTAGGTGCTCCTTGTGCTGGGCATGGCTGGGACACCTCCAGTGCTGGGCACCTTGCCCTGAGCAAAACAAACAGCCTTGTTTTCATCCTCTCCCTCCAGAAAACACTGGAAGCACTGTTTTATTGCTGTTTCTAATCCCCAGGAAGGAGGCAAACAGAACAGTTCTGCCGTTTCAGCAGCGAGGGCTTACCAGAGGATCTCCTTCAGCGTCACTCACGGGCACCTGTTTGCTGGTGGAGCCCTCCCGGGACACGGAGTAGCCATCGAATCCCACGTCCTCGGGCCGCAGCTGCAGCAGGGGAGGCCACTCGTGGTGCTGCGGGGTGGCTGCCCAGGGATAGGTGTCCATCACCCACTTGGCAGGATCCTCCCAGGGTGCTCTCCTGCCATATAGCTGAAAGAGAACAAACCCACAGAGAACATTCCCATCAGCCAACCCTTTCACTCAGTGCCTGCCTCACTGACATGACCATGCCATGGCTCCTGGAGCGCAGGACACTCACAAATAGGGCTCAGTGGGACATTGTCCTTACCCTGAAGGCATCCAGAGCTATTTGGCCTGAAAGTGTTTGACTCCCTTCTCTTTGACTGCAGTGCCCTTGCCTGGCACCAGCTGAAGGGAGGGAGGCCAGAAAATAACCTCACCTAATAAAGTCAACCTAAATAACACCAGATTAGCTCAGTTGGTTAAAACTTGGTTGTAATAATGCCAAGGTCATGGGTTCAATCCCCCATGTAGGCCACTGACTTGAGAGTTGGACTCGATGATCCTTGTGTGTCCCTTCCAACTCGGAATAGTCTGAGGTTCTGTGATATATAAGATGCCATCAGTGCAGACACCCCGATCATGGCAGCCACCTTATCTCTGTTCACTGCCACTGAAACCACCATCCATGGAATGTGCAGGAGCACACATGAGATCTGGCATCAGGCAGCAATGATGGTTGTCAAGGCATAAGGGTTTCCAGTCAGAATTTTTTCCTGTTTGACCATGAAAAAGCACCAGCAACATCTGTCTATGGTCATGTCCCTTTGTTTCCAAACCTTCTTTTGTATTGAGCTGTGTTACTGAATCCCAGTGTATTCCCTTTGTTATATTCAGTTTGCTTTGATTAGTCAATACATTCATTTTAATGTCTCATGACTTTCAAAAGCATAAATACAAGTTGAAGTGACTTGAAAATGTTTTATTTCTACTTGATAAATTTCACCATCAACATCCTTTGGCAACTGGTGTTTGTCACTGACATTTTGACCCTGGAATTCAGAACAACTCTCCCTTTCCTTCCTCCCTGGCACAGGGTCTAGCAAAGGAATTCACCACTCTCTGATGAATCTAAGACTGTCTCACTTCGCTCATCACTATTTCTTCTTGGTATTTTTGGTGGGTTTATATTTTGCATGCACAAAGTATTAAATTGCTCTAAATACCAACATCTGCTGTACTGCAAAGCAGGAGGGAGCAGTCCCAGCCCCAGCAGAGGTGCCAGCAGATGGTGCCAGGCAATCTGGAACACAGCCTCTTCCACAGCAACACAAACTCCTCATCCTCCAGCTGTACTATATCATTTTCCCAGCATAATGTCTTCCAGATGTAGTAAACCAGATTTCCTATTTTAATCTTGTTCTCAAATTTACAGCAATACAAGCCATTTGGTTAGTGGGGAGGATTTTATATTTTTCACCTCTTGTCTCCCTCAAAGGTCTGTGTGGATCATAGTTCATTTCTGACAAGTAGCTGGGAAGTAAAATGACCATTTTAATGCATGAAATCATCACACATCTTCAGCAGATGAGAGACTGAACGACTCCCTCATCCCTTCCATGGCAACCAGGTCTGTCCATCCCTCTCACTGCCACGTTTTCCAGGGAGCAATCCATGGGACAAGGATGGACCAGGTTGCATGACAAGTGATTTTTCCAAGAAAAATCACTGGAGTGTGAGTGAGGGTGGCAGGAAGCCATGGGGACTCTGGGTCCTCCTTTTCCTGGTGCTGCATTTGGCATCAATGCACCAAGCAGGAAGAGCTCAGCTTTTATAACACCTTCAAATTTTCACTTCCCTGTTTTGAAGAACAAAACAACTGAGCTCTGATGGCAGCAATTACTGTAAGGATCCATTTGGCTGGCTTGCATTTGACCCAAAATTATTATCTAAATGAGGAACAGAAATATCAAAACAGCTCAGTGCAGCTCCACAGAGGTCAGGGTGAAATTACAGTCCACCTTTCCTTTCTGGCAGGCAATTTCAGGAGAGAAGATGTGTTCTCAGAGGAGCATTTGGGGTGTGGGGAACAGAAAACAGCCCCAGATGAAACTCACATTTCTAGTATTAGCTTGATCATTAGCACCACTCTGGCTACTCTTCAAGTATTAAAGTGCTTTCTTATCCATCAACTAAACAAAAGGGAGATGTGTTGGTGCAATTTGGGGAAATGGCACTGAAGTGCATAAAGGATCTAAAGCACAAAGTGAGAAAGTGAAATCCTTACACTTGGAACACAAGCCATCCAAATAACCTGAGGAGAGATGCAGACATTGGGCAAAACAAGCAAGCAGAAAGATGTTTTTACCAATTGTTCTCCCTCTACATTTCCATCACTGAATTTTCAGTGCTTTCCACACCTACTGATGAGTGATATGAGAGCTTCAATACACAGTACAAGGAGCCCATGCATTTCTGTGAGGATCAGTTTTCTCTGTTTCAAGAGAAAGCCAAGTCACCTGCTCCCCTTTCTCTTGTTTTAGGTTGAAAAGATTACTGGCTCCCATTACCTTCTCTTTTGGAAGTTTTACGTAAAACAGTTCTCCTGTTCTATTTGTAGCAGAGTTCCCAGGTGTGGTTTGTGCTCTGGGACCTCTCACTTTCCTCAGGTCTAAAGACTCTACCACAACTGTGCCCCCAAAAATGAGATCTCCAGGCACTGACAAACTGCAAATGGCACTCAGAGTCTGCCCAAATTTGAACCAAAACTTGAAGAATTTGTATACTTCATAGATTTGTGAGAGGCCATTAGTAAAAGCTGTTTCCTATGGCAGGGTTGTCCCTCCTTTCTTTTTTACTTCTTCTTCAAGGCTGGTGCATCTTCCTGAATTCTGCACTCTTTGCCATGCAGGCAAGAGCTTAACCCCTAATAAAGGGTATTGCACAGCAAAGACATTAACCCACAAGCAAATCAAACCAAACTCCTAGTATTTCAAATCTTTCACACATTTTTTACCTATTTTAATGGTAAGGCATCCTGACAGACACTACAACAGTGAGCCCTGAGCAGCTGTGGAAGGGAGGGAATGGCTTGAAGGAATCACAACACAACTGCTCACACATGGGAGTTATTGCATGTTTCAAAGAGACTTCAGACACAGAGATGTGTGGTGGAGAATCTATTGCTTCTGTAAGTAAAATTTCATAATTGCTAATTATTCTTACTAACAACAAACCATGCTTTGCTTACGGTTTGAGTTTCTCTAGTCCAAACTTGTCAAACATCCACTAGACTTTTTTATCCCCTGCAAGGCTAAAGCAGAAGAGTAGATCAAGTCATAATGCTGAATAATCTGAATAGTTTGAGCTTCTCATCTCTCTCATTGAATAATGCTTCCTGTATCTCATGACAGCTACTGCTCTTTTTTAGAACCTTTTCCGTTTTCTCTTTCTCAAGAGTCTTTTTACATGTAGAAGTACTATCTTTCTCCTACTGCTATCAGATGTAATTACAGCTTATGCCCTCAAAATGGCATTGCCATCTTAACCAAAACACAAGCTCCCAATGCATTGCCATAATTTCCTATTCTCCATCCACCTTAAGCCCTTCTCCAATCTTCTGGACTCTCATTGTGATGCACCTTTTTATTTCTCTATGTGTGTGATCTCATGTTTAGCTTTCCTGAGTGCAATGCCCAGAACTTACAGCTATTTGCTTCAATCAGGTGCTGCTGAGCTTAACCAGTGAGCAGAGAACTGAAGAATAAAAAAGCCCTTTTTTCCCCCCTACTTGCATGGCAAGTCCATAGCAATCCTCTGCTGAATCCTCCCCTCCTGATTCCAACAAGCTTTATGGTCACACGGACACCAAGAACTGCATGGCAGTGCTTAAAACTATTTAAACTGCTGGAGTATGAATCAGTTCCTAAGTACAGGCAATCAGTGATGATTTCACAACAGCCTCTGAACGAATTGTGAAGGAATCTACTAAAAAAATCATCCTGTACACAGAGAAGTAATCAAAATGTCACTGATCCTGATCCTGTCACTCATTAAGATGTTTCTCTCCATACACAGCTCTGTTCCTATGTTGAAAGATTGGACTTACAAAGGAAAATCCTGAGTAATGAAGTTAATGACCACAAGTATATTTTTCAGATGCACAGTGCAATTTTGAGGTGTGCTTCTGGAACACAGCATTGAAAGATATTTGTGTGTCTAAGTCCCCCACTGAAAACAGCAGTAGCTTGGCATCTCATCACTTCTTCCACTCTCTGTTTCAGAAGTGTTTGAAGGGAGTAATTCTGCCTGAACGCATTGACAATTTTGTTTCATTTTCACAGACATGCAGGTATTCAATGTGCAAAGCTGTACCTACAGAACATGTTGCTGCTATTGAGCTGGTCCCTTTTGAACAGATACCATTCTAGACCTGTGATTTTTCACTTTTGCCTGCTCACCTGTAGCCCTTCCCGAACTGCCTCCAGGAGATATGGAATGATGGAGTAGTTCCACAAGTCAGTAAACCAAACTCGAGAACCATCCACATCTATTGGACAGGAGAGGAAGAGCCGTGGACCTGGAGAGGCAAATCCAGACATTACACTCACAACACAATCATGAGAAGCAATAAAGATAGGATCTATAACATCTAAAAGTAGGGGTTTGAAGGCTCTTTTTAATCTGATACAGCACAAGGAAGTGCACAAAGACGCACCTGATATACCAGGAAATAAAATACAGGTATTTTACATATGCTTGGGCATGTGGACAGAGCACTTACCAATAGTAACATCAGAGGAGCTGTGAGCCTCCAAGAACTTGTTCAGATGCTGCCAGACCTTGGGAATCCAATCAATAATTTTGACCAGCTCTGCATTCCTCATCCTGCCACTGATCTCTGTTTCAATGAGTTTTCTTCTCAAGAAGCGGCCAAGAAAGCCTTTGACTGGCTCGGTGTGGTTTGCACAGAGCACCCACCTGAGGCAAACAGCAGAAATGGCCATTATTCCTCTTTCATGCTACTGAATGGAATTATTCTTGACTAAATTTCTCTTCTGGTTTCCAGGTGATTATTAGGATCTAAATGGGTTATTCCAGTCATGTGTGTTTTTCAAACAGAAGTTATTTTGGAGTAGTTCACTAGATGAACCTATTTTTATTTTGCACTGTGTTGATTTCTCACTTATCAACTTTGTCTAAACATTGTCTTACTGAAAACTCGCTAGAAGATCAAATATTTTAACAATCCCCTGAAAAGTAAAGCTTTTATGAACACAGTTACTTTACTGACAGCACATGTTAGGGCAGCAGCTGGGAGCAGTTTGCTATTTCAGCTGATAAGAACAACTTCAGGTGACTCAGCAGCCATTACTCCTTTGCCAGTCCACAAACATAAATGAGAAACATGAATCAACAGTACCTGAAATTATGGTGAAGTTGAAGATTAGGTGTCGAGGAGGTGGCTTGGTTCATTGTGCCGATAATGTATGGACTATTGGGGAAAAAAATCCAGCAAAAAAAATTAAATTGTGAAAAACAAGATTTTGGTGAAACCTCAAAATCATCAAAGGTTATTCAAACCTCTTTTGCCAAAGAAGGTTTTGTAGTTACTCATAACCAAATTTTCTACTGAGATTCTGACTTCTGAGAACATCAAATTCTGAAAGCAAACCACAAATCTCAAAACAGCACCTTTCACTCCAAATGGAGCCTTACTATCAAAGATTCATGGCATGAAGCAAATTACTCAAACCCTCTACTACTTTTTTACTACTGATTACAGAGAAATTGGTGATTTTTATGAAGGCAAAAGACCCCTTTGATGCACTGTCCACAATATGGACAGTCTGCCCATCTCAGTCTACATTATTAAATTAATCTAGAATTTGGTTTTGTCATCACACTTTTCAGCAGTAGTGCAGTATTAACCTTTGCAATGTGTTCTGATATTATTTCTTTACCATTTGTGGTACTTGCAGTTTAGAAGCCCATTAAAGATCTCTCCCAGGGAGCTAACATGGTGCAAATTATCCAGAATGATCACAAGAGGCATATCCACAGCGTTGTTCTCACTATTACACTGGTCTGCCAGGTTGGACAGGTATTGACGGAGCTCCTGCAAGGCAGAAATAAAGAAAATTTAAAAAAAAAAAATTTTTTTCATAGTCCTTAAAAATCCAATTAAGATAAATAAGCTTGGTAAAAATAACCCCTAAGCATGCTACAAATCAGATCATTTTCCATGAGAAAACACAAGATACGGTTTTCCTTCTCCTGCATGACATAAGGGCTTAAAGGGGGGTAAGATTTCATAATTTGATTTGTGTTTTTTATTCATGCTGTCTTAATCTCAGACCTAAGTGGTCTGAAATACATTCTTTCTTTTCATGACCTTCTCAACTCCCTCTATACCAAACCAAACTCTGCATTCCAGCTAGTTTTGTTGCATAATCTTGCAACTGTGTTTCTACTGAGACAAAGCCCACAAAATTAATCTGAAAGTATCTCTCCTCAGAGGCCAAACTCGGATGCCTTCAGCAATTCCGTGAAAGAGGATGAGCTTTTGGGGCTGCTCATGGGTGGCTGGGTGTGGCTGAAATACTCTCAGCAGCTTTAAAGCACGTCTCAAATGACATCAGTGGCTCACAACCACCATTTCAACCATCCCTTCCCTCCAGCGGAAAACATGCCTGAGGCCATCAAATGCACAGTTGTTGTTTTTTGGTTTTTTTACTCTAATCTAGACGATCACTGGAAGCACATTCAGCAAAACCAGCAGCACATGAAAAACAGGGACATACCTTACCAGCAAGGAATGTGCCTGGGCAACAGCCCCTCCAGTCCTAGCACATGATTACAGCTGCTGATCCTGCAGCTGCAGAAGCTCCTGACAGCCCAGAGATGCACTGGAGGGCTTTGGGAAAAGTGCCTACATGCAATAGGGATTGCTTAGGTCTCTGGGAACTCTGTTCAACTTCCTGGGCAATCCTCAGGTTCCTAACCACTCAAAAATTCTGACACCTTTAAGTGTATGCACACAGCTGGAAGCCTGATATTCCAGGCCCACAAGCGGGTGAATCTGCACTTCTGAAAAACCTTAAATATTATTTCCTTCAGGATCAACAGAATTGTTTAAAAAGAAGGGTAAGCTCAAAACAAGTTTTTGACGGGTTGAAGAGGGAGGAGTCTCTCATTTTGGATATACAGTGGGATGAACAGTGCAAGGCTGAGTTCTGTGTCCTCACCTTACTGGATTTATGGTCCACATTGAAGGTTGCAATGATGCCATCAGCCAGCTCCCTGCCCTCCCTGAGCACCATGTACTCGGACAGACGGTTTGCCAGGTACGTTTTCCCAGTGCCACTGGGGCCAGACAAGATAATCCTCCTGTGTTCCATTAGCAGAGACACATAACGCTGCAGGATGGGCTTGGGGATCAGTGACTCAAACACCAGGCCATCCAGGCTGTTCTCACAGACACCTGCAACAGGAGGCATTCCCAATTGTTATCCAAATTACTCACATTTTTTCCCTCTGTTTATACTAAGTAGTTGTAATGCTGTAAAGCAACCCTGTTAGTGGAGCCTGAACAAATCCAGACTTTCTGCATGTACCTGAGCCAAACAGCAGGAGGAGAAACCCCCCAAATACCATTCATGAACAGCAGATGTAGAACTGACCTAATCGAGCTGTTCAGAGGCTGAGAGAGGAACACAAAAAGCTGTAAAACAAGTGCAGAAGTGACTGTGGGCTGAGCCTGGGTCCTCCCCCAGCTTTTCCAAGTACTCAGCTGCATCCCTAAGGCCCTGTGAAAGCTGCCACTCTAAATGATTCCAGGCCACACTTCTCATACCCGCACCATCCACTTTACAGCATTTCATTCATCCAGAATGTACCTGTTTACTTTTGGATCACTAGACTAAAAAAACCCCCCAGCTATCATCAACTCCCCTTACTTTCCCAAATGCTTGTAATTAAACTCCTTCCCTGTATGCTGATAGTTATCTCTTCTAACAGAAAACTCCTACTGATAAGCATTTATGCCAAGTCAGCAGTCACTTCAGGCAGAATTGGCTCAGGGAAAATACACAGTGCTTCAAAATAAACAGGAGGAAGGGAAGTTGGCAGAACACCCAGAGAAATGTTTGCACCTCAGTGCTTACTTGGAATATTAAATATTTATATAGGCAGCTTTATATCTCAAAGGTATATATAAGTGATTTTCCATAAATTGATTAAACACATTCTATTTTATTGAAAACTGTTATCGCATATAAACCTTCAAGGCACAAGTCAAGCCAGTGCAAGTATAAACTCAAATTACAGCTTCAGAGACTCAGCTAGACCTTAAGCAATATTTCACTTAGGATTTATGATTGGACAATGTATTTTATGTAAGCAGAACATCCCGGGTTCATGTCAAGCTTCAGCAAATTGAGATATTTCAGGGGTTATATTGTCTTCCTGCCAATTGATTTACTACCCAAGGGAACTGGTTTTTTAAACCAATATTCAAAAATCAAACTGCTTTCAGTCAAATGCCACAGTTCAGTTTCAAAGCTGATCTGCAGAACATTTGGCAAAGTTCTCAAATATAATCTGTATGCAGATCTGTGCTGGAGATTCACTGGGGTAACTTTGAGCAAACTGATATATGTTCAAAATATTTTCCTTTAAACCTAGTTTCACAGTATAGATTTCGTATCAAAAAGGTTCCCTGAGAAACCAAATGCGAAATACAAGTATTGAATTTTTATTATTATTAGAGAATGAAACTCATGGGAATTCTGAGACAACACATTTTGGAAAATCCAGATTTTAAGGTGTCCCATAAAATTTGGGACCTCTCCTCCTGGAACCTAAGGAGGGGTTCTTCAGTGAGACTCATCACACATGTAAATCAAGGGGGTTGTTTCACTCTGCATGAAGGAAATAACAACAACAAGTATTACAAAGAGGTAATGAAATTTTGAGCATTGATTCATTTGGAAGGTTCTTTGCTGCTCAAACAGCTCCACTACATCCCTTGTGGTGTGAGATCTTCCCCAGGACAACTCCAGGCATCAAATCTATGGAGCACCTGCTGTGTGTGTCATTATTCCTACTGTTACAAGTTGAAAACCTGCTGGAATGACAGACTTGGAAAACTCTAAGTGCTGTCTTTATCAAAAGAAAATAAAAGGAACTAAATAAAAGGCAGGAACAGGAAATAGCAGCAAAACAGGAAGCTCAACATGAGCCAACAGTGTGCCCAGGTGGCCAAGAAGGCCAAGGGGATCCTGGCCTGGATCAAAACTAGCGTGGCCAGCAGGCCCAGGGCAGTAACCCTTCCCCTGGACTCTGCCTTGGGGAGGCCACACCTTGAGTGT
>JAWWLZ010000172.1:3345792-3363986 GCA_035041345.1 Poliocrania exsul | reverse complement strand
AGGGACTGGAGTTGGCCCAAGGGTTGGACTTGATGATCTCGGAGGTCTTTTCCAACCCAATCCATTCTATGATTCTAAATCTCAGAGCTTTCCAGCTCTCCCTTCAGCACTTCATGCCAGCAAATCATGGAGTTGCTCTGGTTCCTGGGTGGCTCTGGTGGTTCCATCAGCTATTACCAGCAGGACTGAGCCCTGCAGCTGCTCTGTGCAATGCTGGTGACTCACCTTTGCAGTTGAGCTCAGGTGTGTTGATGACTCCATTGATGGCAGCCTGGGCAGCAGCATTTTGTTTCTTCAGCAGTTCAATTGTCTTCCTCAACTCATTCAATTCTGAGTCCTGAAGGAGGAAAAAAACCATATGGTGATACATGGGAAAATGCAGCTCCAAGGAGGCTGCATTTCTATCTAAGTCGTGGTAGTTAATAGTGAATTTATGGAATAAATAGGTAACTGAGGTTTGGGAGACCTGGAGAAGCACACCCTCAACAGGGTGCAAAACAGCTTGGGTACAAGGATACAAAAAAATGTACATCCTCTATAATGCAGAAATAATGCCTACTTAAGTATACTGTCCAAAACCCCAGTGCTGCCAGTACTGCAAGGGTTGTTCTTGATATTTCTCTTGAACATGCACATGTGTGGATGCATTGAGATGAACTATATTACAAAAATATGCAATACTGAAGACTTGTGTCCAAAGCAAAAATATATAGGAATAACCAGTACAGTTGCCATGACATCCCAGTAAGGAAAATGAGTATTTTATGTAATTTTTAAATTGCATTTTCCTCCATCACCAAAATTGTGTATGTGATCTTTTTTTCAACCCACAACCACAAAAGCAGCATGAACACCAATGCTGGAAAGAGAAATTCAGACTTCCCCAATGTTTTCCAAGCTTGCCTTTTGTTCTGCTGTCATGGTCAGGCTCTGCAGTCTGATGGTCATGTTCCCCAGGCTCTGCTCAAATGCTGCCACCAGGTGAGCCTGAAATGAAACCAGAGAGAAGCAGTTTGTTCCTTCCCCCAAACCAGGATATTTCTGCAGGTGTTTAACCAGTCCACCTTGTGCATCACATGGTTTGTTGTGTAAATGACATGGATTAAAAATAACACTGATTAGAGAAGGTCAAATGCGCAGAGCACACACTATGGAAATGCTTGCCAACAAATTACCAGGAGTCATTTAATTGTGGCAAATTAGAAACAGACCCATTTCCACATTTCAGAAAATGACAGCCTTGTAATGTACTACTTTAACTAACAGTGCACTATAAATTAGGTAGTTTCAAGCTATAAACCATGCCCTGCTCAGCAGCAGCTGCCACCAAGCACTTTAGAAAACACAGAGGGAGGAGTAAAGCTGTGAATTTATTCTATAAAACATGCAATTCTACACCCAGAATACATCCAGAACATACACCTCCTGCATCCCCCAGGAGTTAAGGTCCTTTGAGGAGCCATATCTCAAAATGATAGAGTTCATGTGCTTTTCTCAGTTGTTGAAAGCAGCTTGGATCTTGTGGTAAACACAAAAATAAAACATTTTGCCACTTTGTTGAAACAGAAAGGCAAAATAATTATTTTTTTAACATCTCACAGATTAAGTAACTGGCTTCTAAAGGCTCCTTTAGGGACTATACCTTGTCACCTGAAAGTATTCCTGATGCCAAAAAGGCATGTCATTGTCTGTGTAGGTCTGTCCCTTGGCTATTGCAAGCACTGACATGAAAAGACAAAATTTACAGAGGAAAAAGAGACCAATCCATCCATGTTTCTAAATACATTCTGCTGTTCATTTTTGAAATCAGCCTGTCTTTTTATGTGGGCCATTACTAGCACAGATAAGGTTACTCAGTGACAGTTTTCAAGCATCCTTACACAATTAGGGTAACACTTTTCATGAAGCTTTTCACATAACCTTCAATTCTGAAATCTTTTCCCAAAGAGTATTTAAAAAAGAGAAAACATCACTCCTAAGTTTTAGAAGGATTCCCTAAAAGAGTAAAATAAAATACAAAACAGCAAATAAAACGTGAAGCAAGTTCTCAAATACAGAAAAGTCAGGCAGAAACTTCCCTCCAACTAAACCACTATTTCCCTTATGGATATTTAAGGCAAAAAGATGCTGGAAGCTACAGAAGTGGAGATTCTCACTGTGCCACCCCAACAGGAGAACAGACGCTTTATCAGCTGACAGACCTGCCTCTAACTCAAAGACTTCTCCAATATTTGAGTGCACCTTGCTTGCAACCGAGGCCAAGGTGCTACACATCATCCAAAATTCCCAGTGCTTGGCCAATTACCCTTTTCTCCTTTCCCAAGAAGCACAGAGAACCCAATTATATGTCAACTATATGAAAGACATCCAACTAGGAAATGAAAATGACTGAGAAGTAAAAGGAAGGAAAAGCAGAAGATGGAAAAGAATTTCATAAAAGGAAACTATAATTCTAGTGCCATGGCATGGCACTGTTTCATAGATATACATGGATATGAACATACAACTGAACACAGGCATAGTTCAATATGTATTTCTCTCACTATAATAATCTATATAAACCATAGAGAACAATATTTTATTTATCTATTAAAAATACTTCTATATACACAACTACAAGTAAAACTGTATAATCTTTCCAAGCAGAAAAGGGGCCATTTTCTCACCTAAATATACACAGAAAAGCAAAACCTTTCACAGAGCTATTCCAGACTTATTCAGCAGCAGCACACAGATGACTTATCCTAAATAACTCTTCTCAAATTCACAATGAAAACAAACATGAGCAGTACAATAACATGGGAATGTGCAGCCCTCATTCCCATCAGCCCCTATGAAAATAAGCAGAGCTGAGACTGTGAGAAAATGGCAAAAAGTAATTTAAAACCTCACACTACATATGTAGGAAAATCTCAATATTTATTTTAAAAACACAGAGTGCACAGCTTCTGTTGGGGAGGATGAACAGGGAACAACAAACCTGATATTCGGGAATCCTCAGCAATACTTTGCAAAAGCAAAAAATAAATGGGCAAGCAGGACTGCAAGGATTAACAACAGGATATATACCCTTAATGCTTTGACCTGAGCCTTAAAAAAGAGTGGCTCTTTCAAAAGTGGATCTTGAAATCATCCCTACCTAGAAATGGTCAGTGAGCTACGGAAAAAAAGTATCTGCACTTTCTAGTCACAGCAAAATGTTTTCAAATTCTTGCCCTTGATGGCTCGAGAATCAACAAAAGCTCCAAGTGTCTATGCAGGGAAATTCAGGAGGAAAATGAATAAATTAAAGAGACTAATTTGAATCGCCCAAGTTAAAAGCTTCTTATTAAAGGAATCGTGTAAAGGAGATGTTCCTAAAGCAGCATCTGAACTAACCTCTCCTAACAAGGGCTTAGAGACTGAAATGTACTACTGGGACAATTATAGCAACATCTCTGTAGTAGATTGTTGCCGACAAATTAGGGGCAAGTCCAAGTGTAAGAAGTTTAAATAGCATGAATAAAACACTACAAAATTTTAGCAAAGGGAATGAAGCAAAAATGGAATATTACCAAATCATAAAGGACGCTATCTTTTATTTTTTTTGGGGGGGGGGGGAATCCCACAACAAAACCCCAAATGACCACAAAACAAACAAAAGTACAGCAGCACATGTTTAAAAGTATTCTCCCCAGAGTGTGCAGTGGTAACCACACACCAATTCTTGGGTAAATGAGCAGCAGTTGGGCCAGACCTGTGCCCTTCACTGCTCTGGGAGACAGGTCTGTGGGCAGTACCAGTCTCCTGACCCTGGACACTGTGCAGGGAAATGCAACCCAGCCAAGGCAGAGCCACAGAGGCTGCCCAGCTGACAAGCTCTTTGCCTGAAGGACAAAGGCTGGGTTATTTAACAACATGAGTAAAAATGTGTGCAAGAGAATCTGGTCCTGCTTTCTCACACAGAAAAGACGCTTCTGGATGAAAACGAACTCATTATCCACCCTCTTTGTATCTGAAAGGCAGACCTAATCTTTGGAAGATTTTTAAATCGTTTCCTTTTCCTCTTGGGACAGTGACTAAGTGGTTTCACGCAGTCAAAGCCCTTTTATTTGGCTCCTCTATCAACTGTGTGCTTGGTTTTCCCAGTGCATGTTCAAGCTGTGATGCCTGCAGTGAACAGCATGGTGGATTTTCCCTTTAACTCTTCTTGGGACAGGTGTGAAACCTGTTCTCTCCTTCCCCAAGTTTTGTATTCCACCTATTCAGAGAGCTGATGGGCAAGCATGTCCTCCTCAGCAGCACATGCTCTGATGTTTATTCATTCCATAAACCAGGATGTCAGTATGATCTGATCTGCTGACTGTTCATCTGTAGCTTATTTACTCTAGAATTGCTTATTTTCTTTGCAAGCCTCTGTGTTCCAGATTTCTGCTGTCTGTGACTGCAGCACAGAACACACAAACAACCTTGCTCAGGGTCATACAGCATTACCTCAACACGTCCTGGCTTCCAAATAATTTTTTTCCATGTGTCTTAAATTACTTATCCATCAAATTCCTCAAAGGAACAAGCAGAAGTATTGTCTAGACTGGTTAAAACTCAGGTATGTTCACTCCTTAGGCTTAACTTTAAACTAGTTCCCACAGCCCATTATGCCACTACTACCTCTCATGCCATTAACCCACACCATTATGCAACATAAAGATATAATGTATCTCAATCCAAGTTTCTATCAATTTTTATTCCTACCAGTTATAATCTTTATCTGTATCTCATCCCATCCAAACATCAAAGCAAGACACTATTTATAAAAAAGACCCTGCCTTCAATGATTTTCTCAGGATCTAAATACAGCTTACATACATATATAAGCCAAAATTACATTTTAATTCTGTATTTAAAGAAAATAATTTAGTAGGATGAAGGATGTTATTTTTGGAAAGGTCCCACACCTCCACGCAGGTATTTTTTTAAACACATCAGTGATGTGAATTGAATGTTATACACATGAAATCTTTTTGTGTCTTAAAAACATCAGGAGGTAATCTGTGCATTAAATGCACTTGCCATTTCTGCTTGTTCTCAGAGTTGTACTCACATTGGCAGTCAGCTGAGTTGTCAGAGCTGACACTTTCTCTTGGGATGCATCCAACTCTCTCCGTAGCTTGCGAATCTGGGTGTTTTAAGAGAGCACTTTACTGCATCACAGTCAGCAGAAATAAAGTAGCAAGACACACAGTGCAGAGTGTCTTGGCAGAACATTTATGCTTGTCAAAGAGGATGTGCTCTTACCTCTGACTGGCACTTCTCTTCAGGCTGTAAAGTAAAAAGGAAATACATGAGGATATTACACTCTAACCAGCCTGACAAATTTATGCAAATTTTCAATTATTTCTTTTTGCATTTCACAAGCACTAATGTGAGTTTATTATTTTGGATTCCCACATCCCTATCCAACCTAAGATAATGGTCTGATTTATTTACTCTTAAAGAAAAGGAAAATAGGCTGCTGATGTGGTACTTCCTTCAGCAGGAAGGAATTTGGGCTCCACCTTCCAACCAGGGCACCTCTGAGCCTGACTCCTGGAATGGTGAAGTCCTGACTCTGTGCATAAAGGGCTGCATGAGGCTCTGAAGAGCCAGGACTGCCACAGGACATGGCTGCGCCCAGGCAATTCCCTTCATCCTGCACTCAGCCCTCCATGGGAAAGAGATCACAGTTTTGCATTCCAAAGTGATGTGGGAAAAAAAAAAGAAATCTCTCCCACTTGGGTGCACTGTGGGGGTGGAAAAGTGAGGACACACAAGTGGTTCTGAGAGGATGCCAAGTGGCTGTCGTGGTCTGCATGGTAAAGCTGTGGCTACTGTGGCTTGTTTCTGACCAAAGTTAGCAGCTAAAGAGAAGTATCCAGTAAAAAGTTACACACTCCACTGTCCTTAAGCAAACATGTCCATTTCCAGCCATGAGGAAAACTGCACCCCTCCAACCACACTGTCTGGAGCCACTCGTGCCTGGGCAGTGAGCAGAAAAACCAGAACCTCTGAGCTCTCCTTGTGGCTCCCATGGTTGTAGACAGCAGCCCAGAGGAAAAGGTCTGTTTTCTGTCCTTCCAGTCCCTGATCTGTATTGATTTGGGGCAAGGTCAATAAAGTAAGGTGATATTTTCAATTTATTATTGAGCTCTTAATAAGGCCATGTTACACATGTGGCTCCTTATCAGTGAAACTTATATGTAAAATAATGCTAAATAACACTATCCAGACTTGACAGACTTCATAGACAGGGCTGATCTTCCAAGAGCATGATCTTCCACATACTCCTTTCTCACACACTCCCAAATCCAGCTGTGGATCCATGGTAAGTGTCCTTGCCTAAGAATTTGAAACTGAAGACCCTGTTCAATTAACAGGTATTTCAGAAGGAATTCTGTCAGGTTCAGAAATTTAGGTCTAAGAGAAATTCCATTACCAAGAACAGAGGAGGCTTGGTAATGATCAACTTGAAGATAAGCTGTCTCCTGCCTTAACATAAGAAAGGAGTCTAGAATGAATGTTATCAGATTGTGTTTTAATCCTTTGCTATCTTCTCTCCATAAATTCCTGAAATTACCATAACCCTTCCTACCTATTAGCATATGTCTCCCTAAAACCTTAAAAAGTGGTCAAGTGTTCAATAAAGTATTCCAGTTTCCTTCCCCATAAGCTGGGATCGTGTAGTTTTTTGACCATTTCAGAATTCTTACCCAGTTTTTAGAAGGTTTGTGCCTTGAGGAACCACCAAAAGTGTGATCACAGCCTGCCTGGATTACAGAGCCACCGTTAAGTGGCTTCTTGGAGATGAACAGCAGTGAAGCCCCTGGGAATTGATCACTGGAGCCAAACACTCCTGTGCAGTTTGGTGTGGGCTGGAACCTCCTATGGCCCTGGGTCACTGCAGTGAGACCCCAGCAGGGAGGGAAGGGCCAGGCAAGGCAGAATCTGGTGCTGCAGCCTCACCTTCCTGTACAGCACAGGCAGAGCCTTAAATTACAAGGCCTTTTGTAGTGGATGTTCAAATAGAAAACCCTTTGTGAAAATATTAGAAGAAAATAAGCAAATGCAACATGCATTTAAAAACAGTCCTGTGTCTTCAAACTCCAGAAGGCCTTTTTTTAGCATCAGGTAACCTAAATGAATACGTATTTGTGGAGAAAATATTACTGACATAGTGAACAAATGGCCTCTTTACAATTACAAATATCTGTGGATTAAAAAGCAGACTCAAACTTCTTGAGCAGCAAATCATTCATACAAGGATGGAATGACTTCATTCAGAAAAACGTGGGATGCTTTAAGTAATGAAGGTTAAATCTCTCCATATCTACTGAGGTGCTTTGTAGCAAAACCTACTTAGCACAGAGTAAAATATAGACCCAAAAAATCCATGGCTGTTTTTAGGCCACTGAAGTCTGTGTTTAATGAGAATCCTGCTAAATGTCCACAGGCATCTTTATGAACATACACATTTCTTTCCTAGCCAGCATTCAGAACACAGTCAAATGAAAAGTGCTTTTTTTCCTCCTCCTTGAATGGCAAAATCAGCACAACCAGACCAGTCAATTCAATAATTTTAATCAGTAAACAAACTGTTCATTTCATTATACTCACTGTGGAATAAATAGATGAAGTACTGGAGACCAAAGAGAGAGAAGAACCATGCACTAAAAGAAAGAAAATAAACACAATGAACATAAATGCACTCACCACAAAGTGGAGTCATCATAAATCATCCCCTGCCAACCTACTGAAGAAATCCTTTCACAAATTTCATCATCCATCATAAACTTAAATTAAGTTACTGCCCCAATAATGTAGTTTGAAGAATGTATAGCCAGGTGATACAATCCACAAACTTGGATTTAGGAAAGTTGGTTTAAAATTTTAATACTTGGGGTTTTTTGGGAAAATGAGGTGTGGTCGAGAAAGTTGAAAAAAAGTCTGGATGAAGATTTGTTCAGAAATAAATATTTCTCTGGACAGTTTATATGAAGATTCTTGCAAAAGGGCTTACTGAAATAAAACAAACAAACAACAACAACAACAAAAAAAACCAAACCAAAAAAACAATAAGAAATCAACTGAAATGCAGAAGAGATTCTTCTCTTTTCCCTGCAGGGTTTTTTGGGCTTTTTTATAGTAATGACATTTCTTTAAAAGGCAAAGCTTGTTCTCTCATTAGAAAAATTAACAGAGTGAAAACATGGCTACAAAACTTTTCCTGGAAAAGAACTAGTTTCAAGCAATTTTTGTATTTAAATATACCTTCAGTAAAAGAAGGTATATATCATGTACAGTGATGGACTAGATGATCTGCAGAGTCTCTTCCAGCCTTAACTATTCTGTGATTCTCAAGGTTACCATCACCCTGATGGATTTATATAAAGCAACATTTCATTTTTGATTATGCTATTTAAAAAAAACCCTACCTGAAGCTACTCTTTCTGCCACTGAAACATGCAAAATTACTTTTCCTTTATTTTCATTTTTAGAAACAAAATATATTTAACTGAAACTCTTGCTCAAAATTCAGGATAACTTCATACAAATCATACGAAATAGTGTAAAATCACTCTTTCCTTCATCTAAACCTTCCAGCCAGGAAAAAATTTTGGAAAAGCTGCCATTTTACTCTAATTACCTACTGCAATTCTACAGTCATAATAAATGGGTTCTGCTTTCCCACTGACATTCTATCCCAAGGCGATGTTGGAAAGAGAAGTAAACAAGGTCTAAGTCAGCTTCTGAAGGAATTTAAGACAATTTAAAAAGCCCACAAGAAAGTCAAAACCTTTCACACCCATTCGTTTTCTCTGGTTCATCACATTCTCAATTAAAATTATCTCCCTAGTCAGGTGGTAAGGACAGTGCAGCACCAAGAACACAAAATAACCGGTGTGAGTCAGAGCCAGGGTCTGTCTAATCCTGTGCTCCAGCCCTGGCTGCAACCACAGCCTTGTTTATGGAAAAGAATGGAATGGAGAAGCAGATACCCAGTGATTATTCCCCAGCTACGTCTTTGCACCTTCTGGGAACAGCAGAGATGGAAATTTCGGAGCTGCAAACTGCAGCCAGACCATTATTTTGCCTAATTGCTGTGACCTCTCTACCATTAACTCGCTTCTGAATCCACTGATGCTTTGGGCCTGTAACAAAAAACTACTCCTGTGTTTAGAAATGTAATTCTTTGCCGTTGTTTCAGACCTGCTGTTGAATCACTCAGGAAGTTCCTCAAAGGTCTCCACTCCCCTGTGATATGAGAAGGAATGGATAACCAAGCACTTTATAATGCACCAAAACACAGATGTATCATCTGCCTTCAGCCATCATTTTCCAAGCAGTTTCCAAGATTCCTGGTTTAACTTTATTTGCATCATAGTGCTCTGCATTTAAGATCTTCTCGCTCCTCTTTACCTGCCCTAACCCTCAGGGCTGGCTTTTCCAAGATGGAAAGCCTAAAGTGAGGCAAAATTGCACAAGGCCACCAATGGACTCATGCAGGGAATATAATATTAATTTCTGGTCTGCCTCTCTATATCTTCCTTTGTGCATTTTTTACTAATAGAGATGTATTAAAAAAAGCAAAGCCCAAACAAAAAATCCAACAAAGCAAACAAAAAAACCCAAAACCCCATACCAGAGAAGAAACAGAAGTCTTTATAATGGAGTGGATCACACACATTTTTGGGTTAGCATCAACTGGAAATATTAAGATCACATTGGGATTTTAAAGGAGCAAAGAAGACTTGAAAAAAGGGAAAGAACATATAACTCTGGGAATGATCCTCCTGCCTTGTGAAACATCACCATCACATAGAATTGTAGACTCATTATTTAGGCTGGAGATGACTCAGTTCATTCAGTCCAAGCACTAACCCAGCACTGCCAAGGCCACCACTAAACTATGTCTACAAGTTCCACATCTACACATCCTTTGAACACCTCCGGGGATGGGGAATCAAGTGCACCACTTGAATGTGCACAGAATTTCAGATTTCTTATTGCAATGCCAGCTAGGGTGTTAATATGCTTGGGCAATTGGGCTACTTGAAGGCTATTTAATTAGGAGCCTGAAGGCACTTCTGCTCTTTGTGAGAGCCTTGGTTTCTGCAGACAGCATTGCAGCCTACAAACTGAATTGTTTTGCAGCTATTATTTTAAAGCACTACAAATGCATATGCAAGCTTGTACCATTTTTCATCTCAGAAAAGAAAAGGTTCTAGCCGTGATCAGCTGCCCAAAGAGCAGAAAGAACAACTATTGCAGTCAATGGCACAAAAAGGAATAATATTTTATATCCCAATGACAATAAATTTAATGATTTTTTTTCCTCTAAGTACCAGGGTGGAGCCAGTGGCAGCCCAGCTCCCGTGGGGAAACTGCAGAGCCAAGAGACCATTTAACTTTTACACTCTGTTTTTTCCCCTCTGAAGTTCTGGATATTTGGAAGCTGTTCCCACTGGCATTGCCACAGTCCTGAAACAGTTCTTCATGTACTGCAAGGCTGACTAACATTGTGACCTACATGCCATGCTGTGAGAGAACAGGACTGTACTTCTCACTATGGAGACAACAGAAAAAAAAAGGCTTTTAAGAATAAATCCTGGTCCTTCTGAAGTTAATGAGAAACAAATGTCTTGCAATCTTTTTGTGCTAAGAAATAATTAAGAAGCAGATTGGTAAGCTTAATTCAAGACCTGGATTTATGCTCTGTTGACACTGGCTGATCGTACAAAATCAATTGGTTCATTAACCACATATTTAATTCCTATAATACTTTTTAATCTATTCCCTCAGGGTGAAGGTGAGTGAGATCCACAGCACAACATCTATGTCACATTCAGAACCACTTGCTCACTCAAAACTTGTGATTATCTGAGAAATAAGCAGGAGCTAATAAGCAGGTGACCCTGCCTTCTGTACAGCCAGGGAAGTGAGAGAAGACCTTTCACATGAAGACAAAAATATAGAGACCATATCTAAATATTCATCCCGTCTGGTAAAATACTATTATGCTTTTAGGTGCCAAAAATCAGGGAAAACCAGAAAGAGATCTCTTCAGCACATCCACTACAGGGCCAAATTCCTTCCTTGTATACAAAAGTGGTATTTTCCAACTGCTTTCAAGTCCATAACTTAGCCAATCTTTATTGGACTTCATTTTCATTGCTTTTTTTGAATGAATGAAAAGCACTCAGTAGAACGTGTCACCTAACTCTTTTCATTTTCTGTGTTTAAAATGGTTCATCTTCAAACATGCACTGCTTATTAAATACTCATCCAAACCAGCCTCTCTCCTGGATAAGCATTTCTGAATTACAAGAGAAAGTTTAACCTCCAACATGTCAAAATGGATTTGCTGCAATCCTGAGGTCACTTCAGCGACTAAGGTTACACTTTTTTGGAGGATGTTTTCAATAAAAGCACAGTAAGTTTTGCTGTAGTAGCTCTTCCAGTAAATCATCCAAGTACAACACAGATGCCATGATTTAAAATTGTTTCATGGAATATAATAAGGAACAATTTACTAATAGCACAACTGTTTCTCACAGTATGGAATTCAACTGACTGACTGCACCTGGCAACCTTTGACTGGTCATGATCATCCAGCTTTCTGAGAGCAAACAGAGGTTCATTCCCTCAAGGATCCAGTTTTTAGCTCTACAGTGTTATTCTAATAATTTTCAACCCCTAATGAAGATCGTCAGCCATGGACCTTTAAAATACAATTAAAAGTGATGAAGTTAGATTGACTAAATTCAGTAATAAAATAATTAATTCATCTTTCCAGAGCCGTATCCAATATGCATTTTCTACTTCTTTCAATGGCAAAAATCTGATGGAATTACCAGTTACCTCCAGGGAGGCACCTTGTGGCCCCTACAAGCATTAAGTGTGGCTCCCATGCCTGTCTGGCTCTTGGGGAGCAGCAACAGGTACTAATTCTGCTGAGTAAGTGCAGGTCTTCAGCAGCAGAGAAGAGCCAGCAAAGGCTTGTGTGACCTAACATTCATTTATTGGCAAATGACCTTTTCTTATTTTATTTACATGGGCTCTTTTTATCAGCTCCTTGAAAAGATGATGAGGCATCAAAAAGACAAGCCTAGATGTTTTGAAGAACTAGTCCGGTCTTTTCTTTGAAAGATGTGTTGAACCAAACCAGGACATTCAGCAGAAAAAAAGTAAAGACAATTTGAGTACAGATTAAATACTAGAAAAATTACTGGGATAGAAACAGTCTGACTGATACCACTTATGTCATATCATATCATATATCGTATAATATCATATATTATATCATATCATATATCATATCTCCAGAAGTGTGGAGGTGCAAGTTTAGGAAAATATCCCTATTGAAGAATAACTGATGTGCTGACTCTAAGCATGAACTTGCCATTTTGACATTGCTAAAAATGAAGCACAGGATTGTTCAAACAATTTCTTGAATAGGCATGGTCTAGGTAGAACACTTATTTCCTGTGTCTGGCCAGAACAATCTATGAATGGGCATCATCATTCTCTCCAGTGACCAGTGGCAGGACATGAGGGAATGGCCTGACATTGTGTCAGAGGAGAATGAGGTTGGATCTCAGGAAAAGGCTCTTCCCCCAGAGGGTGGTGGGCACTGAAAGGATTCCCAGGGCAGTGGGCACAGCCCCAAGGCTGCCAGAGCTCCAGGAGTGTTTGGACAACACTCTCAGGGGCAGGGTGGGAATTCCTGGGGCTGTCCTGTGCAGGGCCAGGAGCTGGACTGGATGATCCCTGTGGGTCTCTTCCAACTCAGGATATTCCATGATTCTATGATCAGAACAATGATGACTAGGACCAGAGTTCTGTCTAACACTGAGAGGTCTGTGCTTTGAAATGACCCCTTACGGTGAAGCCAAAAATGTTAAACTGTGAGGATAATTAAGGGGTTTTGAGTTAGGAAGGGTTTTGAAGCTGCAGGCTAGGCCTTGTAGCTAGTACCTTTTGGTACAGAGATGAGAACACTGAAACTTAATTAGTCCTGTGAGAAAAACCAGCAGGCTACCAAAAACAAAATGAGATAAGAAGGTTTTGAGAGAAGCAGGCATGAGAAAAAGAATGTTGAAGAGATAAATTTTTCACACAACAAAGAACATCTGGGCAGAAAGTGACATCCAATTAGAAGCTGTAATAAAGTTTATAGACACTGCAATACAACCTATGGTACTTGGCTATAGGTGGGAGTTTACAATATATATTGTGTAACTTGTAGTTACGATATATTCTTGTATTCTTGTATCTTTCTTTCTTTCTTGGCCGTCTACCCACATTAAACTTCCACCTGGTTTATGCACAAACACCAATCCCTTCCAGCCCCAGCACAGCCTTACTGACCCTCCTCGAAGCCGTCGCGGAAGGAGCCTGAGCGGCTCATGGTCCTGCTCTTGTCATCCAGGGACACGGAGCTGTTGCGGAGCCGCGTGTCACCGTAGGGCTCGTAGGGTGCATCGGCGTTGGAGAGGCTGTGGGTGCGCAGCATGCCGGGGTTGGACAGGCTCAGCTGCGCCGCCGCCGCTGCCGTGGGGCTCGCTGCAAGGCAACACCAAACACTGCTCTGCATGGGCAACCACATTTCCATGCATGGTTTTGGGGCAGCAAGAACAAACTTTCTCCCCTCCCCCTACTTTAGGACACAAATTTCTGATGTCCTCTCCAGGCTTCGTTATGTTGAGAAATTCAATGAATTCAAGTAAGATCAGCTCAGTTGGTTAAAACTTGGTTGTAATAATGCCAAGGTCATGGGTTCAAACCCCTGTGTGGGCCATTGACTTAAGAGTTGGACTCGATGATCCTTGTGGGTCCCTTCCAACTCAGAACAGTCTGGGATTCTTTGAAAAGTAGCAGAATAGAGGCTAATACCCTAAAGGAAGAGGTATGCAAATCAAGCTAGTGAATATGAAAACTCAGGGGTCATTTTAAACACAGGGTGATATGTCTGTGCTTCTACAAACAAGCTCAGTCAACTCACTAACAACTCATAGGAACGGACTAATTAACCCTCATTTAATTTGGAATTATCATTCCTCAAAAACTACGTTTTTGTCTATATAGAACATGACTTGTGTTCTTCAAAGCCTTCAAGTTTTCAGAAAATGGCATTTTTCTATGCATTTAAGTCACAAATGTAAAGAGCTTTAGTTTCCCAATAGTTTTATATTTCAGAATTGTTTCTTTCCACTATGAGGGCCTAAGAATTTTAAAATATTAATTTTGCCTTAAAAGCCAATACTCTCCCAACCAGTGTTTAGGGCACAAAATGACTACTCCAGTTTTCATATTTTTTTTGTGCTAACATTATGCTTGTTATTTACTAAGAATTAATTGGCTTGTGGGGAAAAAAGAGAACACCAAAATCACTGTTCAGCTGACAGGTTCCTCTTGGTGTGCTGTCCTTGCCTGTTTCTATTTACACCATCAACTGATAAAGGCTATTGTAGAAGAAAGAATTCAGTTTACAGGTTATCAACCTTCATATCAACATTTGCTCTTAAATTAAATGCAGTGACTCCTCTTGACTCCAATATCTCCAAGCTCTCTTCTTAAGAACATAGAAAAACTTTTTTTTTTTTTTTCCTGGTGTTAATTGCTGTTTGTGGCCAAGTAGCTTTTGGAGCTAATTAATAAAAATAATCTCCAACGCTCTGCATAAAGAGTTAACTTTCTGGGCCAGTGACAACAGTTTTTTGTTGTTTTCTTTGATTTTCATGAACCTTCCTGACAGTTTGTTAGCTGTTGGCAATGTAATTACACTGTGTATATATTCAGCTGACATTTTGATAAGTGTCAGTTTGTTTAACACTGTTCATTAAATGCATTTCTTTCCAGCATGCTCAAAGAAAGGCTCTAAAAACGTCATTACTACAGCTCCAAACTACACTAGAAATAAGTGATTGTGCAAGCTGCTGCAAATACACACAAGTTCATAAGTATAAGCTTAACTATTTGCATGTAATTATTATACATAAATTAGTCATTATATATAAGTTACCTTAAACAATGTATTTATTGTAAATAATAATATTAATTATTATGGAGGGGCTTCTGAAAGGCAAAAAGAAACAGACAATGCCTGTTCCACACAGTACTTTGCAAATGCCACTTAGAGACAAAATATGTACTGTTAGAACTGATTTATATACCTAAAGACATTGCAAAGGCAACTGAGTCATATTTAATCAGCCCACCAGAGATGAGCACCACTAATACTTTAAATTAGGTTATTTCAACTACTGAGAGGGTCAACTAAAACCTGCAATGCTTCATGAATCCTGTCAATCAACTTTTGCTGTTTCCTTCATTTAAAATGTGTTTATCAATGTAATTATATGAAGGAATGGCATTTTTCCTGACTTAAAAGTCCCCTGACTTTTATGCATTGTTTCAGATTGAGCTTCGTGCAGTTTTGCAACAAGCCACCTGAAAAATATATCCAAAGATAAAATATCAAACTGATAAAGAGTGGCACATCTAGTAAGTGATATGCTTGGATTTCACAGCATTAATACTATAGAGGTAAGGAACAAGTCAGGTCCCAGTGTGTGAGACTAACACACAGCTCCACTGAATAGCTCACAAATTATATTAAGGACTGATTACAGCCAGAGAAGTAGTTTCAAAGTTACTGCAAGCACGGCACCTTTGGGCATAGGAGATAATAATGCCAATTAGTCACACTCCTTTCAATGAAAGCACTTCCTGGGGCTGAATGTGGGACCTGGAGGTGCTGAAAGGAGATGATCTTGTGTAAGGCACACAATTAACTGCTGGGACTGCTCAAACAGCTAATTATTCACCGAGCTGTGAGAAGTTGAATCTCGTTCCGGATGGGGATGTGACGCTGGATCCAGAGGAAAATGGGGAATTGCCAGCAGTGTCCTGCAGCCCTCCTGCAGAGTGGGACCGCAGCCACTCCTTGGCATCTTCTTGGCTGCGGAGCTGGGAGGATGGAGTGTACCTGCAAAAACAGACAGGCTTTTCACAGGGAACTTTCTCATTTAGTTTAGTGATCTTTCATAATAATAAACACCATGAAATGTCACAAGACTCGAAGAGGGAGGGAGGGAGAGAAAGAAAAATGGAAGAATCCTCATACGAAGTTTAAAGATTAAAATTATATAAACCCAATAGAATTCTGAATTAAGGAGCTGCTCCAAGCTGTTCTAAGCTGTTCCTAATTCATTTCCCCTCTGTCTGAGGAAAAAAAATCAAACCACACACTTCTTTCCTATTGCTCCAGTAGTAACAAAACTAGACTGACCCAAAGCTACAGATGGAAGTTGTGCAGTGTAGCACTGCAGAATAAAATGCAGTGTGTATTATGCATGTATGATTTAAAAATAAAACCATAACTTGGAAAACCTTTCCTTAGGCTATGCCAAAATTCTATCACTATTTAAATATTTTGGTACATTCAAAGCTTAGCTGAAGTTTTGTGATATTATAACCAAATGCAAGTCAACAAAGCCATTATCAGAATTCTTTTCAACAAGCTGTGACCCAATATTTCATATTCCAGAGACATTCGTGTAAAAGCCTGTGGAGGTGCATCCCATTAGTTCAAAACTAACAGCATTAAATCATCCCAAAGGAGACTACATTTAGCCTTCCTGAAGGCTAAAACAGCAGAAACATTGTCTATGCCAACATCAACGGCAAAACACCCTCTGGCTTCAGCCTAAGCTAGGGTTTAAATCTGATTGA
Source organism: Poliocrania exsul (assembly GCA_035041345.1). Taxonomy (NCBI): domain Eukaryota; kingdom Metazoa; phylum Chordata; class Aves; order Passeriformes; family Thamnophilidae; genus Poliocrania; species Poliocrania exsul. Next base: position 3,347,237 of record JAWWLZ010000172.1, on the reverse strand, counting down.
TTTATTGTGTATATGCCTGCAAAAATAGGTATGTTAGGCCAGGTGGTATGTGAGCTACGTGAGAGGGAACAGGTACCAACAGCAGGAGCATCATGGAAACACTTTGCTGATGGAATTCAGTGTCTGTCTTGGGTTGTGCCATCAGTTTTGGAGAAATATTTATGAGTTACTAGCTCTCCTTCCACAAACTCAACACTTGGAGCCTATTGTTAGCTGATATTATCTATTTAATTAATTTGATTCCCTCCAACTAAATACCCTACAGTAAGGTATCACTTATTAAGACTATTTTAAATCAGTGGGAACACTACAAAAATTTTAAAAAACCTCAAAATGCTTTCAAAAATACATTCATTCTTCTGCTTATGCTTCAACTCCTCAGGAACAGTCCCTGACTATCTGCATCTCTTAAGCTCTGCACATAAACCAGTTTATTAAGAAAAGGGGTTTAAATAGTCATTTTACTTTAACACTAAGGATTTTTTTTCTCGGCATTAATACCTACCTCTTCAGCACTCAAATGTTTTGGTCTTAGAAGAGTCTTTATTTATTAGAGACATACTGGAGAACCACAGAAACATTTTAAACAAGTTGGTTTTAGCCCTCAGTTTCATGGGCCAAGGCTGCTGTGAGGAACATTGTGTACAGCACAGAGCAAATTTCAGCTGCAATTTCAAGGCATCACCTCAGTGAGCCCAAAAGTTGCATTAAGCAATTCTGAAGCTGCAATTCCCTAAATTGCCTAATTCTGTAAATTCTGTAACACTTAAAGCATTTAATTAATGTGACTAATGTTCATTATCTGGCTAGAACTGCTTTTACCAATGGAAAAATCTTTTTATATGTCACAAAAATAACCACCTTAGAGACATACAAAACATATGAGAAGACAATTACTGAAAGTTTGTTTGAGGACTTTTTTGTTCTTTTCTGTAAGAGCAGAAGTTATCTCTAAAGCCCTATATATTTAAGTATTCTGAAACAATTTATTTTTTTAATTAATATATCCATCCTAAAAGGTTTGGCATGACTGTGTAAATCTTTTCTATTTGTATATCAACACAAAGGGTTAAAAAGATCTCAAGTCATTGCATGTAAAAGCCATAGAAAATGCAAAATTATTGTTTTCAAGTCAAGCCCAGAGATGGTTTGAGATGCTTTTCAGCAATTCAGCCAGCAAAAGCCACAGTTCTTGCTCAAGCAGAGAAGCCACTAGATGGAAAAAAGCACAGTTGTCAATGGCCTTCTTGGAGGGAGGAAGAAAGGAAGAAAGTAAAGAAGGAAATAGGGAAAGAAGGAAAGGAAAGAAAAGAAGGCAAAGAAAAGAAAGGAAAAGAAAAAAAGGAAAAGAAAGGAAAGGAAGAGAGGAAGGAAGAGAGGAAGGAAGAGAGGAAGGAAGAGAGGAAGGAAGAGAGGAAGGAAGAGAGGAAGGAAGAGAGGAAGGA
>JAWWLZ010000172.1:3331904-3345692 GCA_035041345.1 Poliocrania exsul | reverse complement strand
AGAAAGAATTGTTGCCACCTCTTGCAAACTGCAACCATCACCACCAGCCACAACAGAAACACAAAGCAAACTCCAAAGTCACCACAAAAGCTGTTAAACCACGTGGAAACACCAATACCTGAGTCCCTTCTTAGGCAAAGTGTTCCTATCAAGATGTGGGTCGCTGCAGAAAAGTTAAAAGAAAAGAACTTCAGAGAAGAACAAAAGGGAAGGAATAAGATCAGGACAAAGGACGTACAAACATGTGCATCCCTTTTCAGAGGAAAAGGTGCTGGGGCCTCCCTACAGGAACATGCACAGACCTCCTTACCCAGGAGGGGTTTGCACAAACATGCAGCTGGGACCATGCCAATGAACCACATCTGTTCACAACCTCATTTCCCTGTTTCTCCTGGCCACAATGAACAAAAATGGCTCTTTAAATGTCAAATAAGTGTACGAAAAGAGGCTTTTCAGCAGGCTAATGGTAAAAACTGATGAGAATCTTCCAAGTCCAAACCACCTTCCCATCATTTCTTTCAGCAGACAACACTTAGGGAATGCAGCTAATTACTGTCACAGCAGCACTGAGCCCAGACTGTCCAAATTTTCAAATATTAGCTTAAATTCCATTACCAAAGTAAAATGGACCTATTAATCACCCAAAACTCAACTACTTCAGTTTATGTTTTTACAACTGATGAACTCGTTACTGAGCACACTCTGTTAATTTGTTCTTAAAAAAAAAAAATCCACATGCTGAAGTAAATTAATTAAATGATAACCCTTATGGCTAAATTACAGTATGGGACTGATAAAATTACATCAGTGAGCAAAAGCGAGCTAGAATGTTTAGACTTGTGTCATCTTTTCCTAACTCCAGCACTCATGTGTACAAGGATGAGTGTACCCATGTCTCTGGGAAACACTCGTGAGCCAAACTGCAATAAGAGACTGACAACACTGAATGACACGGGGACTTCACGACAGAAAGGACAGGCCAGAAAGGCAGCAGGGAAAGCAGCATGCCAGAGGAATGCTGAAATGCTAGTGAGAGTTTCACAGGAAAGGAAAAAGGGGCATGATTTTCCAATTGCCTTTGGCAAAGAAATGAAGGTGCGGGGTGTGGAAATACCCCCTCCATCCAAAAGATGTTCCCAGAAATGAGAGCAACACCAAAAACATGCCGACTCTGCCGTGTGCTGCTCTCCACATTGATTTGGGTGTTTGAGGGGACTCTCACTGGCATATCTTTGTGTCAGGTCACAGCTGAATGATGAATGCAGCAGAGCACTCCACTGAGCACAGTCTGGCACAAAACAATTTGCTTCACTGAGATGGGCAACAAAACCTACAGCCTTGAGCGTACTCCTGTGCTGAGACAGCATTACCTGTCCTGTCTCCTGGGTAAAGTATTTCGGCAGAATTTGGGGCTAGCAGCAGGGGAAGAAAGAGGGCTAGAAGAACCAGTCCAACAAGACAGAAAACAAGAGAAAGAATATTAGAATGAAAAGATGAGAGAACAGAAAGGAGTTATAATAATAAAACACAAACAGAAACACAAACTGTCAGAATATTACAGTCAGGTGTTGTTTTCTCCACTGAGATGCAGTTTTGCCACCTGAATTCATAGTTACACATGGGGATGTAGCTGATTTCCAATGCTTGCAAGGGTACTGCCTCCTACAAGAGGTGCCTCAGAGACCATGCAGTGCCCAGTTTACCCTGCTGTCAGCTTGGCGAGCCACCAATACAGCTCTGATGCTGAAAATCCAGCCCTGGTCCCTCCTCCTTGCTCAGCCTCTTCCCAGCTCCTACTCTGTGTCCACACAGGTACCAATGGATCCCACTGTGTATGGAGCTGGGGAACTGAGCAGTGTGAACTACAATTCAGGGGATCAGTTTTCACTTGGATCCAGCTTCCCACTGGATTTATTGAGCATCCACAGGAATGCATGTACTGAAACACTGTAGGGAGCAGCTGGAGAGGGGACAGGACAACAAGGAGAGGCTGAGAAGGGATCAAATTACTAAGGAGATGGGGACTTCTCTTTTCAGTATCATGTCCAGTTTAGAATGCTATCAAAGAACTTTAACAGGAAAACAGTTCACTTTCAAAATCAAAATGATAATAACAGTAGAGTTTTCTTTGAATATCTCACTATCAGATCAATTAATAGGAGATCTTTGGAAGGATAACATAAGATGCAAAATTCAAATATTTGGTACCACATGGTAGCAAAAACAAGCTATCAACACTGGCTACCACAGCAAATTTAAAAGCTCACCTCTTGCTCCGAGCTGGGCTCGTTGCCTGGAATGGCTTCTCTGTGTATTCTAGTAGTACCATTCTGCACTATCTTGTAAGAAGCATTACTTGATTTGTATCTGCAGCTACTGCTGCCAGGGCTTCTTTCCCATTTGAGACACATATAGGGAAACAAGAGAAAAAAACACTAACCTTTCAGACAGTGTAGTCTTAACACTGTTGGTTCGGACAAAGGGCGTCAGAGAATCATCTTTAGAGGCTGGTATCAGGCCAGTGGAGGAGTTATGGCTCAGCCCCCCTCCACTGCTCAGAGAGATGTCAATGGATTCACAGCTGGTGTGAAGGCTGCTGACAGACTGGTATCCAATGCCATCCTTGCTGACAGCAGAAGAGCTACTGGCGTTGGTACCCCACGTCAGACTGTTGGAAGGAGCTGAATGTGCTGAACTGGGACTAGAAGCCAGTGGAGACTGGTTGAGATCTGTGTTTTTACCATAGAGAGGACTGCTGCCTCCACTGCTCAGCACCCCACTGCCAGAGGGGGAGTCAAGGTTACCCTGCTGGGTCATGGTAGCGTGGGGGTTGGAGATGACAACCGAGTTCTTCATATTTTCTGCTGTTGTGATGGGAACTTGTTTACTAGGCTTGCCACCAAAAAGTCTGTAAAAAAAGACAGCACAAAAAATACATAAAATGGAATATTAAGCAAGGGGATAATTTTATATCTAAACAATATATCTTCTTAGCTCCAGAAAACCAACATTAAGTACAGGATCCTAGATTGGACATACGCAACTATAAATTTATAAACTCCTTGTGCTCACTGACCCTTCAATAAAGTCCAGAGGCAACTACAACACCTTCAAATCTATGTTAAGTATGTTTTCTCTGAATCATCAAATACTGCTTTCACAAAGCTAAAATACAGTTTCACAGAAATAAAACACAGTCCTATCACCTTCTGCTCCTCAAAGAAAAGGGATAACTGAGAAACACTGCATTGATCAGTCCAGAATGGAATACCAGAGGTTGAGAGCTTGTTGACCAGGTAAATTCTGTGCAAATCCCCAAATGCTCTGTACAGAAGCAGCATTTGCTGGCATGCAATAAGAATAATAAGCACTTTTATCAAATGTCCATTTGTTTCATTCTATGAGCCAAGCTGGCTGGAAACTCTATTTTTTCAGTGGATAATGAGATGTTACCTGCTTTCTGGCACCTGGAACTGGCTCAGTAAAAAAACTAGCCGAGTTCCAGAGCTCAGAGAGGGAGGGGATACAGTCAGCATGGCTGGAGGAGGCTGACTGCAGCATCACTGCTGCCTGTGATGCACCTGCACTGCCAAGGAACGAGACACTTCAGTTCTCACCAGATGTCAATGGGACAGTTCTCAGAAGCGCAGAAGTGTCTTAGTAGTAGACATGCTCAAGACTAGGTTATCAATCATTCCAAAACTGATCTTCAAAAGTAGGAAAGAAGTGTATCTTTCACTCTAGGTTCAAACATCCACTCCAAATTGTTGCTGCTGTTTCTGCCACTTCCCTCTTGTAACTGGATTTGGAACCTTAATTTTCCTCGCACATACCTATATGGATTTGCTTTTTTATTCTTCACTGTGGAGCACTGGGGATGAAATCTGTCAAGGGGGTATCTGTAGCCCTCAGAACAGAGGACTACAGCACACCTACATAAATATTCCTAAAGACTTCCAGTGGGTGTGCACCAGGCCAAACTTTCTCTGCTTTTTGAGTATGCCCAGGCTGCCTGTACAACACACGGACATCGAGTCACTGTGTTCAACCCAGCCCAGGAGCACAGGCTGTGTGACACAGATGGGCACCTCCAGCACACGTGGAGCAAGCCCAGGGATGCCCAGAAGGGCTGTCTGTACTGCACAGGTGCTCCCTGCAGCTCCAGGGTGCCTCTCAAGGCTCTCTGGAGCACATCCTGCCTGGGTGGCTGCTGCTGCACACTTACCACAAGGCACCTGGACAACACTTCAGACTGCCAGAGGGCAGGTTTAGATGAGACATAAAGAAGAAATTCTTCCCTGTGAGGGTGGGGAGGCCCTGGCAGAGGTTGCCCAGAGAAGCTGGCCCATTCCTGGAAGTGTCCCAGGCCAGGTTGGACAGGACTTGGAGCAACCTGGGACAGTGGAAGGTGTCCCTGCCCATAGGGGGGGAAGTGGAATGAGATGATCTTCAAGGTCCCTTCCAGCCCAAACCAGTGCATGATACTGTGGCCTTCAGCAGCAATAACAGCTTAAAGTATTCCTGTTCCTATGCCAGGGCATACAAGCTCTTCAGTTGCACTGGGATAACTGTACTCTTAGAGAGATAACCCCAGGGCTTAAAAACACCCAACCACCCATACAACAGTTTTCCAACTGTTTTTAAGATGCAAGTCTTCCCTATTCATGACAGCATAGAAGTTACACACATTCACAAACTCACAGGTTAATCTGTATCATTACAAAGGTATAGATTCTAAATTATTTCACAACACAAGAGGAAATATGCAAAAACCAATGTGTGCAATTCATCTTAACTGACTATGAAAATTAAGCTCAAAATCTTCTTCACTGTCATGCTAGAAACCAGTAATAAGCAGAAGAGGCCCAATTCAACTCAGACACATTTCAACACATGCCAACTTAAGAGAGGTTGGTGAAAATTCAAGTGTGAAATTGTGAATCAAATGAGGGAACAGTTAAATTGAGCCTCCGTGTCTTCTCTTTGAAGGTTCATGTATTTCTAATGTAGTCTTTCAATTATACAGCCAGCAATTTAGCTTTGTAGTAATAAAAAAGTTCCCAATCAAATTCATATCAATGTGCCTGAGGCTTGAACACTGAAAATCTGCATTTCTCATGTGATATACTATAGAAATGAAAGGTCTATCAGAGTTTTTAAGTAGCCATTGATGAAAACCACACGTTCTAAAGGATGTGTCTCATCTACTGATAACCAGGAAAAAATAAAGTATCTTGAATTATCCTCACATAGGCTCTTCAAATAAAAACACCCATCTAAAGACAGTTTACAGCATTAGCTTAAGCTGCTATCACAGCCATTATGCTTGCACTGGTGCTTCAGATGGAATGTGGCTTTCTCACATCACTGGAAGCAGGATGATGGAGCAGAACCGTATGGGTATTATGGGCGTCAAGACAGAATGAAATGCAAAACACTGCAACTTGGAACAGACAAGCTCCTCAATGTCAAAGTCAGCTGAAAAATAATATTAACAGAACTTTTCACCAGTATCAAGGCTTTGATGTACACTGCATCAACAAAATAATTCCTCACTAACTATATGTTCGTGTTAAAATAATGTGTGGGGTACTGTTGGAGAAATAGGAGACAGATAGGATTTTTGTTCAAAAAATAGTATTAAAATAGGAAAATTTAACCCAGCTTAGGTAGTAACCTTATTTAGGGTTCTTCTACACAGGCTAAAATGTGGAGTCTTGCAACATATTGGCCTAATCCACACAATTAAAAGATTGCTTTGGGTGAATCTAAGTATGGCAGATCAAATCATGCCACTGGCATCATGAAAATCTGAGATGACTGTCCCATTTGATCACAATTTGGATCACAATTTGATCCATCCCAGAGTATTCCCAGGTTTCTTACATACACACTGGTGCAAGAACTCTTCGGTAACCTTCAGGTAAGAAAACTGTTACTCCTGTGATATCTGCATGGATAAAAGGTTTCAGGTATGATTTCTGTGATGAAGAGACTCCAATCACAACTGGCAAACTTTCTGCCAGACAGGTTTGGTTTTTTCCCAAACGTTAAATTTTTGCTGCTGTCACGTGACGTCTTGGGTATTCACAACCTCTTCATGTGAAATCAAATGTAAATACAAAGACCTTGATGCAGGACACCAAATAGTTAGTGCTCTGCAAAACACAGCCAGGCCTGGCTGGAAGAGTCCTGCTCATCCAGCTCCAACTACCACCATTGCACAACCAAGGAATTTGTTGCCTACCTGCGCAGAGTGGGAGAGGCCACATCGGGGTACTTGACTCCTTGCTGGTGGGCACTCTGAGCTCCGCTAGAGGCAGTCTGTGATGCAGGGTTCACTTTAACTGAATTACATGAGGCCACGCTCTCGTTGTCAGACGAAATCCCTTTCTCCTTATCAGTCTGATTGACTAATCCTGGCAGAGAGTTCCCAAGGATTACCTTGGCAGGCTCTCTCATTTTAGGGACAGGCAACCCAGCTGACTTGCTGCTTATGTTGGAGTCTATGCTACTTGTGCTAGATCTATTCCCAGCTCCACTTCTGCTACTGGATTTACTGGGCCGGGGCAAACTACGGTACTGAAGGTTGGTTCGTGCACTAAGTGCTAAGTAGCCATCATCCTGGTTTTGGGAGCCATCAACACTAGTCTTCCGACCAGTGGTCCTACCCATGAGTCCAGATGACTTTGGGATTTTCCCCAAGGTGGCCGATCTACTGGTGAGAGTTGCCCCACTGGCAGTGATTATAGTCATGCCTACGGCTGACCCGCTCTGTTTCTTAAATCCAAATGTATTAGCATTAGCAGCAGTTGCTCTAGAGTTACTTGTGGGAAGCTTTTTGGATTCATCACCACTGCTGCGTCCTGCATCTGATGGGGAACGTTTAACATGTCCAGCTTTAGGAGATAGTCTACCCTTTTCTGATACCTTGGCGTCATCAGTTTTCCCTACAAAAATAGAAAAAGAATTCTAATATTTAATGACTTGAAAACATCGAGCAAATGATGAAACTCAAAGCAGCATGAAAAGCAAAAGCGTGTTAGCCACCGGAGTGTGATTCAAAGTTATGATCTAGTCTGCACTGAACTTACATGCCACTCCAGTGAGTTATACATGCAGACTTGCCAGAGAAAGTATGTGGTGTCTTTTCCCTCGAGAATATGAAAAGCAGAACAGTCTTACGTAATAGAGACAGAGAAGAAAAAAAGTTTCCCACTGTAGCTACCACAGATTGATCATTTTTATCATTAGACAGAAGTGGTGTTAGTATAATCCTCTTAAAAGGCATTGTTCAAGAAAGTATCTCACTTCAACCTTTTCATACACAGCTGTGCACACAACCAAATAAGAGCAGAGGTACTAAAGCATATTACTTGATTATGCAAATTCAATCAGTTTTCATTCACACATCTGCAAGTGCTAAAATCATTAATACACTTATCAGAAAACCTAGAAATCCTTTTTAGTATAAATGAACATGCTTGTTTAGTATGGAGGGAAAAAAATCTCCTCAGTCACACATACTGTATGTTATTAGTTAATGGTGACTTCAAAAACTAAAATTGTGTTATTTATTCTTCACATAGTAGAACTGTGCCAAATAAATAGCTTGGCTCAAGACTGGAGTTGTCATGAAAACAACTTGCATGGGGTACCACCCTGAAATATGCATTTTCACATGAACAGAGAGAAATGTGGACATATGAGATGCTGCATAGGTTAAAGCAGTGCCTAAAAATACAGACAGGACTACCTGAAGTTCAGGTTCTGCCTCTGCAAGGTATTTAAACTGTTTTCACACCGAACACGCTTTTTGGCTTGTTTATGCCTCACGCCTTTCCTCACCTGTTCCAGGTGTCTTTAGTGTGCCTGAGGTGGTTGTAGGTTTAGGCCTTGGTGTGGTAATGCCAACCTGAGCTGACATGCCCCGTCGCCAGGAGCCCGTCTGCGAAATAACAGTGTTCTTCCTACCAGAAGTGCTTTTATCAGACTCATCGGACACATCAGAGGGATTCCGCCTCCACTTGGAGCCTGGCTCCATCTTTATGCCGCTGTCGGAGCCGCCGTCGGATTTCTTGACTTCATCCCCAGACCATAAGGAATTCCGCTCCACTTGGGAATGCTTTTCTGCATCAGTCTGGGACAGATAAGGAATCGCAAGACAACCTTCAGAGCAAGTCTTTCTTTTAAGAAGCTTCATAAATAAGAAGCACCAAACTGATTAATCAACTCAGCAGCCATCTCTGATGAAGAAACATAACACACCTCTGATGAAGAAATGTCACAGCAAGAAATGAACCTTGGCAATTACATTTTTTTTAATTTGTTTGGGACAAAAATACAAAAAAACCCCCACCCACAACAGACAAGCCCCTTGGAAAAAAATACCGCAAACTAAAACAAAAATGAAAAAAGTAACTCCACTTGTTTTATAAAGGACATATTCTGCTCCACAACATCTATAATCCTCCATCTCAAATTTCTGACAAACCCTTTCACTGCAGTGCCAATAAAGCATTGCAAACCTGTGCAGTCAGCTCCCCTTTGTTCCTGCTGCTTCCCTATCTCTTGTCTGGAGTCTGATCTTCAGAGCAGGAGAAGGAAACTTTTGGAACACATCTGAAGATGTGAAATGCTGTTAATTCTAACCTAATGCAGTAGAAGGACACCCAAGAACCGAAGAAAATGAATCCCCAAACCTTTCTAATAACACTCAAGACAGAGTTAAATACATAAATTACCTTAATTTTTAATTTAATGCAACTCTTACAGACTGTTTTTAATCCTATTCTTTGCACAGACTGACTATGCTACCAGTCTCTTACAGAGAATTTTGCAAAGCTCAGTATCAAATAGAACATTTGCAAACCTTTGCCAAATTCTCAGAAATGCTTACATTAAATCTATTAACATATATATATTTTTTCATTCCCCACACATTAAACATGTTCTATTGCTACTGATCACTCCTTCAGAACTCTACCCCTCCTACTTCAAATGCTGTTAATTAAATCTGGCAAATTTGCTAACACCACAACAAACTATTTTGTGATGAGGCACAAATGACAAATATCCACACATCTGACCCTAATCTGGATTAAAAATTCACAGCTGAAGTGTTCTCCAACCATCATAACCCCAGGAGAGACTGACAATTCAACACTTGATTGTGCAGGTCCCAGGTACAAGCTAATGAATCTGGGTAAGGTGCTGAGTGCCATCTCTGCCCTGCAGCCTCAGGAGAAGATGGATGTGCTCAGAACTGTGCAGTAGCCAAAAGGTGCAATTTACATAAAAGGATATTGTTTTAAATATCCCAAAGCATTATAAAGCCCACAGTCTTTACTCCCTTTGGATAATCAGAATAACAGAGCACAGGAAAGGCCGCAAGACCATTCACTATGCTTTCAGCAAAATGCTCTTTTAAGTTCTGAAAACATGCTTGAAGTTTATGACTTTTCTTTTCCTACCAGATCTCACCATTAATATTAGAGAATTTAGAGGAATTGTGGTTGCATTTCCTCTGCTTTTTACTGTAATTACCTCTTTTTTTTTAAAGCCTGAAAAACTAGTTAAGCGATCAGTATGTGAAAGCTGACACCACACACCACAATGGGCTTTCTTCAGTCAGGGGAAACAGTTCAGGTTTGGGTTATTTATCTACATATGGAGTCATTACACTAACAAACATTTTGGATTTAGATAGTATTATTATATTCTTGTGCTTTCCTTGTATCATGCAAAAGTTGTTTCCCTGCCTCTCCATTTAATGAGAGTAACTTGGCATAGGCTTGAATGAAACCGCTTTCTAACTCCCTTCTCTTCATAGGGCTGCCAGGTTTGGTGATGGTGGGTTACTTTTCTATTTCTGACCACTGGTGAGTGTGCAATAAATTCACAGAGTGACTGTTCCTGTGTCCTGTGCCTCTCCAGAATCAGCAGTTCATGTGAATGTCTCCCACATTTACAGATCTTGGAAGAGAGCATAGGCAAGAAGTACCAAATAATCAACCAACAAAAGCACCTCAACACCATCCCTCCCATGCTCCCATTAGTATCTTGTCTCAAGCTCCTTTTCTGGAATTGTGCACTTACATTGTGTTCAAGAGCAAGAAATACACCTACTTGCTGGCAAAGGGCTTATCATCCTACTTCTGGCTGACTAGGAAATATTCCTGTAGCTTTTATTTCCCCTCTTTTACATCTGGAAGATTAGTTACAGTCTCCACAGAGAGAACAGCACTGCAGGAAGTCCCCTACCTTTGCCCTCTTCCATTTCATTCCACTACTACACCCACAGCCCAAGTTTTTCTGTAGCCTTTGAAATGCTGCACCTCCACCTTTGAGGCCCTCTGGCCAGAGATGTTTCTGTTTAGTGGTAAACACTGGGAACAGCACAGAAACATGACTAAGGAATCAAACCCCAAATGCAGTGAAACCTGGCTCAGGGACTGCAGCTGAAACCTCACCCGCCTGCAAGGGTGAAAGTGGAAATACTGTTTGCTGGAGGTCATGGCAAGACACAGCGAGCATGAGCCAGGAGCAAAGCTGGCAGTAAACCACCAGGATTTCTCAACTTACTCCTGCAGTTTTGTAAATCCACTCCTGAAGCTGTGAACAGACCAAAAGCCTCTTTGCTGAGTAGTTGTCTTGATTTGACTCCTTAGGGATGCTGCTGTTTTCTATTTTGGAACATTTCCATCTTTCAATCATTTTACAATCACATGAATGAATTTATTACCTCGTTTCTTTCTCTCTTCCATCTTATTTCAGTTAAATAAGTTGTTTTCAAATGTCCACCAGGTTCTAATTTCTCCTTAAAATATATGTATGATGGGACTTAAAAGGTAACTTAGCTAAGTGTGTGTAATACAAGATAAAAATATTAGGCCCCCAAAACTCATACAGCTACATTAAGTGGTTTGGTACCTGACATAATCACAAGATAGCACAAAAACATGGTAAGGCCAGTTCTGGTTCCCATCACCAGCTTGTTCAGAAACAACTTGCAAACACCTTCATTGCACTGCTACAAAAAGGGGCTACAACCATGAATGTCTGTGAATATGGAATTAATATTATATTTAAGTTTTGCTTCAGGGTACTCACTAGCTCTGAAAAATCAGTTACTTAACAGAGACTTTTTCCTACTGCAACTATGCCTTCTTCCTTTGCAGAGATGATTCTGCCTGAGTTACTGATTTCATCAGCAGACACTGACATGTTCAGGCTCTCTCCCTTTGATGTTGCTGCATTATTTGCCTGGACTCCCAGCTGCACACGTCTTAGCTTCAAGCTCCTTCTTTAATTATTTGAAATCCAACTTCTGTACCATCTCAAAAAGATGTGACAGAATCACAGCAGCTTAAAAGTACCTCCTATTTAGGAGAACCAAAGCAGTGGATACTGAGAGAAGAGAAGTCCACATGCCTCTGCAGATTGCCTGCTGGTCCTTCATGGCTCACCAACCCCGGGCACAGGCCATCATACCAGTCCTTGAGGTAAGACAGAAAATGTCCCTGCAGCATTCACTGTGTCATGACCTCTAAGGACTACTCTGAGCAGCAAAAAATCAACCCTGCAAGCTACACATTCCAGCACACTAAGCTATTCTCATTCCCTTGGTTGACAAGTTCAGGATATTCTGCTCAAATGAAAACCAACTATTTTATGGGCAATAACTTTCAGATAACAGCAATACCTAGAAGAAGGATTGCCATTCATGAAAACTGAGGAGAGAAGCAGGTCACAGGTACACATAACAGAACTGCCAACACGACTTGTCTGTTCTTGGCTTGCAGCTTCTTCCTCCAGTAACTACACTCTACTGCTGTGCAAGTTCCAGCTGCTTTTCTTCAGGTGTTTGTTTGCACCCTCTTGGATGCTGCAATAGTTGTGGAGGTGGAAGAGGAGTTCGTCAACACAGATTTTGATCTCTCAGAGGTGTTTCCAAGAATCTGATCCATCAGAAGATAGAAGTCATATGAGTTTCTATTTTTTTCCCCCTAGGTTAATGTTTAGTCATGTCTCCCTATTCTTCCTTTATTTTCCCAGCAGTATTACAATGTTGAGACAGTAACAACTGTCAGAAAATACTTCTAGTTGTCTTATTCTCTGTTAGGTACTGACAAACAGACTTGATAGCTCTGAACTCCTTTCAGCTTGCATGGGACTTGTATTAGCAGCCTCAAGCACACAAGTAATCGCTGATACACAAGCAGAGGCTGACTGGAAACCCTTGGTGGAGGCTCAAATATGCACTTCATGGCAAGGGAACAAAGACTACTGTGTGCTTGCACCACAGTCCTGCAGACGGGGCAATGCTTCACAGCAACCACAGGGCTACATTAAAACTGATATTAAAAACAGATTGAGGGGCCAGGAATGAAAAATGACTGGAGAAGATGAAAAGAGGAAAGAAACAGAGGAGAAGGTCATACCTACATCCCTCTCCTCTACCTGCTGCAGTGCCAAGTCACCACATCCCAGTGGCTCTGGCACACAACACCCAAGTGCCTTCAGCAGGGTGTATAAAGAACAAAGTTGGACTTTTTAGTCCTGCACTTTTCCAAACAAAGTTCTGTGCAGCTGGGGGAGGGGGAGGAAAGCATTTTATGTTGCTGCAGATCTCTGTGTTATGCAGCTTATTTGATAGATGAAAAACTCTTAGATACCTTCACTTGTTCTACCCTCTTTGGATGTGTGGTGTCTGAGTACAAAATGCACATGTATCCTACTGATGGATGTAAAATTTATCCTCCTATGAAATGCTGCCAAACACAGAGAGCCTGCAGTACCAGACAGCTCTGGAAATGTAAAAAAATCTATTTCATGCTTACATTTCTGATGGAAGTGTAAATAATCTTTAAAGTGTCATACTGACTTTATTAAAGTCTACTATTTAAGAAAAAACATAATACATTTTCTAGAGCTTAAAAAAAAAATCCCATTCGCATCAGTTTTCTAGGAAGGCAAAAAGCATTTGTTGTGACACCACCACAGCAGAGAAGCCACGGATTCCATTCATGGATGATAATAAATATCAATGCCACTTGCATAAAGCAAAAAGCTTACCTGTGCATCTAAGTTTTTGCGGGAGGAGGCAGGTGTGTTGGCATAGGAGCTGATGGAGGAGCTGGTGTTAATGTCATCAGTACTGAGATTATCTATGGTGTCACTGATGCCACTGCTGACAGAGCTGCTGTCATCCCAGCTGCAGAAAAAGCACAAGGAAGGGAGAAAATGAGGGTCAAAAGACAGAAGGAAAAGTATTCTTTCTACAACCTTGAGCCTACTTGTGGCAGCCCATTACCACAGGGCCCAGTGTGTACCACCATTAATGTACCATCATTAACCAATAGCACTAATGACACAGCTCTTGCTGACTCAATTGAAATGTGTCCCTGCAGTCCCAGAGCAGGGGAAAGTGGTGCTTTGAAGGGATATTGGGAAGAAATTCTTCCCTGTGAGGGTGGGGAGGCCCCAGCTAGAAGCTGTGGCTGCCCCACCCCTGGAAGTGTCTGAGGCCAGGTTGGAAAGGGCTTGGAGCAACCTGTCTGGTTAAGGGAAGGTATCCCTGTCCAAAGCAGGGAACTTGGAACTGGATGGTCTTTAAGGTCCCTTCCAACCCAAACCAGCCTATGATTAAGCACGGGCCTAAGCTCTGCCAGGGGAAATTGAAGTTGGAGAGCAGAAAAAAATTCTTTGTAGAGAGAGTGCTCAGGCCTTGGAATGGGCTGCCCAGAGAGGGGGTGGATTCCCCATGCCTGGAGGTTTTTAAAGTGA
>JAWWLZ010000172.1:3283240-3295985 GCA_035041345.1 Poliocrania exsul | reverse complement strand
GGGGAATCCACCCCCTCTCTGGGCAGCCCATTCCAATGCCTGAGCACTCTCTCTGTAAAGAATTTTTTTCTGATCTCTAACTTAAATTTCCCCTGGCAGAGCTTGAGCCTGTGCCCCCTTGTCCTACTGATGTATCTGTCTGTATAGTGCCATCTCAGGAACAACCCAGGAGTCTCTGTGGAGTTTAACAGAGGTTGCTAAACCCATCAGGTCAGACACAAGAGCATCCTCCACTCAGCAAACCTGCAGGGACTGGCTCTCCTACCTCGTAAACAAACACTGTAAAAAGCATGAGCAGCAGTTGCACTGTAACATGTGGAATTCACCTTAGCTCTTGGCATTCTAACTTGTGTATGACAGTTTCTAAATAGTTTATCATGGAAGAATAGTTTTCCTCCTAAGCTACTGAAATAAAGGGAAAGAAGAGTGAAGTGGAGCTTAGGACCACACTGTTATACAAACAGTATTTTAGTATGCAATAGTCATACACTAATTGGTTTACTGCAGCTACTTGCCTGCACATGAAACATGTTTCTGTATGAACACCCACTGCACACATACTGCAAAATGTAGACCTGAGCCTTGCTGTCAGATTCTAGCACATGATCAGTCCTTTGATAAAAAATATCTACTACAGCTGAAATACATTGTTTTCTCTACCCATTACTCAGAACACGGGAAAATAAATATATTACTTTCAGGAGTTAGCCATGCTGAAATCCACGCTTTTTCATCAGCATATTTCATGTTCTCCACGGAAGATCAGCAAGCTGAAAGATTAGAGCAACTCTGCAGTTGCATAAACTGAAAACTAAGAGTCAGATTCTCATTGGTTTCAAGCATTGATAAATCTTGCATAGGTCAACGGGAGCTGGATGCCTTTGGCACCTTTGGCCATTAAATCATGGTAGTTTTTCTAACAAAGATCATGTAAAAAAGCACAGACAAAAATTATGACTTTTAACCCCTATACCAATGGGGCAAGTTTCTTACATGCCAGAACAACACAAGATAGACCTTTGTATTTTGACACATGTTTGTGTAATCACAGTTTGAAAGCTTTATATCTTATTTTCATTTCATGCAATATCCTCTACCAGGAATGTTTAATTCTGAAAAGATGCCAAAACCAATGATGCTTTAGTCCTGCATGCAACAGTGAGGTGAAGGAAGGAGGAAAGGTCTGTGGAGAAAAGCACATTTACAATGAATATACCTTAAAATAAATGAAAAGAAAAATTCCTACCCATTTGTTAGTACAGAGGAGATTAAAAGTTACTGGTGCCACAAACCTCCAACAATTTTTTAACTTCCTCTCCATCTCTTCAAACTTAAAACTGTCTTGGCTCTAAGAAACTGTCTTGCCTTTATGAATGCATTATTATTGCTCCAGATATTTGCTCTATGAGAAAGGAGAACATGATGAAGGCATATTTTTCTAAAGACAACCTTACAACGTTTCACTTGGGGAGGAATAACACCAGGAAATATTATCCTCCATATACTTGTAACAGGATTCAACACTACCTGGATTTATCATCCTATCACACCCACACAATACGGAACACAAGAATATCAGCCTCTCCTCTACAATGACCCATTGCAGTCCACACAACTCTATTGGTGTAATTCACTTGACTTTCTTATTAAAAAACATAGCAAATTTGCACGAATTGCCCTGCTAAGTTCATGACTCCAAGGAAACTCTCCCAGCACATTCAGTGCAAAAAAACCCAGAACTCAGAAGTAATTTTTTTTTACCTGCCCCAAAATAAAAAGAAATTCAAACATATGATCTGGGGAAAAGTGTAGTATCCAGACCCTGACTTTTATACAGATGGGTAAATTAACAAACAATGTAATGTCCCACATCCTTTCAGAATGGTACCAAAGGCCAGTGGGGAATGACTGCCTTTAATGAAGTTCAATATAATATTTAATGAATGGACAGTGAGATGGTGATGACATTGGTTAAAAGGAGTTTCTAATCTTTCCAGGAATTAATGTTTAAATATTCCTTGCTGGAGTTTCACTCTTCATCAGCAAGGGGAAAAAAAACCAAACAAATTCCTGTCAACATGGAAAGGCTCAGGTTAAACAAGAGAAGTTTTATGCACTTCTAACACACAGCTGGGACTTACTGCCCACTTTCTAGGTGACAATTTTTCCCTATAAGAAAGTGGCTCCTTGCCCTGTATTACAGGCATAAAGTAATTTGCTTTGGACAGCCTGGAGCTTTAAACTTCTCTTTTCTTTAGCCAAACACAGTCTTTCTGTGCCTCTGAAATTTTGAATGCTGTAACAAGCCCTTCCAAGTGTAACATTTTTAGGGTATTTCTGATGCTGAAGTGATTTATTTCCCTTTCCTGAGAGGCACGCTGAGGAAACAGGAATAGGGATCAGTAAAATCCAGTGGTGTGAATCACTTGTCTTCTGCCTGCACTCCCTCCCTCCTTACCCACAGACACAGCCAGCCAGCAGCACACACACTTTTATGGTCTGACAACTCTACCACTTCATATATATTCATTTCACTCCTTAATGCATGAATGTGAATTTTCCAAGTTTGAAAACAGATAGCCAAGGGACAGGCATTCTTTACTTCAGTATTAGGAAGAAAAGGAGCAGCAGGTAAGGCAGCAGCACACAACAGAGTGAGCAAGCCTGCCCTGATGTGCTCAGGCTCACACATCAGCCCAAACCCACAAGCAGAGAGAGCAGCATGCCCCAGGCTGGAGCCCACTCTGCCAGCCCAGCTGCTTCTGCCATCCTTTGGTGCTTTGCATTCCAGGTGGCTTTGGAAACAGCTGCCCAGGTGGCTCCTGGCAGAAGATTTGCCCAGCAACCCAAGTGCTCAAAACTTTAAGAAAAAAAAAGCTGGTAGGAATTACAGCTTTTGGATTATTCTGTGTATCAATATCCACTTTGAGGTGCAGAAATGTTCTCTTACAAATGCAGCAGTAACACTGTCATCCTTAATGTTTTCCTTTAAATCTCTATTTTCATTAGGCTTCATCTGTCTTGTCATTGCAGTCAGTTAGATGAGATCAAGAGGCTTAACAAGCTTTGAGTATCAAAGAACAGCTCCAACTCTGCCAGTTGCTAAAAACCAACAGCAGAAAATTCTCCACTGATGTTTCTGAAACAGGATAAATGGGATCAAAACGATCCTGTTACTGCAACAAGGAGCATGTGCTAAATCTACCTAAAATGAAACGGTGGGATGATGGCAACTCCAAATTTCTCAGTTTAGTTTGAATCTGGTCTGCATTTTCCATCATAACATGGACATTAGTATGGTCTTTTCCTAGGTTTATATCTCCCAAAGCCTTTCCAGCCTCTGTTCTTGCCTGGCCACCTCCCCACTGGCACAGATCTGGATCTCTGTCACCTAAGGGTTGAACACAGACCCAGCCTCCACGCCTATGGCTGGCTTAAACTCCAGTCTTTGATCCCTGTGAATTCCAACACACATTCAGGAACAGGATTAGGTCTTGAGCTTTCAGGCTGGGACTACTAACACAGTGCTCAAATCCCTAATATTAGACCAAGTATTACCTTTCAGGTTCACAGAAGCACAAGCCTGAGGCTCAATTCATTTAAAATTGAATATATATTTAAGGCAGTCTGTAATCTTTAAATTAATAGACTTTCACAAAAAATTAGTAACTACTTACAACTAACAAAATAATGAATGAACTATTAATGGTTTTGAAGATGCTCAACCTAAACATGGAGTAAACTCTGATTAAATTACTTGCAGTCTGTTCCACTAACGAGTAAGACAGGAAAAATGAGATTATGCAAAACTTAGTAAGTATATTTTAGTTTCATAGTTTACTTAGGGAAACCTCTCACCTGTAAATCTCCAATAACACAAATGGCACTGCTTATTCACACTGCCCAAGCCAGTCTAGAAGCAAACCAAGTTCACCTCAATTAACTGCTTAATGCTCAGACCTTTTTCGGGGGGTGGGGGGGGGTGGGGGACCAAACAAACAAAAACAAACAAACAAACCCAAAACAAACAAACAAAACCAACCAAACAAAACCAAACAAAACCCAAGCAAACAAACAAAAACAACAAAAAGCCCCACAACTCTACAGAAATAAGTGGCTTCTGTGAAATCGATACTTTCCTATCTGGAGATGTATTAAGGCTGCCTGGCACATAAGTCATTCAGCAGCCATCAGAAAACAATCTTTGGGCACTGCTGTCCAAGGCTACATTTTTTTTCCAATGCCTTCTCAGCTTCAAGCAGTTCTGCCAGCAAGGAATTCCAAGGACATTGTGGCCTAAGGAACTTGGGTGGGGGTTGTCACTACAGGTCAGATCTCATCTGTGCCCCCACATCTATTCCCTGCAGGAGAATGGCTTCTGACTGAGCTCCTGAAGAAACCAGTTTCCTTGTGGAATGGCCAGTCTTAGGCAGATGTAGTCAAAGAGAAATTGTCAATATATAAAAGAATAATAGACTGAAAGAAAGCACCTCTCACACTGCTGCACCCATTGCTGTTCCAGCAGAGTCTCCTCAGTGTATGATCCTCTTCTCAACACATTTAAACTGTCAGCCAAGTGCACCTTGACCTCAAATTCACCTTCACCTCAGGGAACAGCCTTGCTCCACCATTGCTTTTAAAGCTCTTTTACAAAACTAGTCAGCCCAGACAGGCTGGGCTGGAGTCAGGCTGGAAAACACCCAGGAGGTCAGTCCTTTCAGGTGTGCAAACGTCACTCTGGACCCCAGGGAAACATGGGTGGAAATTCATTATTTACAAGAGGAGGAGACTCTCCCACCCCCAAGCACAGGCTGATGGCCTGAAGCCAGGGCAGGGCTCACCACCATCAGGCCCTTGTTCAGTGGAGCTTTGCACACGCCAGTTTGGATTTAAATGTCTAAATCCTTTCTCAGGATCTATTTCAGCAAAAATCAAAGAAATAAGCAGTGGGATAAGGGATCTATTTTTCCTTATCCTCTTTAATTTTGTTCAGGACAGGAATGACCTGTGACTAAAGAGGAGTAAGGAGGGAGTGCTGCTTCTCCAGAGCTTCTCAGCAGCATCAGCAGCAGAGTAACTTCACAGCACCTTGGGATCCCCACTCTTTCCCTGAAGACAATCCCCATCAGCACCGTGTGTGTGACTGCATCCCCCTCTACTGGCCAGCCCCAGACTGGGACTATTTTGGCCTTTAGAAGCTGTCCCTTCACTCAAATTACAACAATCTGATGCAGCAGTTCAAACACTGCTGAGGTGTCTATTACTTTGGAAAGGAGCCCCCAGTGAGATAACTGTTACTAAATGGTATTTCGCTAAGTGTTAACAATAGGACAGTATTTAGAAGTAAGCAAAAAAAACCAATACACCCCAACTTCTGAGTTCATTTCATTAACACTATATATGACATAACACAGCTTTTTCTACCACTATAGTCAATAAAAAGTTTGATTCCAGCTGATGTCTGAGGTTATAACTTGTCTTCCTGAATCTTACACAGCAAGAAAAGTTCTATGAGAGCATGTTACCTGAGACATCATTTGTGATAAATGATAAAACAGTATTATTGATGAAGCTGACACAAGAACTATTCCTGAAATGAGAGCAATATTTAAGAACACTTAAAACAATATACAACATTAATACTATGAAAATGCTTGTGCCAATATCCTATTCACATCTCCTGTAAAGAACTATAAGCACAGTCCTTGGAATCAGAATCCTATTTTGATTTAAACACTGCCACAATTTTTAGTTTTCATTCTTACAGTACCCAGATGTCTATGACTTTAAATCCAAACTCACTTTCAATTTGGTTTACTATGAAGTCCAAAGTCAAAGTTTCCTTACACCTTTTCATAAAAGTTAAACATTTGAGTTTTCTTGCCTGACCCCTTCATTATTTGTGTTAATTATCCATTTACCATATATAGATACTATTCTGCAATGTTGAAAAGATCAAAATGTGAAAGAAGACAGCCCTAGCAAGACAAAAGGCAGTTCAAATAAACACTCTGTTCAAATACAGAAGAAAAATAAAATAAACCTCCTAATGAGTCTTAGTCATGTTGAAGTGTTAGAGCCATATAAGGAATGCAGTTTTACCCATCCACTGTACTTAGATGAAAACTTATCTCTAAAATCAGACCATTTAAAGAGCAATGTCCAGTAAATGACTAATCCACTGGAACTCAAAGTGTACAGGAAAAAATACAGTGGTAATAACCATGGCAAGAAATAGGTCAGAAAAGACTATACCCAGAGCACTGAATCAATGCACATGTTCTCACTCAGCCCAGGACCAGCTCTGCCACTCCTGATCCCCAGCCAGCCACGTGTTACCTGGAGCAGCAACCACTCCTGTGGCAGACAGGTTAGAAGGAAAGGGGCTCTCTCACCTACTGCCACCAATAACAAACTCTCCCCAGCAGCAAACTGCACAGTCCTGCTTCTCTTCCTCTGAAACCTCAGCCCAAGTGAAGGTCTATTACACCATGTATGGCCCTGACATCTGAGAAAGATGCGTCACTGTCTGACTGATAAATAGCACAACCAAGAAACTTAGCTGCAAGAATCTTACAGATATCAGTTACCCTTCAACATTCAAGGAAATCAGTCCTCAATTTCAGCTCTTCTTTGCTACTAATAGATACAACTCCTAAATGTAAGCCTGCATCAGAAGTCTATTGAAATGATGGCTGTGGTCCATGCAGGGCACCATGTTCTCTGTGGGCTTGACAGACCTGAACAGAAGCAGGGCTATAGCCTGATTCCCTGATTCCCCAATTCCCCACTGCAAATGGTCTGCTGTCCCTTTTAGCATCCTTCATCCATGCTCCAAATTCAACTGCTTGCAGTGCTTGCAGAAAAACCCCCAGGGAGCATGAAGGTTTGAATAAACAAGAAGGACTCATAATCTCATGAGCATTGTGCACACAAACACATTAGGGTGTCATGGAAATCAATATCTGCAATGGGAACTCTGTGAGCCCCCAGTCATCAAAATAAATGAGCAGGTCAATGAAAAAGCCAAATGCCTCCCCCCACCACCAACCATGCACCCATGGAAGGTGGCTGTAAGGAGAATTTTATCATGGTGGCCCTGAACATTGGATATAGGCTGTGCCCTTCTGTCCTTATCCAACAGCTGAAGGAGCAGTGTGTTCCTAGGCTGGCCAAGTGAGGTTTGAGAGTGTCACTTAATGAGTTCTTAACAAGATACACTCCAATGAGTGAGCTGGGCAAAGCCCAGCCTGGCATGGTCCCCACGCTGGCCACTGCCTTGCCTCAAAGTGCAGGCTCTCAGGCAACTGAGCTGCCAGATCACCAAACCTACATTTTGTTTGACCATTGCTGGAGCAGCCACATCTTTGCAAAAAATTGATTTTGACTAAGGTGTGTTTGCAGAATCAAAGCCATTTATTGAGAAAACCTATGACCAGAACTGTTAATTCTGCATAGAAAGCTGCACATTAAGGTAATGAAAACAGGGAGAGAGGGTTAAGCAAATTAAAAGAAAATAATTCTAAAAGACTTTTTTAGACCAACAGCCCTGTCACTATGTTCTAATGACAGATAAAAGGGAAATTAACTCTACATCTTGTTAGAGAGAACTGGGGTGGGGGGAGAGACAAAAAAAGTATGTTAGTAGCTAAAGGGAGACTGAACTGGACAAAACCTTCTGAACAACCCCCCAGAAACCACGAGAATTAACATCCCTACCTGGGACAATCTTTAGGGCAGACAGGGGAGACACTTCAGGGCTCTGAGGTGCCACTTGTGATGAGGCTCTGAGCTCAGCCAGCCACCAAAGGGTTACAGTGGGCTGGGGTAGATTTGGGGTAGATTTGAGAGACACTTCAGGGCTCTGAAGGGCTCTGGGGTGCCACTTTGTGATGGGGCTCTGAGCTCAGCCAGCCACCAGAGGGTCACAGTGGGCTGGGGCTCACTCCCCGCCTCACACAAATCCCAGTCCCGTTGCTTTATTGCTGGGTTATGTTTTAGCTCCCACAATATGGCAACTTCTTACCTTTGATCCGCTCCCTGGAGACTTCCTTAGTTTAAGAGCTGTTTTCTGGCTGTTTGGCAAAGATTTTCCTCCTAACCCTAAGAAAGCAATGCTGGTGTCTGCCAGAGCTCTGCTTGAGCCGGCTCACTGAAGAAGGCCAAACGAAACTTCCCATGACCGAGTACATTTCAGAGAAAGCATCAGGATCACAGGGCTAAAATAGCTTTTCTTGGCTATTGGATTTATTTTGGCTGTAACGAATATTTTGGCTTCCCTCCCCATCAGTTTGCCAATGAAAACACAGATCCAAGGTTTTCAGGCTGCAGGATTGCAGCAATACTGAAAAATGACAAAGTGAAACACATACCAGCTAATAAAGAGCTATTCATGCTTTAAATACCCTCTTGTGCTGCTCTCCACACACTGTAACAGCTTCTGGAAATACTGAGCCTGCTTGCCCTAGCACTGATGTTGGTGATTTGTTCTGCAGCAAGTCACATGGATGCTTTCTTTACAAGCAGCCTCTCTGATTTCTAAGCATTTTATTACTCCTGTCCCACAAAGACACCATGCTGTCCTACTTTTTTACTATTTGGATTAAACTCACATTGGGGAAGGTAACCTATGGAACAGGCTACAAAATGTCTGTTCACACTGGAGATGGTGGCCCAGTGTCTTTAGGTGTCAGTGAGATTCCCCAAAGGTAACACAATACTCTCATTTTTCTATCTCTCCCCATTATATTGGGATTATATCCAATGCTGTTATTGCAATTCAGTACTGCAATATTTCCTTCTCAGGACTCTCCATGGACAGTGTGACCCCAGCAGTGAGGGGCTCCTTCCAGCAATGCTCCCTCCAAATGCCCAGTGCGGCGAGGAGAGGACCCCAAACTGCCCACCCCCAAACCCTGCCCACAACCTGGAGATGGAGCTGCATCTTTCCAACGATGGATTGACCTATGGTGCCCACTCTGCCCTTGGAACTGAGTCAATGACTCCAACAGTGCTGTATCAATCACTAAATCAGCTCATATTATGTAGCAAAACAGGATTTTTTTGCTAAAGGTAAAAGATGGGGGGAAAAAAGAAGACATTTGTTCACGCTTCTCCTAAGAACTTTACACTGAGATCTCATTTATCAATCTGTGACAAGTTATATGAGTAAAAAGTGAAAGTTATCTCCCTTTAAAAACTAGTGGGGAAAAAAGAGTCAGATACTCAGTTTAAGATGTCCTAACACTCAAGGATAGGAGTGAGGTGGGGTGGAGCATATGACTCTTTCTGCAGGATTAATCATTCTGACAGAAGACCCACCTGGCAAAGCCATTTTATTACACTGTTAGTCCCTTAGATCCAGAATCTAAAGACCACGCCTGTACTTTCAGATGGATACCCACATTTTTCACCTTGCAAAATGACCAGACAGACACAGAAAAGGAAATGATACACAGAGATGAGTGAAGGCACAGATTTCTCTGGCAATACCATTCATAAATTCAACAACTTTCTTATTCTTTGCTTTTCCTCAACCTGGAATCTGAACTTTATACACTAAATAAAGATCTGCAAGGACTGGAGCTCCTCTGGGACATGAGCAGCAGAAGCCTTCACTGACACAGTTCTGCCAGGGATAATTCTCAACTCCTGCTCAAGGTGTTTTACAGAAACCATGGTGCTACTCAGAATTTATTTTCCTCACTTCCAGACAAAGATTTCAGGCACAAGTTTGAACAAAATTCATAGTCCAGAGGAAAATCAGTAACTTACTACAATAAACATTACAAAACTCAGGTGTAAGTTGATTTATTTGAGGAAAAGACAAGGTGCTCTTTAGTGATATGATGCGTTATTAATGCAGCTACAGGTACTGGTGCTTTATGTGAAACAGAATTTCATACTGGTTTTTGCATCAGCTGCTCCAATATATGCTTCCCTAACAAAGAATTAAAAATAAAGTGTCAGACTTCAAAAAGTGTGAAAATGTCCAAGTATTCACAACAGACAGAATTAATGGAGGGTTCCAGATGGTGTAACTGAACTGGCTAAGCTAGTGACAAAGCAGAGCTGGATTCCAGCTTTCTACTCCAATAAATGACACTAAATCTTCCAAAAAAGCCAATGCCACAAGAAATGTCAATAACAACAAAATTACAAAACAGCAAAGGATGTAAGATGGCCAGACAGGGAAAAGGCTGATGCACTTGAGCTAAGAAAAAAATGACTGTATGCTACAGTAGGAACTGAACATAGACATCCTGAACTGAATACTGACTTCAGAGCAAAGAACAAATTCTTTTTCCATTCAAGGCAGAGATAAAATGTTCATGTAAAACCTTCTTCAGAATTGTCTGTCACTGCATATTTCTGCCCACTAACTTTTCTTTCAACTTTATTTATTGTACCTAGCACAGGGATGCAAACTCATTTCCTTACAGTGAACTGCCCCCTCAAAGTTCAGTAAAACATGAAATATGCCTCACTCTCTCCATCTCGTGGGCATAAATGAATGTTGCAGCATGAGTCTGACAACCACAGTGAACCTTGACTCAGGCAAACATTTAAACATGTGCAAGAATATCTTCATTTACAGGAATATTATTTTCACATGCATGTCAATCAGGTGTTTAAATCTGACAGATGAAACAAACTGTGACAAGTTGTCTCTCCAAACACTTACTCAAACCAGCAGAATACATTTGGTGTTGGTTTTAATCCTGTCTACAAACAACCATGAAAATGTGGTGTAGAAGAACCACACCAAGGGAAGAACTGCACCAAGAGAAGAATCATACTAAGGGAAGAACCTCAAGGGAAGAAATGCACCAGGGGAAGAACTGCACCAGGGGAAGAACCGCACCAGGGGAAGAACCATACAAAGGGAATAGCCACACCAAGGGAATAGTCACACCAAGGGAAGAACCGCACCAGGCAGGGTGTTAACTTACCCACTGGTGATGTCATCAGCCCTGATGTTCTTGCCCAGCACGTCCCCATCACTCATGTAGCCCGTGGCATCCATGGCAATGCCCTCCAGGTCGATGTCGTCACCAGCCTTGTCAGCAATGTCGGCATGGCAGATGCCGCTGCCGCGCGGTGCCAGCTGCCGGCGCAGCGGTGCCGAGTACACGTAGCGGCCTGCCTCGGCACTGATGAAGCGGCTGGCATTGCCTCGGGGTGGGTACCCGTTACCCATGGACGGGGCATCGCCCGCCTGCAGGCGAGGGCTGGACTGCCCCAGCCTCCACGACAAGGGTGTCGGGCGCCCCGTCAGGCTGAGGATGCTGCGGCCACTGATCTCGGTGGTGACGTTGGTGTCGAACGTGGTCTCCAGCGTGCTGGAAAACAGGACACAGGTCAGGTGAAATGGGAGATCTCAGGGGGCTGCAAGACCCTGAGTGCCCACCAAGCCACAGACTGTCAGTGACAGCACTGACAGAATTTACTGCTGGACACTCTGTCACAGCGAGGTCCACTCCTCCACATTCTAATTAATGACATTCTTGCACATAGACCACCAGGTGCTCAACATGAGAAGACTTAAGCAGGAATTTTTAAGGGATTATCCACAGTATCAAAGCATAACATTTTCATCTTCAATTTCAATTATATGTAACTTCATTATACCACTCTAGGCAAGGGAGTGGGATAATAAGATGACTAAAGGAAAATCATCTGAAGTATTGCTTTTCTGATACATTCTTTTGTCTGCATTCATTAAAATCCTAAAACTCTGGAGACACACACAGCACCAAGATGAAAGTTATTTCTACATGGAAAAGAGGATTAAATGAAAAAAAGCAAAAAGAAACGCCAAAAAAATTTCTTTTTCAAAATATATTTTGCATATTAACAAGCCAGTGAATGAACTGGGAATTGTTTTAAAGATGTTCAAACCCAAACATGAGAGTAAACCCAGAAAAAAACAATAAATTATTACATACATATATATATATATATATGCATGAATTGAGAATAATTTTAAAAATATTGATAATATTTATACATAGAACCCTAGCAATGGGACTGCTACACCATGAGATTTCAGGTGATGTGTAGAGACTGCAAGACCACACCCCGAATGCTCATAACTGCAACTTCTCTTACCCTCATGAACTCCTCTCTTCCTTTCCTGCTCTACTATCACTGCCACCTTTTTTTGTTTATTGCAGATACTTTTAAAAATAAACAGCACTGTACCATTCACAATATAATGTTACATATAGGCTGTAAAAACCTATGTATCCTCTGGTTGTGGTAATTAAATCATGTTGAGTTGTTGCGTTAATTGAAATTTGAAAAGAAAAACAGCAACGGAATTTATCTTTGCAAGCTCTGCCTCAGTTTTAGATACAAAGGCAAAACACAAAGGGTTCCCTCAATGAACTCATTTAGGGCTGGAGTCCATAAGGCCCTGACCTCATTAGAGGACAAACAGCTGCTTCTCCCAAACCTCCTGTTCAACACTGAAAAGGTCTAAGTCACAGAATGTTTAAATGCAATAGCAGCCTTTGCTCATTTATAGCATATTTTAAATATTGCTTAAGATTTCCAAAAGCTGCTTTACCAAATAGAATCATAGAATCATAGAATTGATTGGGTTGGAGAAGACTTCCGAGATCATCAAGTCCAACTCTTAATCCAACCCCACTTTGATTACCAGGTCATGGCACTCAGTGCCACGGCCAAGCTCACCTGAAAAACCTCCAGGGATGGGGAATCCACCCCCTCTCTGGGCAGC
>JAWWLZ010000172.1:3268436-3282103 GCA_035041345.1 Poliocrania exsul | reverse complement strand
CCAGGATCCCATTGGCCTTCTTGGCCACCTGGGCACACTGTTGGCTCCTGTTGAGCTTCCTGTCCCTCAGTCCCCCCCAGGTCCCTTTCTGCCTGGCTGCTCTCCAGCCACTCTGTGCCCAGCCTGGAGCACTGGGGAGTTGTGGCCAATAAAAGCAGTTATATATACATAGCTGACTAACAAACTTTTAAAAATTTGTTTGACCAAAGATTGGCCAGGAATTCAAGGTATCCACTTAATAAAGTGGGTCAGGCACAGCTCACCTGCTTATTTAAACAAAATATTACACACAGGAGGAGAGGACTGTAATGCACTCCAGTTATTCAACTGTAAGATGAAGAAACATTTTTACTTATATTCAAACATCAGCTCACATATTTAATGAGAACTGACTATGCTCTACCTTTGATTCAATACACAGCCTAGCCCATCAACTACTCACCACACATCTCAGATCTGTGCTCTAAAGACCCCTGTATTTTCCATTGTCAGTGTCATTCATTTACCCAGGATGTGACACAGAGGTGTTAAAGTAAGAGCACAATTATTTTCTCACACACACAGCCATGCCCCTACCTGTGAGTGACCTGTGTTCCCCGGAGGCTGGACATGGTTTCCTCCAAGTTCTGCCGAAGGTCCGCGATGTTCTTCACTGTTCGCAACCGCCGCGTCTCCGCATCCTCTCCTACAGGGCAGAGAAGCCAAGAGAAAGGATAATGCAGCAAACTGCACACAACTCAGCTCTTGCCTATGCCTGAATCTGACTCAAACACAGTTTTTTACTGACTTCCTAAACACTCTAAACTGATTAGGACCAAACTCCATTCCCCTCTGCAGGCACCTGCCATCACCACATCCCAACTGAGATGAGCTCTGTAGGGTCAACTCCATTGCACAGGTTGCCTTTCAGATGCTGCTGTCCCGTCACTTCCCCATATGCCCCAGTTTAAATTCTGGTTAGCTTTCAACCTCATTAGAACACATTCTCCATCAATACCACCCTTTCTATCTCCTACACTGACACAATTAACATCAACCTGACACAGCCAGTTTCTCCAATACTGTGTTTTCACTAGACCTTCTTTTTCCTTTTTCACATAGAGCCCATTCTACAATAACAGCTTTCCAACAAACTAAACTGTGCTGACTGGGTGTTCCATGCTGATTGATTTTTCAGGTAAAATCGCAGAAGTTTTTCCTTGTCAACATCACAACACAGTTACTGTTACCTAAATGTGCTACATAACACAAAACTGGGGGATGACTTAGTCCTCATGGCTTCTAGAAATCCTGTTCTTTTTAAATACTCTATTCTAAAACACATTTATGTCCTGCTCTTTAAAAGTAGTTTATGTAAATTAAAAAAAAAAGTCTTCCTACTGCCTCAGCATAATTTCTTTTTATAAAATTAATAATTTAATTAGTGCCTCAGCATAATTTATTTACATGCTCTCAGCTGCCTATTCAGAAATGTTTTGCTTGCTACCTCAGCTGAGCTTTTCAGAGTTAAACCTTCTAAGAGGCTGCAGAGAAGGGAATCTCTAGTAGTGCCAGCATATTCTTTGTAAGCTGAAAGCTGGAACAGAAAACCTCCAAAAAGCCATCACAAAGCTTGTGCTGGGCCCAGAAGGACATGATGTCATTCTAAAGGGTTTACAACTCATGGCTAAAGAAAATACTACAGTAAATGAAAAAATTTTTACATTTTGTATCTGCCTTCTCTGTACCAGTGATGCATTCTCAAGCTGCCAGGATCCTGGCTGATTGCTAGTTTAGATGGATATACACATATTACACACATCACATGTGTTAAGAACCAGATAAATAAGCTGTGGTTGGAACTTTCTGCACTCTTTGCCCTGCATTTCATGTTTCTAAAACATGCCAAGCTGGTGGCACAGAAAAACCCAGTCACACACTGTTGCCTATAAAGCAGCAGTGGCACAAACTACTGGCCAAAGTGCTTAGTCTCCATGTGAGCAATTTTTTTTATTCAGTCCTTACTCCCTAGGAAATCATCTCCCTGAGTTACAATTCACTTAACCCAAAGGGTCAAACAATTTTAGTCT
Organism: Poliocrania exsul; assembly: GCA_035041345.1. Lineage (NCBI taxonomy): Eukaryota > Metazoa > Chordata > Aves > Passeriformes > Thamnophilidae > Poliocrania > Poliocrania exsul. The sequence goes on along the minus strand of JAWWLZ010000172.1, from coordinate 3,280,034 downwards.
AGCTGGACTGGAAACATCTGCCTAACAAGAATGATTCCTTTAGCCAGAGGGTCTCTGGGACAGAAAACACTTTCTATACTCATGGATCTACAAATTTTTGCAGTAAAGAACATAAAATATTTATAGGCCTTTAGCTTAACAATGGTCACAGTGCTCTTTTACAGAAAATTTCTCTTATAGATACAAAGGCAAATGGCAGTAACTTCTTAAGAGAACACACAGGAGACAAACTAAACCCAATTCTATTGAGATCGCTCTTACACCTAAATTGATACTAAATTTTCACCTAAATGACATTCCACTGCCTAAATCATAAGTATACTGAAAAGATAGATATGGAATAGTGCCACCAGAACTTAATTATAAAATCACTTAGCTCCCCATGAGCAGGCAGAATCCTTAAATGATTCCAATTCCATTTTTCCCTATCTATGCTCTCTCTTGCTCTATATATGCCTTTAAATTAACACCAGCTATGCAGGGAGAGAAGAAATCTGTCCCTTAATCCCCAATTCATTCAGGTTGAGGAGCTGATTGCCTTGTTTGTTCTGTTGCCTCCAGGTCCCTTTCTGGCTGCTGCTGTGGGGGTCTGGCTGTGCACAGCTGGGCTTTGTGCCTCCGTTTTTGGAGGTTCTTGGCTCTCTTCTGCTTTTGCATCCCCCAAACTTACATATTCTATGTGAGTAATAGTTTGTATTGACATTGCATCTGTCATTAAAGACTAAAGCCCTTTTGTGGTCTATAAACACTTCTCAGTTTACAGGCTGAAATACATCCAGGCTATGAATTATGATGATGATGATGATGGTAACACTGAAAAACTCCCAAGTTTCTTACTTGGAACTCTCATATTTAAATATGAGCCCAAACGTGTTCTCAAAGATTTTATCCCCTGTGCCATTTGTTTGCCTCTCAAGTACTTAATCCACTCATACAGAAACTGTACACACAGATACCCTCATTTATGCATTCCTGAAGCCCTTTTCCTCACCAAGCCTCTGCCTCTCACCTCTGCCATCAGCACACAGGTATAAAGGCAGAACTGATAGAATATGCAATGCAGTATGAAATTATTCTGACTGTGAAACTTTTAGCCACATCATTTTTCCAAGAAGGGCTTTTGGTTTCAAAATCCACATTAACCTGTAGGACACCAAGACTCAGGAGATGAAAAAACCCTGAGATATTCTACAGATTGGATATACTGCAGTAGCTTGCAGTGAGCAAAGTCAGAGATATTGCTGAAACTGGATCAGGAAGAGACTTGAATGTGACTTTAAAAACACATTTTAGATCAAATTAGATTGTACTGTACATCTACACATGAATAGAATATGGTTGCTAAAAAGGGCTTTGTTACATGGATCAGCTTAAAAATGTTTGCTAATTATTACATACTTCTTACAGTAGCAGGAATTCTAGATAAATATATGAAGTACTTTCTAATTTAGACTGTTTGTATTCTAGCTACAACCAGTCTCAGCTTCTCTATGCTGGACACAGTAAATTGTAGCAATTCTTTTGACTGTAAATTGATTTTGGTCCCCTGTTGCTGCAAAGGCTGTTTCTCAAATTGATCAGACTTGTGTGAGTGATACTGAGATTCCCTCAAACCTACAACTGAACCAAAACATTAAGGAAATAAACTTGATCTTTTCTGTAAACTCCAAAACAAAGTGTTTAAAAGTAAACAGTAAGTATCAAATGCTTGGGAACACTTAGGATCCTTATAATGGCTTAATCCTGAAAAATGCTGCACATTTCCTAGAGAAACATTAAGCATGTAGAATTCCTAATGATTTCAAGAAATTTGTGGGGCACACCATTGTGCTGAACTTGAGCATCCAGGATTCAAATTCCTGACACTGAGTTTCCATTGCTGAAGAGCTGAAAGAAATAGCATAAAAACCAACTTGCTTTAGCCCATTCTTATTTAACCAGAGCACAGGGAGCAGCTGGTGATGTTGCCAAGACATACCTGAGAGGTCTTCGAGAGCAGGCTGGGCAGATTTGACATAGAGAGCAGAATCCATGCTGACCCCTCCTGTGCTGGCCTCGGCTGTCACATTCCCCTCATTGTCTGTCTGGGATCTGGAAGGCAAAACAGAACACAGATGTGCAGTCACTCTCCATCAAAACAGAACAGAGATGTGCAGTCACTCTCCATCAAAAGTATCTCAAGTACAACAAGGAGACGAGTGCACCTGCCAGCAGCCACTCTGTCCCTCTCTGCAGAACACACCAGCAGACTGATTGTACATAATTCATTAGTCCCATGTTGCATTATGTCCTGGAAATGGAAACAAGCACTCAAGTGTAAAAAGAATAAAAAATTCATAGTCAAAGAGAGGCTTCACAGCTCTTCAGACAGGGTCTTAAGATAATTAAAATACAGCTGGAAATCCAAGTATCAATAACATCAGTTGTGGCTGATCTGCTCTTCTCTAATAAAGTCTGTATGACATGAAGATAAAGCAGGTAGTGTGTGCTGGAATCTTACCCTCCTGTTAGTTTCCCTTCAATAACTAGCATTTATATTTTAAAAGCAATGACTGGCTAAAATCAACTTCAAGCTCCAATTTACTGTCCGATATTATGGCTGTCAGGTAATGAAAGGTGATGTTGTAAGAATCTACTGTCAGATTTGAGCAATATATTGTGACTCATTTCACTTTGCTAATTGTGCTGTGTTTTGCTTACAGAGCCACATAAACCTGGAAGCCCAAAAGGGCAAGTGCTGTACGAAGTGAAGACAGAGTGGGGAATGGCTATTGCAATATTCTTAATTTCAGCTGCCCCTTGTAGCAGGATGCTCTGCCTGGAGTAGGGGTAAAACAACTTGAACAATAACCCATTTTCAAAGCTCTTGGTAGTGAAAGGAGAAGGGGGCCTCATGCTGCTGAATTTTGGTGTTGAGTGATGTTGAAACCACCCTGACTCATCAATCCCAAAGTTAAACATCCTGATGGTGAGGTGAAGATGTGGCAGACCCAGTGAAGTGCCTGATAAAGGAACAAACAAGTGATACTACTGAGAACTCAAGATGCTAAGCTGGCACAGCTGGCCAGGAGACACATGACTGACAATCACTTTATGCTATTAAAGTCCAGTACTACTGTATAACAGCAGGGGTTTCTAACACACCCCTTTGCTCAAAATAGTGCACTGTACTATACTAGTAGCTATAGCTTCCCATACTGTGTAGTAAATAATTCTGATTCTAGTCTAATCATTATCATAATAAACCATCTATTTTTACATAAATATATCTGGTTTGCTATCCTTAACCCTGCAGGGCAAAGTTACTTAAAAGTTCAATTGGACCTATATAATCCTTTAGACACAAACAAAGTTGACAAAGTCTGGGGCTAAAACTGAGTCCAGTCAACCTGGACTCCTCTCAGAGGAGGGGTTTAGAAAAGCAAGGGAACCCTTTCTGCAACTTGTGACTCAACAGGAGGAGGCCTTAAGGAAGGGAAGGATGTGATAAAAGTCTCCCAAATTATGAGCAGCAAGAAGATGAGGAAGACAGAACAAGTGCTTGCGTGCTCTTCATATGAAAGAATTAAGTGGTGTCAAAGAAAACTAAGAGACAGCTGTCCAAACCAAATATCTCATGATCCAAATGAGGAACTTCTTGTGTCCCTAGGAATCTTTGCTATTGATTTCCCTGTTGTTACACTTCCCATTGGCTAACAGAAGATGCTTCAAACAGAAAATGGACTAGACAGAGGTCAGCTGTGACCTCATTTGGCCACTCCTTTGCTCATCTCATTCAGGGTTAATGCACAGAACAGCAGACTTGTTGTCTGGCCTTACCTATACTAAGGGATGTTGTTCATTAATTTTTTTTTTAATTCCCAATTCCTGCTTATAGTGAGGCAGCTCCACCATTGTGACCCTAAAGACCATGAGTGCATCTACATCATAAATTGGTGCTGTTACAATTTTTAAAGCTATGATGCACAAAACAAACTTGCTACATGTGCCTGTACCATGTGGAAGAGCAGTACCTGGTCATGGTGTTCAGATCCTCATCTTACCTGTTCACAGGGGTGAACACAACAGTTATTCCCCCTCCTATCCCTCACACATCTTAGCCTGGCAGCCTTCACCCTCAGTTTTTGTGTAAATGCATACATTGCCTTCTCTCTTAAGGCAAGACACTTTTACATGCAGCAGCATCGCTGCTTCACCCTCCCATCCCAAAAGAGTTCCAAATGACCCTCCCAAGAGCATCCCGTCCCAGGAGCCCACCGGAGCCATGTCGTACCTGTACATGAAGGGGGCGACCGTGGCGGTGTTGGGGTGGCTGTATTGCTGCTGGGGGTGAGGTAGCTGCACACTCACAGTGTTGCTGCCCGTGCTGTGTGTGCTCACGGCGGGCCCATTCACAGCCTGGCTGCTGCTGCTGCTGTGCAGGCCCCCTGTGCCTTTGCCCTCGGACGAAGCAAGGCTGGACGAGGAACTGGAATGCCGGCTGTCCAGTTGGGACTTCTGGTGCGAGAGCCCCGCGCTGGCCTTGCCGCTGCGGCTCCTCTCGCCCTCCTTTGCAGGGACGGGGGCACTTGAGGATTTCCCTGTGCTGTTTTTCAGTCCTGGTTTTGGTATTCCACTGTGAGAAGGGGCAGAGGCCTCCTTCTTGGCACTGTTCAGCTTTCCTCCTTTAGGGATAAAGCTTGCGATCTTGGAGGACTTTTTTGGCATCTCTGTTGTTGCTAGTGCTGTCTGTTCTTCTTTTGGTTCCTCTCTCAGGTCTGGCTTTTCAGTGATAGATGTTCTCTTTGTAATGTCTTTACTTTTATCCTTTTCCTTCTCTTTCTGTTTCTCCTTCTCCTTCTCATTACCCTTTGGAGAACTTTTCTTATTAGTCAGTGCCCGGCTAAAAGTCCTTTGTGCAATTCCCTTGAGTGCAATTTTGGGACTACTGGACATCGACCCCGGGTTATTCACGCTCGGATTCGTGGCATCAATTTCCTCACTCTCCTCAAAGCTGAGAAGCGTCTCCAGCCTTTCACAACTGTTGTCCCGAGACCCCGGACCCTCCAGAATCGTCCCTCCAGCTTTGGAGCCTCCTTTGCTGTTGAAGAGCTTTAACTTTTCCAGCATGGATTTCTGGGTGTTGGGAGTTGTTTTGGCGATTTCTGGGGGTGGCTTTGGAGGCTCCACCGCCGGCTGCTTTACAGACAACATGGAAGACGTAGCTGTGTGCTTAGCACTGAGGGACTTGCTGCGCCAAGGCTTAATAGCAGAGCTGGGCTGAGGGATGGCTGAGGAGTTATTGCAACTGAGAGTGCTGCCACAGCTTTGAACTGAGGATGAGACATTTTCATTCATTCCTGTGGGCTGGGAGGCTGTGCTGTCTGCAGGCTCTGGAAACAACACAAAAAAAAACAACCCAAAAAACCAACACGGTAGTACCTGATGCTACAGTTAGAATGAGATTCTTTCTGTAAGGAAACGCTAAGAATTTTACACTGGTAACATTAAATAGACACATATCAGTATTTTCAACATCAGTATAATGTAGATAAAATAAAAGCTGGTTTTCTTTTCCTACCCAACAGAAGAGCAATGAGGTCCCACTGTATAATTTACATTTACTTGCTGTTTCAAGAAGGAAAAAAAAGAACCTCTTCCAATTCAAACCAAAATGTGTTTTGCAATGTGTTCTCCCTTATTAAGTCCACAATACTTTTTCATTAGCAAAAACACAGCACTATTTTCTAACTGAGGGTTCCCTCTGCTTTTGGCAAAATATTTGCTGTACAAGTTTGATTCTTAGAAAAACCTCAAACATATAAAAATGCAGGAGTAAGGAAAAAAGTAAAACTGCAGTCTTTTCAGTTATTAGGAGTGGTGAAATTTTCACATGTAAAAGGTAGAAGAAGCCTCCATGTACAAAAATAAAACCAACTGTGTCCTTTTGCAATGGACCTAAATTAAGTATTACTACATATCTTAACCCAGCTGTAAGATAAACTTGTTGCAGTAACTGCACAGCCCTCCCCCTGTAGAGAAAACAAACCTTTTATTTAGTTAGTTCCTCCTAATAGTATTTGTTCTGGTTAAGAAATTAGTTTAGAGCTTAAAGAGATCTTGAAAAATCACACTCACCTACCAGTGGCCACTTCTCCTCTGAAGTTTCTCTCTGCAGAGTTTCCTTTCTGGAGATGTCACTCTCTCAATTATCACAAATATGTTTTCTGTTAAACTGCTCATGTTTCCAATTAAGTTTTGTCATCTGTGTCTGCTGCCTGCCCAGCAGCCTGCTGGGGATTAACGGCTTTTACCTATATTTCCCTGCTCTCCCTCACTCAAGTAAACTGTGTACAGAGCAGCATTTTTTTAATTCAAAAATCAACAGCGGCGCAGAGCGCGCGTCCTCGACAGCAGGAGCAGCCCTGGGAGCGCAGCCCTGTAAATCATGAGCTGCTGCAGCCACACAGGGACTGCTTTGCTTCACTTGCAGTGGCTCGGTGAAGATATTGCTCTGCTGACCTCCTTCCTCTGATCCAAAGCAGATCTGCTGAAGATTTCAAGCACGTACATCTTCCTGACTCAACAAAGCATCGGGTTTCTGACAGTATTAGAGACTCCTTCGTAACAAACTCAGCCACTTCACATGGACAGAGTGGGATAGCAGGAACTAACGATACTGTAAAAAATACTATTGAAGTCAGAAGATTTCCAGCACTCTGTTATTAACCAGTAACTGTGATACTGGCCAGCTTTGCCAGTCCTTTTCATATGACAAACTACCCACATGGAGCTGGGAAGGAAGCATGAGCTGGATTACAGACACAGAAAGGAATCACGCTCCTTTTAAGCCTGTGCCAGCTTCCTGACTTCCAGGGCATTCCTCCTGTTTTACTCCAGTACAGAAGGAAAATCAAGCCATAAACTGTCCCAAACAGTAATGCCACCTGCTCCTCTCATTGCTCTGCTCATCAAGCCTTCTGAATCCAATCTGATGGGTTAAAGAGGACTGAAGAAGTGATGGCATAGAATCATTAAGGTTGGAAAAGACTTCCAAGACTGAGTCCAACCATTAACCTGATACTGCTAAACTCACCACTTAATCGTGTCCCATGTTTTTTGAGCACTTCCAGGGATGGTGATGCCACCACTGCAGGAGTCACAGTGGCTCCCAGTGACCTGACACGGACACGAGAGAGGAAGGTTCCTCCCTCTGCTTGCAAAAGCTGGACCACCACTGCAGGAGTCACAGTGGCTCCCAGTGACCTGACACGGACACGAGAGAGGAAGGTTCCTCCCTCTGCTTGCAAAAGCTGGACACCACTTCTCTTTCCTCTGTGCCTCTCACCATCCACCGCTGCTTTGTTATTATTTTGACTTCCTGCAGCCCTCCTACTCATCCCAATCCCCTTCCCATTTGCCACACCATACCAGGCTCCCTTTGTACACTCAGAACAAGTGAGCCTTTGTCTCAGCTTCCCTTCCACAGAAGACATCCAGGAATGTAATGAAAGCTTCATGAAAATCCCAACTGTGCATAATTTACAGTTAATTCTTGTAGATTATTTTTAAAGTGGTTGCCCATTTCAATATTGAGATATTGCTACAGAAACTGGAGACTGTGAGTACTTTCAACATTAAGTTCCTTATATACATGATCAGGTCTGGGAAGGAACCTGATGAGTTAATCAACAGGGGTAGGGAAGCCTTTACTTGCTCAGAAAAACAGGACTGGGACAATATAAGGGTGACAGAAAGAAAATTTCCGGTAAGGGGGGTAACTACAAAGTAGGAGAGCAGGTTGAACACTCAGTTAGTGGAAGGTGTTGGTTCATTGGGGATCTCAACTTCAGCCTTAGAGCCCAGACAGGTGCTCCAGTCCACAGATTTCTGGGGAAAAAGGCTTGGCTTGGATCAAGTGAAATGTCTTGTTTTCCAAATACCAAACCATTGATCAAAATTTACTTCTTAACAAACTCCAGGACTTTTTAACGTCTCCATTTGTTTTATTTTTTTTTAATGTTTTCAGAAAAGAAATTAATTAATTAATTATATTTTGTCACTTACCAAAATAAGCTTTTTTAGGTTTATTTGTTTATAAACACACTTCTTTGTCCCAACTCTCCCACACACATCCTCCTGTTTGGAACTGAAATTTGCTTCCATTGCCAGTGGTGTAGGATGAGCACAATGTAGCTCCATTTACAGACACGTCAGAGAAACCAGAATTAGGACAACAATACTATGAATGTAACATTAAAAAAAAAAAGAAAATAATATATTGTGACAGTAATGTAATTTTCAGAGCCTCTACTTTGCATTTTCCACAAAGTGAATTCTGGATGCTACACATCTGAAATTAATGAAAAATATTTACAAACTCTTAATATACACCCTAAGCAGCAACACTTTAGGAAGGAGAAGAAGATATTTTTGTACACAAGTGAAGTGGATTTTGATTCATACTTGGGGTAAATACAGTGAAACTTGGAATTGAAAATCCTCAAGTAATTTGTTATATTGCACCATGCAAAGTTACTGCAAGAAATAAAAGGTTCACCCTAAAATGAAAAATTGCCTCAGCTTAAGAAAACTTTAGGGTTTTTAAGGATTCTCTGTTTCTTTTTTACAAAAAAAGTCTGCTGGCTCTTTTACCAAGCTTGGGGAAGGAAAGGAGTTGTGCTGCCAGACTGCAGCTTCAAATGCTGGGTGGGTTTCCTAATGAAGCAGTAACACCAATCTGTGGAGAACACATCAGCATGCAAAGGGCAAAGTTGTATTCAGCATAGCATAGGCCCTTCTTTCATGGAAAGGAGAGCAGGTTCCATGCATTCAATTAATAAGCTTATTATTTCCCATGTGTTCCTTTGTGAGGGAGATATTTTCTTTCTTCAGCAACTTGCATTAACTAAAAGTGACTATAAAAGAAATGTTTTCAAACCCAAGCTACAGTCTACAATAAATAATGATCGCTTTCCTCTTTTCAAGGTCAAGTCTTGGCCTGAAATCTATTTTGTTCCTAGCATTCCTGCTAAAAAAGATGTTGGTGGTCTAGTTCCAATGCCAATGCACAGTGTAGCATGGGTAAATCTGATTTCAGCTGCTCCTGCAAAGACTTGAACTGCATCTCCAGTTTGTGAAGAGGAAAAAAAGAATCTGAAGGCTTCTGATTTAATTCTCCCACTGAAGTCTTTGAGAGCTTATTTTATAATAACGTCAGGAGAAAATATATGCAATTTTCCATCATTTGTCAGGTTCACTCTAAGTAAGTGGACTTTGATTTGCTGTAACTGAAAACTTTCAAAAGCCATCATTACAGGCATGAAAGGCAACACACAGACAAAGGATGTTCTCATGGTTACTTCTCCTTAGGAGGGTCAAGAACTTAGCAGCATTTTTACCCATTTCAAAATGAACAAATTGTCATTTTTTATTTCACAGCTATGGGAAAAGTAAGAAGCTTTTATGAGGAGAAATATCTTTTAGTCCAGTCCATAGATTAGATAACAGATTTAAAAGCAAATCCACAACCAGCTTCTAATTTAGGAAATAAAAGCAGCTCTGCTCTGTGACATTAGAGTGTCAGAACTACAGAAACCACTGTGCCAGTTCCATCATTTCCCATCTAGAAGAATAAATAGTGAATCTTGACCCTTCCTATCCACCCACCAGAAGACTTTCCTTTAAAAGCATTACAAATAAAGCCCTATAGGGAAAAACTCTTTAGCTGAGCTGTTCTGTTCTTCAGTAATGATTTATCATGCTCAGCAACCCCTGTCAGCGTGGAAATGTCTGCATTTCTTCCAGGAGCTGACTACAAAAATCACCATTTTCCATAATCCAAACCACAGGCAGGTAGAGCAGAACAACCCCAACAAGAGCAACCTGGCACACTGTCCTTACTCAAAATAAACCCAACCCTTCTGGCCCCCAGGAGTTTCCATTTCAACTATAATCCTGATGGCTGGAGAGAACCACAACTGGGAGGAAGAGGCAGGCTGAGATACTGCTTGGGGTGGGCACAGACCAAACCCACAAGACCACTGAAGCTTTCTGTTCCTCTTCTATTCTGCACTACAAAAAAAAAAAAAAAAAATTACCTTTTCTTAAAGCAGAGATGGCCAGATAGGGAAATTCTGTATAACCTGAGAAAAGTCTGGATAGGAAACATCTTGCTTTGCTGAGGAGCAAAACTTAGAGTCATAGAACCACTAAATGGTTTGGGTTGGATGGGACTTCAAAGATCATCCAGTTCCACTCCCTGCTGTGGGCAGAGACACCTTCCACTAAACCAGGTTGCTCAGGACCCTTTCTAACTGAGCAGAATTGCATCCTTCAACTTCTGCCCACTGGCTTTCTCTTTAGGGTTGATTTAGTTTTCTGTAACACAAGACAAAAATTCCCTTTATTCCATGATATTTTTCTCTTCTTCCATCACATCTATTTCAGCCCCATTCTTGTGAACTCTGCAGCTTCAAGAGCAGTTCCATGTATTCACAGAAATGTGTTGCATCTCTGAAAACCCTCACCAAAGCCTGTGGATGTGTCAGAAACTCAACCTCCACATTTCTATCACATCTCCTTCATTCCCACAGAGCTCCAGCATATGAACAACAGCTCTGCTGTTGGCTGGTTCACATTGCCAAGACTCAGCTGCTGCTGAGGTGAGGGGAAAGAGAACCAGAGCACAGGCAATCCTTTACTCATTGTCTCCACATAACCAACTAAGACACTTGCATTCCTTGTTGTTTTTGTTTAGTTACTGTAAAATTCAGAATGCTGTCCACATGACTGCCTTAAGAGAGAGGTTGGAGGGACCTCTATCGACCACATTCCGGTTAGATGATCATAAAAATAATGAAACCGAGTTTACTGTGCCATTCAAAACAAGTTGCACTCTCCATTTATTACTAGACAAATACCATTCTTGTTCATTCCTCTCCATTTCCTTCTCATTATTTGTACAATCTAATCCCCCAAGAGTTCTCACAACAGAGTTATTCAAAAGCATTAATGAATTCCAGGCAGGGAGCTGTCATGGAGCCTTTCATTAGGTTTTATTCTTAGCTGAAGTGGACAATATGTACCCTTGGCAGGCCTGGTCTGACTCATCTCTCCTGCAGGTTCTGTGAAAGAGGGCACACACAAATTAGTGCTGTGAGAATTGCAGTCAGGGAATATTGTCCATTTGAGTGTTGGTGGTGGCTCAATCAGGGCTTGGGCTGACCATGGAGGTGGAGATGGAGCCACATTTTTAACAGAGAAGGGACAGGCAATATCAAAAATGTGTAAGAGTGAGCAGTGAACAAGCCAAGCTGAACTACACTTCAACTCAGAACTCCCCCACTGTGCTCAGGGAGATGTCACACACTGCACACAGAAGAGGGTGAACAGCAGTGCACAGGGGTGCACACCCATGGGGAACACCAATGCACCCCCAAACATGGACAGCCCATGTTCAACCTGAGGTGTGGCACCCACCCACCCAGAAATAACACACTTCACCACCACTAAGTTGCCAAGAAGGCCAATGGGATCCTGTCCTGGATCAAAAATAGCGTGGCCAGCAGGCCCAGGGCAGTGACCCTTCCCCTGGACTCTGCCTTGGGGAGGCCACAC
>JAWWLZ010000172.1:3256820-3267945 GCA_035041345.1 Poliocrania exsul | reverse complement strand
ATTCTCTGACCCTGGAGGTTTTTAAGGTGAGACTGGACATGGCACTGAGTGCCATGATCTGGTAATCAAAGTGGGGTCGGATTAAGAGTTGGACTTGATGATCTTGGAGGTCTCTTCCAACCCAACTGATTCTATTATTCTATGATCTACATTTACACCTATACATGAACACACATCAACATGCAAGAATTATATTTTTATATCAAAACCAGCTGACAGATACACACTGCTTTTATGGTGGGGTATCCTTCCTCTCCTCTCTCTAGTCAACAAAACTACCCTACAACCTGTAGGAGCAGATCTTTCAAACCAGGCCAACATGCAGGTAACAATCTGCTGCTCATGACAGTAATGGAGGGTCGGGCCATGGCTTTATGCTCACCAGCCAGCTCAGGAGTGCTGGCAGCTCTCTGGTGCCAGCCACAGACTCCTCAGATCTCTTTGGTTATGGATGAAAAACAGGCAAAAGGCTCAGCAGAGCAGCCACAAGTGGAAGGGCCCAGGGAGGGTGGACAATGCTCTTACCCAAAGAGAAGGGGCTTCTGCAGATGTGGCAGGAACGTGCTGGCACTCAGGGAAGTGTGGGATGCAGCACCACTGCTGTTTGCTTTCCTATGATTTAATAGTGAACTTTTGCTTCCATGGTTGTTTCTCTGTCACGCTTCACCCAGCAATAAATTTACAAGAAATTGTAAATGTTTATTTTAAGAGGAAACATCAAGACACTGTAAGGGCCACAAAATGCTGGACCAGCTCTTCAGCTGGTATAAATTAATGTGGTTCCACCACCTCCAGGGCAGCTCTGCAGATGGACACTGGGCTAGAAGTTGCTCCTCAGGGTTACATTTTACTTCAAAGCTCAGGATTTTTATCCTCATTAACTGTACAGTTAAGAACATGTCATTGGCTAATTTTTTTTAGGGTTTGTTTTTCCCCAAAACTTTATTTAAATACATTTTTGGCTTGTTTTAAATAGTTGGCTTACACAACCATGGCAAAGTCCTGTGGTCTTGTAAAGCTCCACTTCAGCCATGATTAAGCCTTCAGCCAGCCTTTGTTTAGGTAAAATAGGACATATTTTTAAATGCTAGATTGAGCCAGTTGAACAGTTATAAAATTAAGCAGGAATATGATTTACTGCACACTCGTATCTTGTCCTACAAATGTGCCATACTGTTTGTTATTTTCTGACAGTCTTTAAGCTGTTTGATGAGCGCACACACAACACAAACATGTCACTAAAAATTGACTAAGACAAGCCAATCTTTCCAAAAGTGTGTTTGCTTAGAAAAGTGAAAGGCTGCAAACATCCCAGGGTATACTTATATCTTAACTGCCCAGAGATGAGTGTTTTGTTTGACACTAATGACCCTCAGGAGAGTCACCTTCTAACATAAGGCAGTAACCTTATGTCTCTGAGGAAAAGGTTGGAATAGTAAAGATTGCTCAGTCTAGAAGAGGAAAGACTGAGGGGAGACATCGTAAGCCTTCAAATACAAAAAGGGACAGAGATAAAGGAGGAGCAAAAATGTGCCTTATTTTTAGCCACACAGAATGGCTTTAATAAACACATTTTTAATAGTTACTCTTTAGAGCAAATGGACAGCAGAAGGGATGCACTCCAAGAGATGGCCAAGGCCTGTCATGAGACATTTCAGAACAGACTAACAAACCTCTCTCAGGCACAGATACAGTTGATTTTCCTTCAGAATTGGAGCAGAGACTCCACATGTTATTAACAAATGCAGGTCTGCAAGTACATAATGTAAGCTGCAAACCTGGCAAAATTTTAAACACAGATCTTGAAACAGAGTTAAACCCAGGAGGTGTAAAGTTATGACTCAACAAAAGAAACTGTGGGGCTCCTCAAGGTTATCTTTCAGATTACCCCACACTTTCTCTATATATTTTCATTTTTACTCTTGCCACACCAAATTCATGATCGCTGCACTATAATCCAAGGCAAAATAAATCACCCTGAACATCTTGTAAATACCTTAAATGCAAATTATATTTAGAAAACTGGATAGGGTTGTTCCAGCATCTGATTTTTGGTAGTGCACAGAACAAAACAAGAGAAAACACCACCTGCTCTATAGATTTTTTTGAGATAAATTCTGCAAATTTACTTTATCATCAGTTTGACTTACAGGGAAATCCCTTGGTCAGTAAAACCAGAGAGCATCTCTTGAGTGCCAGCACAGATGAGAACAGAGGCAGCATCCTGAACACAAAGCACAGGGTGATGTTTGCTTCGTACCTGACCTAAATGAAACTCTGGTACATTTTCACAGGGTGGGATAACTGAGATATAAGTAATTATCACATTCTCACATTGTTGAGCCAATCATACTTATTTCCCAATGAAAATGTGAAAGTGTGGGCAAACTGGCTGCAAATCTTGGGGACTTAGACTTCTTAAAAGTATAAAACTTTTTCCAGTTTTGAAGTACTTTTGATCTGACTGAATTCTGCAGTCTTATCGAGTCAATGTTTCAAAACTAAACATTAGATTCATGCCATTTTCTTAAGCAAGGGAAACCTAAAAATAAAAACAATAAAAACAAAACTAAGCTCAAAATGGATATAGCACAGGAGTGAAAGTAAGTGCTCCAAAAAGTCAAATGAAGGAAACATTTTCTAAATCTATATGGACACAACTTTCAGACATGAAGAAAGTTACAACTGCCTAAGAAAAAATAAATAAACAAAAATACTTAACTTACTGCTATCTGTTGCAGGAGCCAGCTGTTTCCTTCTACAAAATCACTTACTTCCCAGCTTTCTGAACACTGAGATACCAGGCTTAATATTTCCTATTTCTGTCCTATCAGTATCCCACCAGACGTTGCAGTGACTGACTCAACAGGGAGCACTGGGAAAATTAATTTCAGGAGTTTGTATTAACTCCCTCCTCTATGAGATACCACACACCTGAACACTTCAGCAACATTCAGTCTGTGATAAGCAAAGAATGTAATTCAAAATTATGAGGCTTATTGCAACAATTGTTATGTAATAATATATAATCATAGGATCACAGAAAGGTTTGGGTTGGAAGGGACCTCAGAGATCATCCAGTTCCACCCCCTGCCATGGGCAGGGACACTTTCCACTAGCCCAGGTTGCTCCAAGCCCTGTTCAACCTGGCCTTGGACACTTCCAGGGATGGGGCAGCCACAGCTTCTTTGGGCACCCTGTGCCAGGGCCTGCCCACCCTCACAGGGAGAATTTCTTCCTAATCCCCAACCTAAACCTGCCCTCCTTCAGTTTAAGGTCCTTCCCCCTTGTCCTGTCCCAAGCTGCCCTGTCACCCAAAGCTTTGCAGAAGGAGTGCCAGTTCAGCCATCCCAGTGCCCTCCTGCCAGCACTGACTCAGCTGGCTCAGTGCCCCAGGACTGAATCCAACATCTCAGCTCCCTCCACTGCCATGAGAACCATCCCTGCACCTGAAAACCCTTCCCTTTCCCATTAAGGGTGAATGCTACTATAAATGGGAAAAAAAAATCAAAATGTTAACTCCCTAAGACAAATTTCTATTGTTGATTACAAGTCTCAGAGCTTTCTTTTTCACTGTTATTTTTTACTTTTTTCTTTTTTCTTTTTTTTTTAATTCTTACACTATTATTCAGCACAAAGGCAAAAGCCTGGGGTTTGTCTCTGTTTATTATTATTAATTCATTTGGAGTGGAGAAACTGCATGAGGTTAAACAGAACACAGGGGTTTTCCAGCAAGGAAGCTTTTGCAACATCACTTGACCATCCTGTACTTGGAACAGGATCCAAACCCGGTCATTCAGAACATCAAATACTTCATTTCATTTTATTTGCAGCTACGAAAGAGGGCTTGCCCTCTATTTGAACATGCTTAAGTGAAACTTTTTTCATTCAAGAAAACTCCCAGAATCATCTAAGTTGATCTTAAAGATAACAGGGCACAAAGAAATTCTCTCAGTAATTTCCTGAGCCAAAACTGGAACCTCTGTCTGAACATCAGCTCTGGGCAAACATTAAACTTTGACTCATCCTATCTGATTTTATCTCTTCTAATGGCTAAATATCCTCATTCTTAAAATTTCTATTCAGTTTGGGGTCTGAATTGGGCTAATTTCAGATTCCCAACAAATGGATGCTCACACAGTGCCTACTGAGGTAAAGAATTATTATCCCTATAAATGTCACTGCCTACAGGTATCCTGTAGGTAACAAGGGAGTTACCTTTCTTTCAGACAAAGAGCATAAATTAACATTTGAAATACCAAACTGCAAAGGAGACTTTCCAAAGCCTTAATTATGCAGTTTTCTCCTCTGTGTTCTATCAGCATCCCTCTTTTTCAGAGAACATTCTGAAAATCTGAGCCTTCACAGGGACTGTGAGTTTGGATCTCCTTATGCACATTTCTCACCTCACTCCACATGAAGAGGAGCTTTTCCTTGCTGTTACTAAAGTAGCATTTTTCAATTCAATCTGAGGGTTGACATCACCCAAATCTGCCACTTTTAAATGACCTTAAGCAATGCTGAGTTCAAGACAAGCTCAACATCACACAGAGAGAGTGTATCCTCACATGCTTTTTATATCAATACAGGATTGACTATGAAATATTTGTATCATTAGGAGAAGAAATTCCAAAGCCTCAGCTCCAGATTTAGGATTTTCTACCCTCTATACAAGAGGACATTCAAAGAAATAAATATGGATTAAATATGGATTAAATAGTAAAGTGTACACGAAGACATTGATTTAACTTTTAGAAGCTGTTCCTACCAAATCTCTGACAAGCTCTGTCATGGCCTCTTGAATTGTACCCTTGACTCTGATGCCATGCCCTCTTGAACTTGATAAATATAACTGCATACACATAAAGTGCACACATTTTTAGCACACATGTGGCATGTGTTACCATACACCAATTTGCTCAGTGGAGTGGGGGTGACATTCCCTTGCTAACATTTCACTAATGGCAGCCACGCCTGTTTTGATAACACAAAGTTAAATAGTTGGAGGAAAAAAATTCTTTAACTGTCCTTCAAAATACCTTATAATATCTGTCCCTATTTAACTAGTTTAGAGTTAATAAAAATGTCAAAAGGAAGTAATATTTAAAGGTATCAAAATGTGGTAATTTTATACCTGCCAGAGCTCAGAGCTGGACTCAAGTAATATTAACCCTTCATTTCTGGCTCCCTGCAGGTCTGATCCATGCACAGCTGCCATGGCAATGAGACACTGTCCTTTGGGAACTGCAGGTCCCTGCTCTAGTGGAAATATTTACTGTGCCAGCAGGTTATTTTGTCTGCCATGGATATAACACAGATTGGTTTGTGCATCACTGAATCACAACCCACACAGCTTCCCACAACACCAGAGCACAGCCGAGCAGCCACTGAAAAGGAGGGGAAACATGGAGCATTGAAATAAAGGAGGAATGTAGGACACTTACAAAATATTAGAGATTTTCCAAAGAGCTGGAACTCTTGTGCGTCCAAAAGCACACTCCAGTTTTGCTTTGCCTTTTTACCCACCCCAGGGTTAAATGACTCACTGATAACTCCTTGTCCATGGGTACTTTTAAAACCCTAAGAAACTAACCATACATTTAAACTGTAGAGATCACAGAACAGTCTGGGCTGCAAGAACCCCCTGGAGATTCTCCTCCCAACCTTCAGCTGAAAGCAGAGCCTTACATGAGGTTATCCAGGGCCCTGGCAAGACGAGTCCTGAACACCTCCAGCAAGGGAGATCCCACCCCTTCTCTGGATAAACTTCTCCCATGTTTAATTCTTCTCATGGTGAAGAATTCTATTCCTATTTCCAGACAGGATTTCCCCCAAAGGAATGTGTGCCTTTTGTCCTGTCACCATGCACCCTCGTGAACACAGTGACCACCTTTTAAAAGACAGTGATTACATATACACTGTGCCCCAAGTCAAAAGGGTTCACCCAAAATGCAAGAGAAACAAAATAAAAGGAGCAGAAGAACACCACACACTGTTCTTACTCTCCTGCCCACGTGGTATGCCCATACCTAAAAAACTGAGATGTGCAGAGCAAAGTTTATTGCTGAGTTGGCAGGATCTGGTTTACAAACTCTCTCATGAGACTTGTATCAGGTAAGTTGAAAAGAAGACTGCTACTAAAACAGTCATTTATTCCACCTGAGTGTCTGAATCTGCATGTAGATATTCTTGGGGGTTTCCTCCTTTTCCTAATACTATCTATTTCAGAGAAACCTGACATCATCAGCGCTGCCTTCTTCAAAAATCTGAGCAATAAACATTCCTTTGATCTCATGTGAAAACAGCCAAAGTCTGGTAGTGCTTTTTTTCTGCTGCCATTTTTCTCTAACATTCAACCCAAGGCAAAATGTAATTTTTCCCACAGACTTCTACCGCCCTCTGTAGGATTGTTTTAAATAAAATATTAGGAACAAAGTAGAAGAAAAAAAATGAAAAAAGAAGGTGTGTGAGCCTGTCACATCACTGCATCACATCATAAACAAAGTGGAGATGGCATATTAAGTTATGTTTCCTACTGTTTTGTAATGTCATGGATTTTATAGACTGTATCCAAGTAATAAGCTGAATATTCCCTTGCAATGTTAGACTTTTGAGACTGCAAAATACAGACTGAGTGCCTGAAGAACAGTGAAGATATGAGGGTGTTCAGAGCTAGGCAAAAATACCCACCATTCTGCACCTCTCAAAAGACTCCACTGTGTGCAAGCAAAGCACTGACACAGTAGATTTTTTTCATTAATTTATTTCAAAGGCTTTACTGAAATTGTCTGTTTCCATATATTGAACTTTCATTCTTGATGCCACCTAGGGCACAGTTCTGCTCCTCCTTGCTCTGGATAAAAATATATATTTATGCATTCTAAATTGCATATGCAAGTAAATTTTTGCCTATATTTAGTGCTAATATTAGACAATTAGAAGGGCATGGTAATGTGAAGACTCGAGATAACTAGCAACCAATAATTACACACAGGCATAGAAATGTAATGCTCATTTGCCTCTCTATATTCCTTGGAGATGTTTTTGATACCTTAGATGGGTTCAGGACATGAAAGTAAACCAAAGGTATTCTTACATAAGCATGGACTAAGTAACTCTGACAATTCAGAAGTGAATTAAAAGGCTTCAGTTGTATGGAGGGATTAAGAAGACATAAAAAAAGGTCACAACAACCCTCAGTCACTTATTTCCTCGCAATCCAAATTTTTCTTTAAAATAAAATCCTGTAACACACATAAAAATTCCCTGTCTAGAATGCAACCCTTTCTGATGGTGCTTCAATCCTTTCCCCAACATTTCCAGAAAATCAGTGGGCTCATCAGTAATGGATTTATAGAATCCTTCACAAAATGTAGGTTATTTATTTCCCAGTAGCTCCATATTGTTCCATGCTCCACTTGCTGTCCTTTCCCTTTCTCAGGCATTTTGATCCAATTAATGCACTTTCATTGCCACAAGACACAGACAATTGACTAACAAGACAATCTGCATTTGCAGGGAAATGCCACCAATTAATAAAAGTTAAAAATTACAAGCTACTTTGTAAGAAATGGTTCAAACATAAGGCACTGAAGGCCACCTTCTATCACAAAGTGACCAATTGTGCCAAAGGAGGCATTTCCTTCCTCAAAAACACACAGCTTACCAACACTGGCACACAACATGGCCATGTAAGTCCCATTTTCTTAGGCAAAATACAGGATGTGGGTCAGAAAAGTTGAATTGTCTTAGCACTTTGACAACAAACTTTGTCTGGCAACGTTACAATTAACTTCAAATAAGCCAAAAATTTGTCAGACCAACTGCTTTTGTTTCTCATGGATGCAGACCAACTTTGTGTCATGAGTATACTTTGAAGAAAAGTTCAAGTTCAACTTAACATAAAGCCCTCATTTTTTAATTCTTTTCCTAAGACCATAATTTACGACTGGAAATTTTGACCAGAGCAAAATTCTGAGTATTTAATGCAACTTATGCAGACTGTCAGCCTTAAAACCAGCCCTGTTTCTGTCAGTCATCTGCAATATCCTTAGGAAGCAGCTCATCTCAAACGCTTCTTCAGTAACCAGTTTATCTTTCTCAAGAGATGAATCACAATGAGGAATGAGGGTTCCCAGAACTGCCTGCCTAAAAGCAGTTTATATTTAAGCTACTCAGTTGACAAATTATTGTGATTTCTCTGTATGCATGAGGACTTTCTTCTTTCTTTTTTTTTTTTTTTTAAGACTAAAACCAGTATTTTACTTCCCTTATTTAGTAATCTTGGTAAACTGAGAGAAAGCCAAAATAGATCCAAGTTCCCTCTTCCACGCAGCACAACATCACACCACCCATGTGTAGTGGTGTGATCATCCAGCCAAGCAACCCATGATTCAGGACAAGACAAGTCCCACAGCACGTCCCCCCAGCCCAGCAGCTGTGGGACAGGAGCAGCAGAGCAGAGCATTGACAAGGAGGGCACAGACACAGACTGGGGAGACAGTACACCAGAAAACAAGGTTTCCTCAATCCTGCTGCTCACACTACAATCTGTTACCTTGTTCTTTTAACTCAAAGCCAGACTTGATTTAGAGACAACTGTTATATGTTATTTACAATTAAATCACTACTGTTTACACAGTGTACCTTCTAAAAGAGTAAATGTGGATTTACCAAGGCAGAATGTTGCTAATTTATTAGCATATTATGCTAATACATTATTTTGTAATATAATTATAATAATGAAATTATGCAGCAGTGAATTTAATCTTTTTCTTATACAAAATCTGATCAGGGTGCTTTGGAATGTCCCTGGAGGATGCTGAGGACCATCCATTGCCATCATTGCAAGGGCAGTTTTTTGGGCTAACATTCCAAGGTCTGCTGACATGCAGTTCTAACACAAGAGTTCCTCGAGAAGGAAGAACAGTTTCCTGGAAAGATCCAGGCATGAGAACCCCAGCCAAGCTCAACCAGACCAGTTTTTTTCCCTCCAGAAAAATTCTCATTACAGTTATTAGAACTTATGCATGGACAGTGAGGAGACTTGAGCCTCAAGGCTGAGACTGTCAAGTCACTGCAAAGAGACTTCTGAAATCCAGTGCTGACCCATCTTTGCCACAGCAATGATTTTAAAGACATGGAGTGACTCGCTCAGTTCTCACCAGCCACATCCCCCCAGCCCCACTGGTAAATGCTGCACTAACAGAGCTCAGAGCTACAAACTCAAGCTAATGAATGCTGTCAGGTCACTACATCAATGAATGGACACAAAGTCAGTAAATGTCATTCAAAAAAGCTGCACTGAGAACTCCTGGTGCTCTGCCACATGTGTGGCTCCACTGCCATGTGTACAGAACACAACTTGCTCCTGCCTTCAAACATAGAGCCAGGTGATTCCTGAAACGAGGCTTAAAGCCTGTACGTCTGTAACTCAGAGCATCTTCCACACCAGTGAGGGAAATGAAAGTGCATGGCACTATTTATTATATAAAAACAAGGAAGAAATCTTTAAGTGTCATTTTTCATTCTTGTCAAACTGCTAAACAAAAAGCCTTACTCTATGATTGATTCTTTCCCCCTTATCTGTGCTTGAAGAAAAATTAAAAAACACGGTTCACCAGAGCCAGGGGGTTTTTTAAGTTATTTTTTGGATGTACCTTCAGGACAGCAAGTCACAACTTCAAATACATTAAAAGAGGACTAACAGCTTTTTCAAGAAAAGCCAGCTGGGTTTTGGATTGCAGACATCATGTTTACAACACGCAGCTTTGAGATACAACACACAACTTCTGGAGACTGATGGAATATTGAAATTTCCCCAAATGAAGGCACTGTAAAGAAAAATCTTGAGGATACCAAAGTCTCAAGTGCTTACCTTTGTCATTGCTACTTGTTGGGGTTGGAGGGGGAAGTCCAGGCTTAGATTTGTCGTAATTGTTAAAGCTCTGGCTGCGTCGGTTGCTGGCACTGAGAGAACCACGAGCTTTGGCCTCACTGCCCGCAGTGGACACCCTCGTGGTGGGACCTGGAAGTCTGGTGGAAGAATTACAGCATGAGTAAACACATTTTCAAAAGCACTCTGGGAAAGGAACTATGGGTACCATGCATAAGCTGAAAATAAAAGGATCAACAGCACAAGTACATACTCATCAGTCTTTCTACTTCCATAAGAACAAACCAAGGAATCATCTCAGATGAAAAGTGTATGTCAAACAAGCTACAGTCTGAATTGTTTTACATCAGCAAAAAAGTCCTGAGCCAAAATTAATGGCCACTTGCCACAAATTTTGTGAATCAGAACTAGTTATAGGTAAATTCAGTGGAACAATCCTATTGGAACAAGGCTAAGCCTAAGTGAGGCACTGCTGTTCTTACACCAGACTGCTGGACATTTCATCATATGCTGCACACATAAGGGCCAGTTCTACTTTGGAAAGAACAGTGAGATGGAACCTGGCTGCCTTTTCCCTTGTAGAGAAGCACATCACAACTCTGCAGCCCAGCCCAGCAAACTTTAACTTGGTTTAACTACTTGAGCCTATAAAAATCACACAAAGCTTAAGTGCAATCACACAAAGCTCTCAGAGCAACCACATTACCAGTGAGGTGGTACAAACCTCTGGTTTAAACAGGGGATCTGTCTCCTCCATACCATAGCCTGTATTTATCAGATTTAGCTGATTAACTAGAAAAAAAAAAAGGTAGTTGGGATTCCGGAATTATTAGACAAGTTTCCATGCTTTTCAGGAAAAAGGGGAGGGGGAAGACTTTTCTTAAAAGGCCAACAGAATTAGGAAATCCAGTGGCATCACATCTTGGAACACTGTGTGTGCCTGAGTCCTTCAAAGGCAATGCTCAGACAGAGCTGCCATGTTTGTACTGCATTCTGTGCACTAACAAGAACAAATTTAAACATTCCAAACAGATAAAATATTTAAAAAGTAAAGATCTGGTAGCTGCTCAAAATGCACACTGAGGAGTTAGTGAAACAGCTCACTGTTTTGAAAAGCAAGGGCACCCCTAGGAAGATTAAAGACAGAACCTGTTCACATCAGCTACAGTAGCACTGGGAGGGACCACTCTTTGCCTTCTCTGTATTTTCTGTGTGGGAGACTCTTTTTAA
>JAWWLZ010000172.1:3242408-3256720 GCA_035041345.1 Poliocrania exsul | reverse complement strand
TCACATCAGCTACAGTAGCACTGGGAGGGACCACTCTTTGCCTTCTCTGTATTTTCTGTGTGGGAGACTCTTTTTAAAACTTCTTTACATAAAATACAAAAATCTGTTTAAATAGCTTGAGTCAATAATAAGGTCAAATGAAGTCCCAGTGGTCAGAGAGAATGGGGATGCAACCCACCAAGTCACTGTTGTGCCACTAAGAAGGAAGAGAAGCCAGGAAGGGACCTAACAGGGCTTCCTAAATACACTAATTTCTCCAAGACTAGTTAAAAAACAGAAAATATGAAAAGAAACATGAAGAAAAAAAGCAAAAATGTCAGCAGCTGCATGCACATGCTTTCAAAGCTTGAAAGAGAATAAGACATAAGGGCATCATTCAAATACAAACCCAAAAATCAATGTACAAACTCAAACCACCACAGATCCAGCATAGCACATCATGGTTCTGAGGCTGACTTTGCTGAAACCTTTTACAAGAGCCTCTCAATTTATCCATCCTTTCTCAACACTGGGGGGTGCTAGAAAATTGTCATCATTGCAGCAAGGTGTGCACACATGAGAACACCCCAGAGATGCTTCAGAGGAGACTACGGGGCAAGAAGCAGAGGGCAACCAGTGGCAAACAGTGTTCCTGATGACTTCAAAGTCACCAAGACAAGCAAGTTCATCATGAGTTGATTTTGTTTAACAGGAAATGAGCTGGGTTTCCTACAAGGTAGGAAGGATGCAACAGCTCAAAGTTTCCATATGGTTTTGGAACACTGAGTATGGGCCAACCACCCCAGGAGAGCCCCAGTGTGGGGAGGGAGTTTTCCAGCAACACTTGGCAGGAGGGAGAGGACAATGTTCCTGTACTGATGGGTAAGGAAAGGCTCCTCACACATGCCCACACAGGCTTAGCAAACCAGTCACATTTGAGAACAAATAAAGCTATTCAAACCATGGGACCACTTAAGAAAAGACAAGTTTTCCATCCAACTCAATATTGTCACTGCCAGTAAAAACACACCAAGAATAAAAACACCTATGTGCTAAAACACCCTTGTAGTTATCCTCTCTCTTATTTTTTTCCCTCTGTAGTTTAACTGACTGGTTTTAAGCCCCTGCTTTTGGTATTAGGTCAAGATAATTCACAGAAGTGACTGTGAAATCTAAGAGGAAAAAAAAGCAGGTTCAGGGAGATGTTTCCAGGTTCTTGCTATTGGAGACAAGGCACTGAGCTTGGAGAACACCTTCCTTTACTACTCCTCAGCACCTCTGACAAGCAAATATGAACTGTCAAGCCATAATTATGATCAAGGGAGAACATGAAAAGGGAACATGGCACTTTTTAACAGGGGTTATTTTGCAGAGCTGTAGTATCATTATAAAAGGAATAAGATGCGGGAAATAAATCTGAATCTTCAGCAGAAATAACAATCTAGGCAAACTGAACAAAGATCATAAACCACAGTTCAGAAGCTTAGCAAAAGCAGTGTGGTGTCATTTACCAATGTCAAATTATATTCTAGGAAAACATTTAAATATCCCACAGCAGTAGAGTGAACACGATTAATAACACAGTAATCCTTCTGATCACTGAGATGAGATGGTCAGATGAGCTGGCATGCAAGTCATGCTGGGGGAAAAAATGGACTGAAATACTTATATAATCCCTTCCAGGGAGCCCACACGTGCCCAGGGTGAGACACTCAGCTCTGACGGGACAGACCCACGTGGTGCTGTCCGGGCTCACACCATGCAGGGGATGTTCTCCTCACTGGCTAAGACTTGGTGCAACTCAGACAGGGGTTGGAACTAGACCATCTTTAAGGTTACTTCCAACCCCAAACATTCTGTGATTCTATGATTTCAATAATGCAGATCAAAATATAATTAATGCAGTGGGGCGAGAACTCCCAGAACCATGTTTTGTTCTCCAAAGCAAAAGCTCGTAAAAACAAGAAAACCAACTGATTTTCTTGCAGGCCAAAATGCATTCCACACCTCGAAAGGAAAGAGAAAAACATTAAATCCATCTCAAACTTCCACATTTCAGCTGCTTGCAAACACCTAGTTACAGACTGTTCCCAACAGGAACCCTAAACATGCATCCAGAAATATTGCAAAGGGATTATTCATGCGTTGCAGAAGATGAAGAAGTGCTAACCTAGAAGACCTTTTCTGACCAAGAGTGAATCGGATGATTTTGCTTTGAGATGAGTCCCTGGGAGATGCACTGTGACAGGAAAGAAAAAGGGGAAGATAACATTGAACAAAGAAACTTCTGTTTGGTTGGTTGGGGTTTTTTTTAAACCACTGAACTTAGTAACCAGCTTTAGGGAGGAAAGAGTTTCATATGAATTTCACAGGAACAAAAAGCTTCTTGCCCAAGTGGGACTTCTGGTCAAAACTCCAACAGTCTGAAATGAATTTTTGCAGAATAATGAACATGCAAATCTGCATGCAATTCCCAACTTTACTCCTCTTTTCCTCCTCAATCCTTTATTATACACATTTTCTGCAGAATCTGAGCAATTTGACCATACTATTTGATAAACAGTTTGATATACTAAGATACGCTTGGTCCAGCAGGTATGTTACACCCACTGGGCTTTGATACACCAAGAAAACATGACATTTAAGATGTTCAGGATAGATATTTTTCCATTCTTTGAAACCCAGCCTGATCCACGCAACACACTGAAAACATCACAGTTCAAGTGGTCCCATGCTTTTGACAGAAAAGTTGCAGAAATGTGTTCAAGCACACCTTTGTTTCATGGTCATTATTTCCTGTACATGTTGTAGCAACACAGTGTTTTGCAATTAGGCATAACTATTGCTTACACCCAAATGAGCACAACTCATGAAGAAAGACATAAAAGCAAAACCCAAACAAGCTCTGAGCAGTCTCAGCTGGAAGGCTTCAAGTTCAACTCTTTCTATCCCTCCTAAAGCAGCACCTAAGCCAGTGTTCACCTCAGTAGGTGTTAACACAAGTACACCTTAATTTGAGATATGTGAAAACAAAAAAGCCTTCAAACTTGTGCAGTTGTGCAAATACTGTGATTTTAATTCTGCCCACTTATCCCCCCTGAGCCCTCACTGCCTGAGCAGTGGGAGGGTCAGACCAGCAGAAGGCACAGCCTCCAAAACTGCATTTAGTCTAACCTGGACAGAGCACTCCTACTATTAAAGACATTTAAGAAACAAAGAGCCTTTCTATTCATCTGTACTCCAATCTAGGAGTGCCAACAAACACCAATTATGAACATTATTTTTCATGTAAAGCCTGCAGCATGTTATTTTTTGACCAAGCAGCCTAGATTTTATTTTTACTGCCACCAGGCATTATGAGCTCTATTTCTTTTACCACTGTTAGAGCCTTCCACTTCTTAGTGGGGACTGAAACTCTTGTAATCTGAGAACTGAAGTTGGTTTTCATATGCCTAAAATAGCTGTTCTGTAAGGGCAGCAACGTGCATGCTTTGTGAGTAGAAAGAAGCAAAGGAAATGGTGAGAAAAACAACCTTTTAAAATACTGTGGTTGCTTGGTCTAGCAGGTATGTTACCCCCATTGGGCTGCACATTTCCAGCACTGAGAACATATTTAAACACATCTGGTTTGCTTTCCAAAGGCAAGAGGTCAATTGCTACTCGGCACTCCATTTCCAACATTCTAGAGCAGAACTAAAGAAAAAGGAGTTTTTCTTTGGATTTTCAAGACCTTTAATGAGAAGCAATTAAAAAAAAAAAAAGAGATAAACAATGGAAAAAAAAAAACAAAAAACAACCAACTTAGAGGAGATTTCCCCACCTGGACTGCATTTCTGGCTGTGCTTTGAACTGGTGCTGCGGTGCTGGCTGTTGGCACGGAGCGTGGAGCGGCGCTGGCACCCCTGCCTGGCACTGGGACACTGCCTGCTGGCACGGAGGGTGCTGAGGGTGCTGTGGCTGCTGCTGCTGCTGCTTGTAGCGGGACAAGCTGAAGAAAAGGCCCAGGATGGCCTTTAGATTCCCATTCCTGATTTCTGCAAGGCAACCATCAGAAGTCACTCGTCAGCCCCCGGGGTTTTTCCTTCCCTGCACCCCCAGAACACTGTCTGAGCAGAGCTCCTCTGGGATACCCTTCAGGAGAAGGTTCTTTCTGCACATCTAATTGGCATTACACTTGATTACCAGTGAGCATCAGCAACAAATAAATAACTGATTTTCCCCCTGCAGTGACCAAGTACTTCCCCCCCCCCATTTCTGCCACAGTCTGTGGTAACACCAGTGTGATTAAAAACCATGTTCCTTTAAATTTTTCCTTTAAACTAAAGTGACTAAAAATCCCAAAACAGAACCCCCACAAGAACAAGTGTATTAACAACATCACAGAGTAAATGATTTCTCAGTCCTAAACTTGCATAAGGAAAAAATACCTACTGAGTTCTCACCCAGTTTCTGGAATATCAGACTAATAATTTCCACTAAGAAAATCTGATGCAAGTTTGGCCCTAGAAAATATGATTATTGGGTGAAATGGCTGTATTAAAAGAGATAATTACCAGCTTGATACCATCACAAGCTGGTAAGGAATGGCTACCCAACATGCCTAAAGAAAGCTTGACAGTGAATGTATAAACTTATCAATTCCTAAATGTCATTCTGTTCTTCTATGCAATATCAAAAGCAAAAATGTAAAAGCAAACAGAAATAAGAAGATGAAGAGGTTTATCAGACCATGCAGTTAATAATTAATATGCCAGAGAGCAAATTGTCTTGCAGGCAACCTTAATGTGCCGTGATTTAATTATTTAGCATGTTTAATTTCCTAAATTAAAGAAGTGAATTAAAAACATACATCAAACAGCTGAACTTTTGCCTGTGCTATTCAGACCACTCACACCAATAAAGCTTACTACTGCCCTCTGTTTTTATAGCCCTCTGTGTGGGTTAGTGTAAGATGGGAAGAAAAAGACGTTGGCAAGACATAAAGACAAGAAGCAGAATTTCAATTTCTGCTCCCAGTTCTGGCTGAAAGGTTGCTCTGAGTTTGTGAGCAACCCTCTGCTCCCTCTCCCAGCCACATTTCTGCTCATGTTGCTCATCTTTGCTGTATGAACAAGCTTCTGTTCTTAATCCTAAGCACTTCACCCAACAAATCTCAGGCTCACACCTCAAAACTGTTGCTTTCCTTTCTATACCAGCTTCCAGCTTTGGCCTCCTTGTCTACCTGAACCTCGATCTACTTTTTCCTCCTAACCAGTAAGACAATTTCTTTCTTAAATTTGTTTTGGCCCCTGCCCTCAGAGACTCCCTCACCTAAGTGGCCCTGACCATCATACCCAGAACCAGGATATTCCTTGACTCCATTTCCTCACCCATTTTTCCCTCCCTGCAGTCTGGCCCCTCCACCAGTGCTCTCTCCCATCGCTGCCTCCTCATTCCCCTGTTTAAAGGATTAGCATTCCCAGTGCCTCTCAGCAGACATTCTCGCTCTTCCTTTGCTTTCTTGGCCAATTTGAGTCTCTCCTGAACAGCAGGGCCCCAGTTCATGCTGCCTGTCTCCCCTTTTCCCAGTCCACTCCTGCTCCCATGAGTGCCAGCCATGAGCTCAGCCTTCTCCCACTGCCATCAGCACCAGGCAGTTCCTTCTCCAATCTGCAGGTTCTCCTCAATAACCTGTGTTTAACCAGGGAGGACAGGGATGGAAGCAGAAAATAAAGGAAAACAGATACAAAGACAGCAAAACACACTGAAAAGGATCACCTTATCTCCAGTGAAGAACTCAAATTACTCATGGGAATTGTAAGGAAAGTAGCATTTAATCACAGGTTGAAGCATAACTAAACAGAGCCAGAGGCACTGGGAAGCTCAACTGCACAAACACAGGCCAGAAGATAAAAGAAATTACCGTGGGCCTGCTTATTTAAACTTAGCAAAGCTACAAGCAACTGGAAACTCATTTCCATGTGAAATGAGAGGCAATTGTAGCAATGACCCACCTAAAACCCGTGGCTTTCTAAGGCTGCTTCTCCCTTTCTATGGCTGCTTGTCTTCTGCTGTATTTACCAGGAGAGCAACCTGCTTTTGACTTCTTTTCTAAGGTGACCAAAAGCTGATAATCAAAAGAAAAACTCCTTAAATGAGTTAGAGCAGCCACTTTCCCACTGGATTTGAAGCAAAATATTTCAAGCCAGACTTCCAGAGGTAGCCTATTTCTCTTATCTTTAAGACTGAGGTAATTCTCCTGGCAGTTCACCCTGCACTTTGTACAAAAGGGGCATTTCAAAGAGCACTTCAGCCTCACTGCACTCTGCCCACCAGTGTAGTCCCAACTCCTTCCTGCTTCAAGTCCCCTCCAGTCCCTGGTGGGCTCCAACACTCATATGGACTTAGATAAGGACAAGGATGTCACCCATCCGTTTTAAATGTGGAGTCAAAAGTGACTGTCTTGCATATTGGAAACAAACACTCCAGACATGTGAGAGGAAACTGGAACTTGGTTTTCAAAGGAATCCCCACAAAGCTACTCTTTGGAAATCTTCACCCTGGAATATCTGCCACTGCTTCTCTCACCACTGTAACTTGCCAAATGTCCTCCTCTGACTTCCCAAAAATCACAGGACTTTGTGGAAAAAAAAAAATCAACTCAGGGCAGAGAAAAGGTAAAGAAAGGTTGGACAGATAATGGGCTGAGAGCAGCCCTGAGGAGAGAAGACAAGAAGCTCCACAAGACCAAGACATGTGCACTCACAGCCCGAAAAGCCGAGCGAGCCCTGGGCTGCATCCAAAGCACTGTGAGCGACAGGTGAGGGAGGGGATTCTGCCCCTCTCTCTGCTCTGGTGAGACCCCACCTGCAGTGCTGCATCCAGCCCTGGGGTCCTCAGCACACACAGGATGATGTGGAGCTGCTGCAGCAAATTCAGAGGAGACCATGAGGACGATCAGAGGGATGGAGCAGCTCCCCTGTGAAGAGGGGAACTGCAGCACTGCAATGTGTGCACTGCAATCCATTTACCTACAGAGGCATGAATGTCATTGCAGAGGCAAAAGTTTGAATTGTGGTTGTTCCACAGACTAGAGGGGATTTTTTTTCATGGCTTTATGGGTCTGTGATTTGTTCAGCTGATCATTAGCCAGCTAATCTGTTACCCAGGAGGTGCAGCTGCTATCTAGGACATCAGTTTGGGTCTCCACTCATTTATGTCCTCCATAATCTTCAAAATCTTGGCAGCAAGGAAATACTGTGTGGAGGAGAGCAAGCTTTTCTGGGCAGCTGCAATTCCAGGAGTCTAAAACCTCACTCAGTGTGGAGACAAATTTAAGAGCCTTGTGTGGAGAGACAGCTCAGAGCAATGGACAGTAGAAAACTGCAGCGAGGAAAGAGCTTTCCAGCATCTTCACTGTTTTCTTTAGTAACTACAAAAGGAGATTTTAGGACCTAAACACCTTTGATAAAAGAATGTCTTTTTGCCTTCATGCTGCTGGGGAAGGGAACCTGACTCTAGCACAGCATGGTCACCATCAGTATTGCAGATCCTCAGGACCTCCACTGCCTAAATCCACAAAACCAGGCTGTGTCTAAATGGCACACACATATCAAGGCAGGATTTTTCAACACTGGAAGGATATGACACATGAAGTCTCAAATTCTTTCAACATTTAGGAGTCATCCAAATTCCAGTTTTGAATCATTAAGTTCCTTCCACACTAAAACTGCACTATTGAAAAATACGTGTTCTTGAGCAACCCAGGAGAGCTCGATGACTATTCCCATTTGGAAGCAATCCCAGCCTTTTCCTTCCTCCCAGATGAGGATCTGCCAGGGAAGTAAATAAAGTTATTTGCAGTTGACCTAGCAGGTCTTGGCAGCTTGCACAGAAACACTGGCTTGTTTGCTAATGGCACTCTTCATTTTAAATGATTCTGTGTTCCTCAGTACAGTTCAGGAGTAACTAAAAAAAGAAATTTACTTTGTTGTTGCATTCAAAGTCTTTTATTTTATTAAAAAAATGTTCCTTCCCTCTCTGATTGTCACTCTCTTCCTTCAGTGTTAGTGGTGCAGCCAGTAAATGTTGGCAACAAACATCCCAGTCCCTTCTTTGCTTCCGTGTGATTTAATAGAAGAATTCCTAGATAGTGCAAAAGAAAGGAAGAAACACCAACCCAGAAAAGCCAAGGGACAACGTGGACCCTGCTGGGCCTGGCTGGGGACTTGGCAGCAGTGCCATGAGCATTAATCATGCTGTCCCTTGCCCAGTGTGAGCAACCTGTGCTGCCAACTCTGTACATCCCCAGTTTCCACAGCAGCTACTCTGCTATTTCACTCAGATTTTGCCTTGTATCAAGACAGGTAAATAATGTGAAATTTATTCTATTTTGACAATATTAACATACCACGTCAAGGTCAAAACTGGCTTTTACAGGACTCAGTTTCCTTTTCTTTTTAATAATTTCCTGATAAACAAACTTTCTGCTGTTTGAAGTTTTATCTCTTACTTTCCTTTCTTGACATGAGAATCCCTCTGATTACAACTGAGCAATCGAGGCATTTAATGCTCACAGTACTCAGGCAGAGCGTAGGAGAGCTTCTCTTTGGAAGAAAATATTTGGTTTTGCTTAAGGATACCCCTAATATTCAGCCTCCTCTTCTATTAATTGTGGTATATTCAGGTTAGAACAATGTGTACTAACTATGTGCTCGTTTGTTTTGCACACTTACAAACCACCTCAAAGCTGCTGGCATTGCATTTCAAATAAACATTTTAAAGTGACTTGTAAGATCTCACAGACCAGGATCTCATTTGCAGGACAGCAAGGAATGCTTTAAGCTATTTTATGAACAGTTAACATGTCACTTTAAATTGTAATTTTTAGTGATTTTTTTCTTTAATAAACAGCAGCTTTAATTTTACAGTAATTTTACAATTTTTCCCTATTTTACAGGGTTTTTACATGTAGGTACCTATGTAAAAACTGTGTACATGACAGTTTCAGCACAAGGTACATTCAGCAGCGGTTATCTGGCACACATTCCATCAACACACAGGAAGCAGCACATGCATGGTTTGATGCTGTAACCTCCTCCTCCTCTAAACCAGGCCTGGAAAGAGGCTCAGCCATCAAATATAACTTGAAGCCTCACCTGATGCCACACATTCATATATTTGTTCTGTGAAGCACTGATGGAGATGTCACATAATATATTCAGTTACTGAACTCAATTGCTTTTCCAGCATATTTCAATGAAAATACAAATGAAAGCTGGTGCTGAGGACGACAAAAACCTGTTTGATCTCTTAATCAGGTAATAGTTAAACAGCTTCTGAGCCAGCACCCACACATCCTGGCAGGTAATACACACTGGCAAAGAGGAATAGAGTAAACCCAGTCATGTCTGGGGGTCAGAAAAACTCTGGTGCTCTGTAGAAGCAGAGGGACTAGAGGTCTAAATGTCTTTTTCTTCTTTGCTTTGGTTCAAAACATTGGGATTGTATTGTTCCATGTATTTGGAAACAAACTATAAAAAAAAAATCCTTCTGTAAAAAAAAGAGGAGAAAGCAAGACAGTTGTTCAGGTAAGAACAATTGAAGAATATGGAAATAAATTTCTCTCTCAAAAGGCAAACAACTACCAGCAGTTCACTTATATCTGTAAAATGTGCACTGATCAATGTGCCAATTACAGAACTGAGATAATAAATTTCTGGTTTTCAACAGAAAGAAACAAAGTGATTGAATTGTAACTTGGTCTCATTGATTATTTTTACAAGTCAGCTGATTAGAGATTAGATATATATTTTACCTACCTCTCATGCTGAGATGGGGAAAAAAAAGAAGCAAAGACTGTTAAAAATTTAATTTACACTTCATGGTCTGGTTGCATTTACAAGTAGTAATTCAGGTTCCCTATTTAAAATGAAATTCTGAATAACCAATGCACTCACCTTCTGCAGACAGCCCCTGGATGTTAATCCCCTTAGCAGCCAAGAAACTCAGGCACGCATCTATGTTTTCAATCTGTTCAGGAGCAAACAAAAAAAAAGGAGACACAAAAAGAAAAGGCATTGTAATAATTATTTACTTCCATCTCCTGCCACATCTGAACCCACTCAGTCTGTGCATCCCATAAAAGCTCCCTTTGCTCACTCTGTGGGAACCACAGCATGAAACCCTCTGAGGTTCTACATAGGATTATTAATTACATTGATTATAAATGGCTTATTCCATGGGGCAGAGCTTCCTGTTGTTGGCACTTGATGAAGGTTTGTTAATGCTCAACCCACAACAGGCGATGGCCACACACCCTCCTGGAAGGTCGAGGATGTTCTGGGCGAGAATCCTCAACCTACAGCAGGTACAGCAACCATGAAACTGAAAATAAACACATCTGTTGGAGCAGGCACATTGCCACTTGCTCTTGAGCTGACAGCTGGCAAAAGTTTCCAGCCACGCAAACAGATGAACATAAAAGCTGTAACTGGAAGCCCCGGCTGGAATCCCAGAAACGCTCCCTCGCGACATTCCCTGCGTGGCAGAAACCACAGGCAATGTGGGCACTCACTGAGGGCACATCCTGCCCCTGGGAGAGGGGACAGTGGGATGTGGGGCACGGGAGAAAAGGAATTTTGGCCAGGTAGGGATGGACTCAAATCCTGCCTAAGGAAGTGAACTCCAGGTTGGTTGGATGTTTCCCACTCTGTCTCAGCATCACAGAGATCTCACAGCAGCCTCATACTCAGCTTCCCACCAAGCTCCCACTGCAGCTCTTCTGTGCAGCCCCCACCCCAGACCACAGCACTTCCATGCAAAAGCCTAAGGGGCTGCAAGGAATGTTTTGGGAAATCTGATGATTTGTGTGTGCTTACACAGGTAATACCATTGATAAATTTTTTTATTTCATCATGGTAATCAGCAAGTGATGGAATAAGAGTCTCTGTGTTTAAACCCCTCTCAAACATTAATTTATTAATCCCTGAAACGTTGCAACTAAACGCTGCATCCACTGTATGGATAAGGAAGGAGACAGACACCAAACTCTGAACTTGCTCTCACATAACTACCTTTATTTCATCAAGTTTGGAGACATCAAAAGGAAAGGTGAAAAACCCAGCTGCCTTGTCAGCTCCTTCCTGCCCTCTAAAAAACACACAAGTGAAGGCTGGGTGGCATTTTAGAGCCTGAGCTCCCAGCACCTGACCTGAACTCCCC
This sequence comes from Poliocrania exsul, assembly GCA_035041345.1. NCBI lineage: Eukaryota > Metazoa > Chordata > Aves > Passeriformes > Thamnophilidae > Poliocrania > Poliocrania exsul. The sequence continues at coordinate 3,245,539 of JAWWLZ010000172.1, read as the reverse complement.
ATCCTACTCAAAGTAATAAAAAAGTACCAGGGAAGCTGCCAGAAAACCTCCCCCACCTGCCGTCTCTCAAGGTACTTTCATTTATTGTCTGTAACAATAAAAACATTTTCTTCTTTTATCACAGGGGAAGAAAGAGTTATTGGCAATGCTACACTGTGATTTCAACAATTACTCAAAACTTTCATCACACTCATTATACTTTGAGATACACTAAAAAGTACACGAAGTACTTTGAGTAACCGATACCCTTCAAAAACCAGGGAGATACCAAATAACACATTTCCTGTAATGCCCAGACCTTGGAGCTCGGGGCAGGGTGCAGTTCAAAGGTTCATTTATCCACAGCTCAATATGATCCCACAGTCAATCTTGACCCATTTCCTTCCTCAGCACTCAACACCCTCTCAACTTTCAACACAGCTCTTTTATTGAGGTGGTTTGGCCAGAAAACCAAAGTTCACCTTTTCAAGAATAAACACCACATGAAAAGCATCAATCCATTTGGACTACCTGCACTTCACAAGCTGCATCATTCCAAGAACATTTTCAGCCTCCCACAGTGGTGGGGAGATGTCTCTTCTCCCAATAAGCAGGTTAGTGGGTAAAGATAAGCACAATCTCATATCCATTCCAGATTTGTAGCAGCTCTTTCAGTCCTGCTTTGCTTGCTTCTCTTCCCAGGTCACTCATTTTTGCTCTAACTCTCCTTTAGGACAGAGTGAGCACAGGATTAAGATCTACATCTGGATATTGAGTTCCTCATCCATGTCCTCATTCTCAGTTCTACACAGCAGTCCTTGCCAACCTCCTAATCTCACTTCAGACCCTGCTGAGATTCAAGGAGCCCCCTTTAAAATCTACTTCTTCCTGGGGACAGCCCTCCAGTTTTTACTGAGCACTTGAGCCACTGAAGATACAGCACCCCCAGACTGATGGGTGACTCCTCATCACAGGTCTGTATTTGGTTGAGCAACCTGCACCTCTCTGTCACATAAAAGGTCAGACAGGCTACCTTGGCACACCAGCTGTAATGCCCAGCCAAAAGCTATGAGAAACAGGGCTCTTGGTGCTGTACTGGTATGGCAAAAGCATGAGGGAGAAAAAATAGAGCAATACAAAATGCAGGGGGAAACATACATAGAAATAAAACAAAAAAAAATCCGTGGTGCATTACAGTCATGGATTTATAAGAATCAAAATATTACAGAAGCAGGGAAATACCCTAATTTCAGTATTTAAAATCAGGTATGATGGAACCAAGTGGGAACAGAAGGGACATGCAAAAGCAAACCCTTTATGTTCCAAAAGTAGAGAACTACAATAAGATCCTATGGGGATGTCCAGAATTGGACTCACAAGGAATTCACTAAGAGAATAAAAGGGAAGGAATAAACACATCAGTGACTCAAATGCTAACATTTACACAGTATCTGTGATATTAACAACATTACAGGGCAGCAATGGCAGAAATGTGAGCAATTAGTTGATGCTGAAGGAAAAAACAGCTGGAAAAGGAAAATAGAAAGGAATTCGAGAAAATCCAAGAAGAAAGTGAAACACTAAATGTGGGACTATAACTGAAATTATTAAAACTTAGTATTGGTAAGAACTGAACAACTGCAGGCCTGAGTCAAGAACCCTGACCTTGGCTGAATGAGTCTGCTGCCTCAGAAATCCCGTTACTTGTCTGAAGAGATGAGTCTCCAACAATGGAACATTTCAGGAATTTCACCTGTAAAAGCTCCCAGGGCAGATTCTGCCTCTGGCTCCTGGTGTATTAACGCAAGGATTAACTATTTATAACCTGAAAATACTGCTTTATGGAGAAAGCTGCTCCCAGTGTATACAGGGCTGGAGACAGCAAGCTATTCTGAAGCAGCAGTATGACAGCTAGACTATTTAGATGTGTGTACCTGGGATGGAAGTGAAGATCCTGGATAGATCTACCCTAAATAGTAGGTAGAAATCCTTCACTGTGAGGGTGAGCAGGCCCTGGCATAGGGTGCCCAGAGAAGCTGTGGCTGCCCCATCCCTGGGAGTGCCCAAGACCAGGCTGGCTGGGGCTTGGAGCAACCTGGGACAGTGGAAGGTGGCCCTGCCCATGGCAGGGGCAACCTGGAATAGCTGAAGAGATGGCCTTTAAGGTCCCTTCCAGCCCAAACCATTCTGTGATACTAAGCAAGAACCTAATGAGCTGCATCACAGTGGCTTCCAACACAAAGAACAGTTGCCTCCCTGTCATTCCAGTATTCTGCAGCAAATCATCACCAAGACTCCATGGCCCCTTCCTTGGCCAAGTCCACATATTGCTTAAATCCTTTAAGCAGATGTGAAAAGACCAGATTGGCCAAAGGGGAGGGGATACTTTCACTGTGAGCTACAATTGGTTTTTGGCTGACAATTCTGATTGCTCATTTGCTGTGTCAGCAACATTTAACACAGCAGAAGCAAAGCAGGAATGATGGCACTTGGATGCTCCCATTTTCCTGCCTGGCCAGAACAGGAAAGCTGGGCAAAAGGAGGAGGACAACCAAGGACAGCCAAGCACAGGGATCATCTCACTTGGAAACATGACCAGGAGTGTTCAAAACTGACCTTTTTTAGAATTCCTGGCCAAAAGCATCAGATGAATTTGTAATTTTGGATTGTGACATTTAAACTATTTCAGGTGTAGTCAACTATCAAAGTCCCAGCGCCTGTGACTAAATACAATAGGTATTTATTCTGAAGTGTCCCTAAATGCCAGCCAGGCACTGCTGAGCCCAGACCTGAGGGGCTGCCAGGCCCCAGGGCTCCTCCTCCTTTCCCATGATCAGAGATTATGAGAAAAAAACCAACCCTGTAGAAGGGAACTTCTGTTCAGACACAACATACAAAGTGTCACCACTCTCATTCTCATACCCACACAAGGAAAAGACGTGTCTGAAAACTTCCTCTTACCATGAATAAGCTGGCAAGGTGGGGGCAGGAGGCATCATGGCTAAGTGTGGTACACGGATAACTGGGAAGACCAGATCATCAGCAGTTGATCTGTTACACTAGTAAGACTATCAGCCTCTTGCTAATGGTCTCAGGTATTTACTGATTTCTAAGTACTTCTGTAAAGGACATCACTGCACATCACCATGTTC
>JAWWLZ010000172.1:3222917-3242308 GCA_035041345.1 Poliocrania exsul | reverse complement strand
CCTCTTGCTAATGGTCTCAGGTATTTACTGATTTCTAAGTACTTCTGTAAAGGACATCACTGCACATCACCATGTTCATTCCCGCCAGACCTGCACACTCCTTGTTCCTTCCCAGCTCCTACAACACGAAACTCGAGTACAGGTAAAATTTAACAGCCTCACTGAATTCCTCTCTCTGGATTAGAACCCACCTATTTCACTCTGCCTTTCACAGGTCTGTGATTCAGATTTTCCTCTATTCTCTAAAGCACTCTGACTACAGTGGCCAACAGACCCACACGAGTTTTTGTGCTTGTCATGTAACATCAATTTCCATTTCTATTCTTGCCAGTGCAACAGAAAATACATGTCCTGGCCTGTGTAAGTAGAACAGGGCATGCCAGAAACAAACAAAAAACCCCCACCAAAAATAGCCCCATCCTGTAGCTTGTAAATGGAGACTCACAGGTGGGCACTGACACATGTTGAACATTGACTATATCAGACAAACACTTGAACGTGGAAACTTCCTCCAGCCAAAGCTGCCTGTCCAACTCTGCCAAGGCAAACACATGGGGTAAAGTGTAACCAGTGCTGCCCTTGTGAAAGACACATATTCTTCTCAAACAAAAATCAGAATTAAGCTTGCTGGAGGTCCCTTTACTTAGAAACTATGGGAAGTTCTCAGGTTATGGTGCAAGACCTCTGCTCCCAACTTTTACAGTGATAAAAGTGCAGATTTTATGGGCTTAACTACAAACGCCCTGTACTTACATAGAAACCAGGGCTTTCCATCTAACTTGAAGCTCCATGGCATGTGTACTACACTAACTTTCAAAAGAAAAAAGATTGATTTCGTGTCTAAGTTTTTAAATCTCATAAACCCTTATGCAACATTCCAGCAGACTTCACATACAATATAGAAACAAGGAAAGAGCCCAACACAAGCTGTTTCTTAAGGCAAAACCTATTCCTTCCCTGTATTTTTGAATAAAGCTTTTACAATCATATTTTCATATCCTAAAGTTTAGAAAGAGCCTTAAAATCTTAAGGCATTAAACTGAAAACCCTTAAAACCCAGGAGTTTTGGGGGAGAGAGGGTTCTCCCTTCCAATAATACCTCATTTGCTCTGTTTCCTAAACATAATTATATATAGGAAATATCAAGACAGAAGTGCAAATTCCATTTGTCCCAGAAGGATATCAATACTCTTAATGCTCTGTTTAAAATAAATCTCCATTAGTATTTATCCCAATCAAAATATATCTCTTTTTTAAAGAAAATAATATGTTGTTCCAAGTGTTCATATGCTGCTCCTGAACGTTTGGATAAAAATGCCTCCCAAAATTAAGTTTCAGGATTTTGACAGAACCCAATGGTTCTATTAGAAAAAAAATAACAGATATAACAAGAGGGCAACTGAAGCTAATCCATATTCTGAAGGCAGGTTGGGACAGATCGAGACACAAAACCAAAAATCTGTTCTTGTGGGCACACTGTTCTCACATGTATGTGAACAGTTCACTCTCCTGTTAAAACTGTGTTACTTTGGGGTTTGAAGGACAAGGAGAATTTGGGCACCAGCCCGAGACTCATCTTCTCTTTGGCCCTGGTAAAACCTCTGCTATACTGGGTTTCAGCTCCTCCTCTGGAAATAATGGGACAAAAACTCAACATTCACTCCCAACATGCCCATGTGAATAGAAATGAGGGCCATAAGCACCACAGAGAGAGCTGTGACTCGCAGTGGCCAAGATTTCTAATGATGACAAAGGTCATGCTCGGATTGGGAATAAATTCAGGCACGCCTGAGTGACTCCCAAGGTTTGCCAAAGCTAATCTGCTTGGGAAGAGGCAGACAGAAAGGGTTGGGGAAATGTTCCTAGTTAATCTTGAAATTCAGCTTGCTTTCAGGTTTTTTTCAGGTTCATTTATTTAAAACTGAAACTTTCCTAGGGGGAAAACCAAAAGCAAAGAGCCATTTCATGGAAAAATATCCCTGGAAATATTATTTTTGGATTAGCTTCTCAGGATCAGGCCTTAAACATACTCAAAAAGGTGAAGTGGATAATTTGTAAGCAATTTGAAATCTTGAAATGTTCTAAATTATGATAAATTAAGCAACAACAAGCTCAACTTTGCAAAACAAGTATCAACAAAGAATCCTGCCCCTGGAGAATCCTCAATTTAGGATACAGATGAAACTCTTTGCTGGTGTCAAGAGACACTTGACTAGATTTTAGCACACTAACTGTGTTATTGGCACTAAATCTCTGCTTGTGAGTAACTGAAAACAGGAAAAGATGGGGAGAAGTCCTGGCTGTGCTCAGTAAATCCCTAATGAGGAGAGCAGCCAGTCCCATTAAAGCTTCATTTCCACCTTCTGGCTGCTCGGGGGAGACCCTTTTCTATCTGGGATTTCCAGACTTAAAGTGTAACTGGGAGAAGGGGGAATGGCTTTAAACTGAAAGAGGGGAGGTTTAGATTACATACTAGGAAGAAACTCTTCACTGTGAGGACGCTGAGATACTGCTACAGGTTGCCCAGAAAAGCCATGGATGCCCATCCCTGGAAGTGCCCAAGGCCAGGGTGGACAGGGCTTGGAGCAACCTGGACTAGTGGAAGGTGTCCCTGCCCATGGCAAGGGGTGGAACAAGATGAACTTTAAGGTCCCTTCCAACCCAAATTGTTCTGTCATGCTATGACTAAATGTAAAATTATCATCAATACCCAGCCAAGATGGATGCCTTCCCAAAACATCCTTGATTTCTACATACACCAATATTTTTCAAAGTGCATAAATGCTTTAAAGGAAGGACTGCCCCTAAAACCCCTCGGTGCTGGATTCTGCACACCGTTGTGTGTCCTCAAACACCAGCTCAGGTGTTGAAGGGTCTGTGTATCATTAACTTGAATTTGCAGCAGGAATCCAGAATGCAACAAACTCACACAGAAAGAATCTCCCACAATGTGGTCACTGCCACTTGTTGGTTTCTAAAAAAGACCCCTGGGAAGGGAGCTCTGGCCACAGCCCTTTCCCAAGCCCAGCACTCCCCCTGTGCTTGGCTGACACACATACTTGTGTCTCGACTTCACCTGTTCCCAAAGGATTGACTCCAGTGGCTGGAGGGGCACTGACACATGTGTGCCCCCTCCTTCCTTGCACCTGGATCGTGGATAACATCTCCTACTGAAATTCTTAGAACAAGCACAATACTCCTGCTTAAATACATAAAAATAGTCCTACAAAAAAAGGAGAAGAATAACATTTTCAGGATATGCATTGCCTTCACAGAGCACCTAATTAAAACAACCAGTATCACAGTTACAGTGTACAAACAATGGCTGGAAACCAAAGATTTCCAATGAGACACACAGACAAAAAGTTTATTTCTCTGGGCCGTGTAATGATTTGTAACAGTTATGATCTGTTTCAGGGATTCCAGAGTGAAGAGCTTATCACTACAATGCCTGTAAGAAGAAAGAAACATCCAGGCACCAGAGGAAATTGCTGTACAAACAGCTTTAATTCTTGCATCACCAAGCTGAAGGGGAGTAATAAAAGAACTTTTATGTTCACCTGTCCTCAAATCAACCTCACCTTTTCACCTTGGTTAGAGAAGACTCTCATCCATGATTTCCCAGTTTTCCCCATCTGTGTTTGCAATGTTCTGCATAAAAGGCATATTTATGTAATAATTTTACATCAATAATAGGCATGGCATAAAATGATCATGCTTTTAGACTTTTGTGGAGGTGTAAATGTAGAAGTGAAAACTACAGAGATCCCCACGTGCATCTGTGGGAGGACCCTGGCCCCTCAATGCATTTGCTGTTTCAGGTATTTAGTCCATGCAGGGGGGAGAACCACAGGCATTCAAAATGCCATTTGACAGTGAAATAAATGATCAAATAGAATCTAATTCTGTCTGTATAGTTAAGCTCACACACTTCATTTTTTTTCCCATAAAAATGACTTTGCTGCTCTTTGTGGAACCTCACACTGCTTCAGAGACAAGTTCTTGCACCACTGTATAGGATAAAGAATGAAGAGCATCTCGCTGGGGAGAATGAAGGTGCTCCCTTCTGGGAATGACATACCACTGTCTCCTGCAATGTTTCCAGAGGTATCCCATCCACCAGAACAGCACACACATCCTGCCTTATCACCCCTCATACAGAAGAGCCTTGGAAGTCTTTCCCTGCAGAAATGAACCTGTTCAGTGACACTCCCATGCCCTGGGGTAGGGAGATGTATCTATCAGCCTTTCCCAATCCAGTCTAGCTCTATTTATCCTGCTATTTCCAGTGTGGATGATGGTGGGGGTGAGTGGAGGGGCTTGTGGTTTTATTTAGACTGATTGGTTTTATTTAGACTGATCTGCCTGTGCCTGTCATGCTGATTACAAATCACAAATGGTGGCAGGGCAGCAACAACAGTGTGGGTATCTGAGAGAGAAACAGAGGTGGGCAAACCAACCTCACCTTGGAGCAAGAGTCAGAGTCATTCTATAAACTGAGGCAGAAGGACAGAGAAATCCAAGCAACCTGGCAGATCCCCTCTGCAGCAAATCATCCCTGTCCACAGGACAACACTCCAGTTCCTACATGACCAGCAGAAACCCAGGAAGCTCAGAGGAAAAGCTTCCAACATTCCCAAACTTGGCATTCGGCCACGTCACTCCACGGGCAGTCGCAGAAGTTCAGCTGGTGCCTGTCACTGGCCAGGCTGGCACAGCTCTGGGGCATGCCCTGCCCTCCAGCCAACCTTCAGCTGTGAGGAGCTGCACCACCAGGGCCAAAGGACACCCATTTGTCACCACTGTAACACTAAACCACACTGAATTTCTCAACATATGCTGCCAGTAAGTCACAAACTCCCCCAGCAAAGGGGGGGAAGGCTCACCAGAAGATGACAAAGTTCCCTTTACTATAGGAGTAGGAGTCCTTGAAAATACATGGCTATATTTAACCCCTGGGATATGTTTCCAAAAACCCTGCGCTAGGAATTTGCAGAGGAAAAGCATGCATGGGATGCTTTTGATCTCCCAACAGAGCTGCTCCCCTGAATTAGCAGCACATGCCCTGGCAGCAGAGCCCTCCTTGGCTTTGGGTCTGCCCCACAGCTCAGGGTGAGGGCTGCAGAGACAGCCTGGCAGTTATTGCACTTAGTTTTGGCAACATTTGGACAACACTGGGTGCATGAATTGCTCCAAATATTTAGAGTAGCAGGTTCAAGTGGACACCTGCTCTCCAAAAGCAGAGACAGAATTATTTTCCTTGAGAAAACACAAGCAACTCAGCATATTTACTTTTTTTTTTTAATACAGCAGCTATTTTTAGTGATTTGTACAGAACACTCACTTGGTGGATATTACACACATAGATAGCTGCTTGGGTGATGCAGAGGGTTCCAGCTCACATTATTCCCACCAAGCAACTCACTGATTTGAACCCAGCTCTCCTCTCTAAGGATGGGCCACACCACACCAGCACTCATTTGAAAAAAAGAATAGAGAAATATGGATAGCATACACCATACACAGAAATAATAATAAAGATTTCAACATCTCCTGCTCTCCTGCCAATTAAAAAAAAATCATTCCTGGAGCTGGCAAGGGTCCCACTGAGGAGAGAAGTGGATATGAGAAGGGAAGTGGATACCTGGTTTCAACAACTGAATTAATATTCCAGTACTGCTCGATTCAAAACTAGGGTTTCCACCAGGCTGGAGGATTCCCATACAAACTGTTCTTTGAGTGTCACACACATTACACATTTTCAGAATACAATTTATCAGTCATATTTTAAAACAATGGTTAAATTCCCATAGCTGGAAGTAAGGCTTCCTTGATAATGCAGGTATTGCACTGAAAACACAGCCTTCATCTCAACTTTCACAGAGCCCTTGGACGGAAGTGCCAGCTCTGGCCCATTCTGCAGTACAAGATTCTTTGTTTGCAAGAAAGAGCAGCAGGAAGAGTGAGCAGTATTACTTTACTACTACAGTTTGTTATCTGCACCAGAAAGAGATAATTCTTGAAAAACATCCTGTCAACACATGGAAAAAAACTCCCTCCCTTCTGTTACTTGAGCACAGATACTTGTATACACAAAGTGATCCTGAAAAGTAATAAGGCCCAAGCACAAACCCACATGAGAACCACAGTAATTTCCTCATCCATTTATAGGAGGTGCTGTGGTGTTTGTTAAACCTACGTGCCTCTCTTGTTGCTCCAAATTCTTGTCTGTCCCACAACTTCCCCAGACTTAGCAGGGAAAGATGAAAGTCTGGTGTGTCCACCCACAGATTCCCTAATCCTCTTCCTTCCAGCACCAACAGATTTGCTCCCATTCCAATCCTTGAGGCTTCAGTAACAGGGGTAACACACCACCACTTCTCAGACTTTCACACGTCATGTTCTAGTCCTTCTAGAGTACCATCACCTGTTTTGAATTTTATTTTCAACCTTGAAAAAAAAGACTTTCTCATTTGTCTCTTCCCATACTTTACTAGTCTCCCTCCCCAGTCACTTCCAGTGTAGCTGATACAACTCCCTTCCCTTCACCTCACTCTCCACTTTAATGCTCTCACCTTCCAAATATCCTGTCCTTTACCTCTTCTTGTACCATCTGAGCTATAACATTACCTGCTGAGTTAGGATTTATCACTTCCATGTAAAAGGTAGCACAACCACCTCCCTCTCTCTGCCTCCTGGCCGTGCTGTATTACACAAGAGAACAAAATGCTCAGCTGTCACACCACGCTAAAATATCTCTGAGAAACTTCCTTCAAAACCTGTGAGCATTTTACACAACATATTTCCTCACAGACAGAACACAGCCCCTGTAGAGCAAGATTTCTACAGCACAGACAACTCATGCATTCTGTGTTTTGTTTACCTCATCATTTTACAAATGTAAGTGATATGAACCCTTGTATAATAAAGTAACATTCAGCACTTGCAAAGGCAGCCACATCAGTAAGAATTTTCTACGGTACCTAAGAGGGGCAGGAAGTAACCAGAACCTCCCACACAGTCCAGATTCTGCAAGATGCCAAGTACTGAGCTCTACTATCACCCCCTAAACAAGAAGCAAATTAAAAGAAAGAAAAAAAAAGAAAAATATCTCTGTATTTCTATAACCAAACAATATTAGCAGCAATAATTCTACTCAGGTTTTTTGACCTAACTCTTCTTTTCAGAGGTGTGAAGGAGAGGAAACTGGCCATGTTTTACTGTCCTTCACCCAGTTATCAAGAACCATGCAAAAGTTTTCTGGGGTTTTATCTTAAAAACACAAATGCAGCAATGGTCTCCAAATCTTCTTGGTTCCTGAGCCTGTGCTCCATACAACTACATCCTGTATTACCCACAGTATTTTCAGCATCCAGCTGGAACTAATCATCAAAATTACAGGCTTTTGTTTAGACAAATACAGAGGTTTGGGGAAAAAAACACCCTGAAATGGATCTCATGCAGAGGACAAGCTACAGAACAGTCTCTAATAGATTATATAAAAGGCAGCCAACTCTTATCTGGAGTAAAGGAAGACAGGGATACTCCCTCCAGCAGAACAACCCAGACAAGACGATGATGGGAGGATGGGTTCTCACCTAAGTGATTTTTCATGGAGCCAGTGGGGTCCCTGTCATGTCATTTTTGGCACTGGGACTACGTGGATAAGCACTGACGGTCCCACATGGTTCTGCAGTACTCAGCTTAACTTGACAAGGCTTATTAGCACTGGCTTTGAGCCTGACAGCCCCAAGCTGTCTCCAAGGCTCAGTTTGGGCCCATCTGCACGATGCTCCCCAGCACTGCAGCAACGGGAGAACAAGGCAAGGATCATCTGGCTCCAAGGAGAGCTCACCAAAGTTTGGCATCACCAGCTTAGGCCTGGGCCACATGGAAGCAAACACACACTTTTTTTTTTCTGCCCTACACTCCCTTTAATAGACTTGGAAGACACAGATTTAGTGCAGCTTTCTTCTACCTGTCTGGGCAGGAGGTGATTCTTCACACCACAGCTCAAGGCATTGTGAACCTGCAAATGAGGGAACTGCCCCCAGCAGAAAGGGGCAAGGCAGAAAACTTCCCTCTGGGATCTGCTGTGTTTCTATACAATGAGTAAAGTTAAGCCTTCATTTGTGGTGCTTTTCTTATTTTTAACTCCCCAAATCTCCCCATCTGTGGTGCTCACCTTACAGGCACTTCAGGATGGATATGGACACTTGTAACTGAAAGATTCATTTGAAAAAATTAGACTGGACGTCGCCTGGTTGAGCATCTGAATTGACTGGGTGGCCTTGCCTGTGCTGCCCCTCTGAACCAGAATTACCAGGCACAAACAGCAGCTTTCACACTCCACAGGACCTTATAAGCCTCCAGCAGAGAAGGCACTGCAAGGCAAAGGATGAAGACTGCTGTGTCTAAACAAGTATTTGCCCTAGAACACAGGAGACCTGCCAAAGGTTCTTGCTTCAGTAGAATCAGAATAGAATCATGGAAAGGTAGAAGCATTTGGGTTGGAAGGGACCTTCAAAATCACCTACTTCCATCTCCCCCTGCCACAGGCAGGGACACCTTCCACCAGCCCAGGTTGTTCCAAGCCCCCTCCAACCTGGCCTTGGACACTTCCAGGGATGAGGAATCCTCAACTTCTTTGGGCAAAACCAGTGTCCTTCCTCACTGTCAGATGATGAAGAGCTCTGTAAGCATGTGCACTTACTGAAAGCAGCCCATAAGCACAACTCTCATCTTTCTCATATGGTAAACTGCTAGGGATGCCCTGCTATGACTGTGCCTCAGGATTCGGGAACCCAGTCCCATCTGGAATAACTTCAGAGCAGGCAGCACAGAGCAGACACATCTTCCCAGCACTGCTCAGCATTCCTGACCCAGCATGTGCCCCCTGCATGCCTCTATTTAGAACATGATCCAGCTTCCATAAGAACCTACTGTCCAACAGAGCACCACTTTCCCTTCATTGAGAACAACGGCTTCGAGTGACTTTCAGCGGCAACGTCCTGGTACTGTTTACAGGCTCCAGTCCTGAATGAAATTCAGTTCCTATGACACACTTGTGGAACATTAAATTATAGTAATTGTCAAAATTTCCTCATTATTTATACTCTAGACAGCTGCTGTGGCTACAGCAGGAATAGCAACCAACCTCTTCAAAGCATCAAGAAGCAGCAGTGATAAATCTTCCTGAAGGCTTCCCTTTTCCAGAGCACTCGCTCCGTGGCTCAAACAAGACTGAGAATTTCCAAGAAACAAAAAAAAGCCAAAACACAAGAGCAGAACAGACTGTGGGTTTTGACTGAAGATGACAAACTCTCCTTAAATCTTTAGTATTTCCTTTAAGTGAGTGGTTGAGCTCACCATGCAGTTGTGGAGGGAGGGGCAGTTGGGAACAGAGCCATAAAAATGAGAAACATTAAAAGAGCTTCACACACAGAACAGGTATCCAAGTACCCAATGCAAAAGGGAGATTTTAAAATTTACGCTGTAAAATAACTTTTTTTCCCCCCTCAAGATACAAAAGGCAATAACCTTCTTTAAAGTATGATAAATTTTAGATGCTCATCTCCTAGAATGCATTTAAAAATCAGTTTGTTATCGGTTGTGTTCTTAGTAAAGTTCTGCCATACTCACAGCACATATACTCCTGATGGATTAGATGCTTTTCATTCTCCTGCACTAATTTTTTGTCCTCCAATTTTGAATATGAGATACAAGCAAGACACAAACCCGCTTCTTATCTGCCAACAAGCTGCACCCTGTATTTTGCTGTATTTTTATTTAGTGTGTATTGGTCATTTATCTTGTTCCATTCACAGGATATAGGAACTCTTAATCCAACTTGAAGTATCTAATTCTCCTTTTTCAATACTACTGTCTACAGAGAGAAACAAATTTTTATTTTATACATTCCTGTTTATGTGATATTTCATAAATATAAAAGAGCAATGTGAGATTAATGTTGATTGAGAATATGTGATAAATTATAAGGCCTAATTCAGCTACTGTGGACCACAGTGGGGCAAAAACTGTAATATGAATGTTCTGCAGATTATACCTTTGGTCACACTGCTGTGAAAAATTCATTAAAAATTGTTATTAAAAGTCACACGCCATCACTCAACCACACACACACAAACAACAGATCACTTTATAACTTACCATTTGAGACCTATTCTTTGGACAGCCATTGATGTCTTCAATCTTTTCATTTGCTGAAAAGCAAAAAAGAGGCAATAAAGCAAAAAAACTACACCAAGAACATTTATTGCAATGATTTCCAAAGCACTCGCCACCAGCTAAAAATAAAGGGGTTTCAGATTGTGGCTGTCCAGTCAAAGTGAATGTGTCAAACACAGAGCCACCAAAAAAAAGCAGCTGGGGTTTCCCAGTGGGTCCTGCCCCCAGGGACAGCTGGGGCAGAAGCCAACTGGTCTGACAACATCTTGTACAGTGACAGGCAATTCCTTTAAACTACAAAAAAGATTTAAACCCTGGAACCGGAATCACTGCTGGGTGGAAAAGTGAGCACTACACAACTACACACACATATATACATATATATATACATATATATATACATATATATATATATAGTTTGTTTGTTTGTGGTTTTGCTTTGTTTTGTTTGAATGTCAATTGGTTTGCTTGTGGAGTTAATACAGGTTTGAAATCCAGCTAGGAAATTTATGATCAATAATTCTAATAATTTATTTTAATTTTCCTTTTTTTTTTAAAAGCATAAACCATGAAAGACCTTTTCGAGCTCCCTGGCCATGGTTTGCAACACAATCAGAAAATACACAGTGTATTTTAGGACACAAGTGAAACAATGAAATCCCTGAGGTTGTTAATGTTTGCCTGAGGATCTTGGGTTTGCTCAGTTGCACCTTTCAGTCCTGAACCCTGAAATGATTTGTGTGCTATTCTCAAGAACCAGCTATAACCCAGGTTCAGTTCCCCCCAGTTTTTTCACTGTAATTAAGACAAGTGTTCACATCTCCATCTGAGAAAGGTTGCAGCTGAATCCACTCTGTGTCCCCAGAGTGGTTTATCAGCCCCTACACACCATCTCAGGTTTGGTCATTGAGAAACAAAGATGCATTTATTAAATCCCATTTTTCAGTCCTGTGCTCCCCCCTTGGAATATCTCCTGTCAGTTTAGGATCATCCAATATCTCTATCAACTAAATTTCTCTTGTCTGGAACATGTGGGCAGAGATACCTCTAAAAGTCCAGGTCAGATCCCATGTATCTGCATTCATGAATTTAAATACAGCTACTATGTTTATATGCCATTACTAAGGCAAACATTACTTACACATTCTTTTAGAGACTCATGAATTTTGAGCTGAGATAACCTAGAATGCTGTGAATGCATTTAATTGGCTGGCAAAGAGAAAAAACTGTCAGCATGCTTCTAAATAATCATTAGCAGTTCTGAAGTCTGAAGATTATCTCTGAAGCCAAATGCAGTGATGTTTAGTTTCATCTCTCTTTAGATTTGCTTTTGTGAAAGAACTACATAGTGACTATATAATTTTAAAATTCCTGTTTCCTAAATCCAGCCATTTCACTTCGGAAAGGCAAAGATGTAAATCTCAGACGGTGACTCAAGAAAAACTGTATCACTGATAATTAAACCTGAATTGTTATTATCAACTCCAGGCACATGAGTAAAAAGGAGGAAGGGTCTTCATGGCTGCTTTTACACACAGCACAGCATAACATAAAAAAAGCCCTCTCCTGCTTTCTAACTATGCAGGTAAAGAAAAAAACTTGGATTTTCCAGGCTACAGATGAAGCTGCTTGTAGGTGGGAAAGCTCTGCCCATCTTTGTGCCAGTGAGATACAGCTGCCTAAGGCCATACACAGCAGATACAAACTACTTTCCTTCCCTATAATTCAGAGGATTAAACTGAGAACGTTTAAAAACTACCTCTTTCACATGGGAAAACATTCTGTGAAAAAGAAATCCTTCCCCTTCTACTTTAACTCCTGAAACCTTGCAGACCTTATCTTAAATATTAGCCAAGAGGCAGCTCCAAAAATGACCAGAAAAAAAACTGCAAAGGTTATAAAAGGAGCAACTCTGTCTTTTAGAGGGAATAATTTGAATTTCATAAGAGTTTTCACGAGTCAGTACTCCAACAGCTACATTGAAATATTCTGATGCAGCATCCCTGCACAGTGTTCTCACAGAGAGGGTTTCCCACAAGAGGGTTAAGGCAGGGGAGCGACACAGGCATGAAAGCAACACCAAACTGCACCTGTGTCCCCCAAAATCTCTCCTGTTACAGGAAACACATACAGGATGAAACAAATGCCTGTCATAGAATCATAGAATGGATTGGGTTGGAAGAGACCTCCCAGATCCTCAAGTCCAACCCTTAATTCAACCCCACTTTGATTACCAGATCATGGCACTCAGTGCCACATCCCGTCTCACCTTAAAAACCTCCAGAGTCGGAGAATCCACCCCCTCTCTGGACAGGCCATTCCAATGCCTGACCACTCTCTCTGTAAAGAACTTCTTCCTGATATCCAACCTAAACCTCCCCTGGCAGAGCTTAAGCCCCTGCCCCCTTTTCCTACTCTTGGTTGCCTGAGAGAGGAGACCAATCCCCATCTGGCTACAACATCCTTTCAGGTGTCACACAACACACAGCCCATTAATTCACGGCCTGTTTTTACACCTCTGCAGCTGCGGGGCAGCTCTGCAATGCTACTCAGAGAAAATGTCGAGACACAAACCCCTTTTGAACACATTCCAGTGAAGTCACTGGGAGATGCCACACTGTGTCATCCCAACACAGCGCTTGCAGATTCCCACCTTACATCAAGGAACTGGCTCGTTTACAGCATCTCAAACGCACATAAATATGCATGCGCTGGGTTAGTTCGCTGCTGGCTGCTTCATTTGCATCTCAAATCTGTCAGTTTGCTCCTAACAATAGTTGTCCTAATTCCCATTAGCAGCCTTTCCGATTGCATCCATCTCCACTGGCCCATGCACGTGGATTGTGGCATCCCAAGGACCAGATGGATGAGCCTATGAAGGAACTAATGAAGGATCCAGGCCCAAGGGAAGAGGGACAACGTGAAGCTTTACATGGAGAAAATCGCTTGGAATTTTCATTATCCCCGAACATCAGTGCAAACGAAGAGAACTTTGGATAACTGAGCCTGCGTTTGAGATCTGTCCTAATGATAAAGGATTTTCCTCATCTGGAAACTCGTTATGAAAGATTTCTTTTTCTGCCACATAAAAATTACACCCTTCCTCCTTTCCCAGCTGTATCTA
Organism: Poliocrania exsul; assembly: GCA_035041345.1. Lineage (NCBI taxonomy): Eukaryota > Metazoa > Chordata > Aves > Passeriformes > Thamnophilidae > Poliocrania > Poliocrania exsul. Next base: position 3,228,996 of record JAWWLZ010000172.1, on the reverse strand, counting down.
TGGATTTTCCAAACCCAGGTGGAGGCAGGAGTTTCAACACAGGAGGACTCTATCACCGTGAATTATATTCAGAGCAGTACCCAAAAGGTATTAGAAACAGATACAGTGAAGGCTAACAGCATCCCAGCAGAGAAAAAATCCCTCCTGAGCTGTTTTTTTAGGCTAACAGCATCCCAGCAGAGAAAAAAAATCCCTCCTGAGCTGTTTTTTTAACACTTAACCATGGGGAATAATATTGCTGTGTCAGGAGATCTTATCAGCAACATCCAGTATTTTTCCACTATAATTTAAGACAAGGTTTTTCCAAATTAATTAGCAAAGTCTCCGAAGGAAAATTTTCTCCATAATTCTACGTGGTTGGATGGATTCCCACACACACACACTGTGTTTATTTAGAAGACAAAGACTGTGGTTCTCTGAGGAATACCTGGTACAAACACTGCAAGTCACTCACCTACAACCTGGATTATTTCAGCCAACAGGACTCCATCAGTCACATCTTGCTGCAGATCCTTTATCAACCTCTTGTGACCAGATTTTGCCAGATAGTGATTAGCCCAATCCGTGTAAATCTGTCAGGAGAAAAAGAAACAAAAATAAACTGTTACTCACAACACAGCCTTAAAAATGAAAGTTCTTTGTTTTTCTCAGCATGCAAAAGGCTGATTTAACAGCACTGCTTTATTTCCTCTTTGAGACAAGTCAACAGCATTAAAATTCAAGGCATTGTGCAGATCAAGTGTTCAGCTCACTGTAGTATGGATTTTCCTATCCAGCAACCTGACATCAAAGCTGGTGGAATGGCAAACTCCTGAACCTGTTACAGCTTGAATGGATCATCAGGAGGTCAAAGGAATATTCTACAGCTGCACTGAGTGTGTTGAAGAGATTTCCATTTCCACCCAAGTCTTTTTTTTGCATTTGCTCTTTGACATTTCTTCTTCATAGCTCCTATTGAGGAAGTTTAAAGATTCTTTTCCCGAAAACACTCAGCCAAGTAACAACTTCATTGTGAGGAAATCCCTTTGTAATATTACCAGAGAAACATTTCAAGGCCCTAAAAATCCACCAACTCGAATAAATTCCACCTCACAGCTTAAACAGGCCTATTAAATTGCTTTCAATCTCTTCCCCAAACTTCTCATTGTTGGGCTCAATTTCAAAATGTGTTATCTGAAAACTAAGCACACAAAGCAGTGAAAAATCTCCCTAACTGGCATTCAGAAGTACTCATCACACCCTAGCACAACTTATCACCAGATAACCTACAAAAGCTTTTCATGCTAGGTCATCAAGAAGAGCTAACTTACTCGATTAGCAATTTCTGCTTATGAATTAAATAATGTTTTCTGTTCTTCATACAGGACAAAATTTTAAATGTAAGACTTTTTTTACTTTTCATTAAGAAATAAGGTAAAAAGAATAAAATATCTGCATTTTTCCTCTTAAATCTCTAAATATTAAGGCTCGCCCCTCCTCTGAGGAGTGTCTAGCATATTAGAAATACATTCACCCCGACTCAGTCTACCAGTGAGCAGGTGTAGAATCCATGTGCTTTCCAGAGCAAGATCTATCCCAACATTCCACAGACCCCACAAATCCCTGTGCTGAGGAAAAATGCCTCACACCAGCGTGGGAGTCACTGACCTGCAGGGACAAATCCACACAACAGTGTTCAGTCCCCAGAAGTCCAGGAAAAGCCCTCTCTGCACTGCCCAGAAACTGTAATTTCCCTCCACTGCTACTGAGAGAGGGAAAGAAAAGAGCAGAAGGAGAGTTCCATTCCCAGCCTTTAGGGAAGCAGATGGAAATGATGGGCATTACAATCAGATTCTGTCTGCTGGCAAAGCACTGTTGAAACAAAACATGGGTCATTCCCCTTCCAGCATCCCACTCTGAGCTGTCTTCCTCATGACTCCCTCATGTCACAGAACCACGGGAAGGCTTGGACTGGAAGGGACATTAAAGCTCGTCCAGCCCCACCCCCTGCCATGGGCACGGACACCTCCCACTAGCCCAGGGTGCTCCAGGCCCCCTCCAGCCTGGCCTTGGACACTCCCAGGGATGGGGCAGCCACAGCTCCTCTGGGCAACCTGTGCCAGGGCCTGCCCACCCTCCTAGCCAGGAATTCCTTCCCTGTATCTAATCTACACCCATCCTCTTTCAGTTTAAGGCCTCCCCCCGCACCCCGTTGTCCCATCACTCCAGGCTCTCATCCAAAATCCCTCTCCACATCTCTTGGAGCACACTTATGTACTGGGAGGTGCCAAAAGTCTCCCCAGAGCCTTCTCTTCTCCAGGCTGGACCACTCCAACTTCCAGAGAGGTGCTCCAGCCCTGTGAGTATGTTCATGGACTCCTCTGCACTCGCTCCAGTGGGACCACATCCTTCTCATGCTGATCCCCAGAGCTGATCACTGCAGACCCCTCAATTACTGACTGATAGCGCTGAGCACAGCCACAGCTGTGAATTGCAGGAGCACCTTAAGGCTTGCGTTTTCCATATGATGATGATGATGTTCCCCCTCACGGGAGTCAAAAAGCAATTACCCACCCTAAGGATCAAGTATTTGCCATGAGAGACAGAGGAACCTGGATATAATACAAGGACTGTAATTTCACGTTCCTCTTTCTGATTCAGAGTTAACATGATAAAATGAAGATCAAAGATTTGGACTAGAGTTATTCTGGTTAAAAGTCTTCTTTAAAAAAAAAATAATAAAAAAAAAACAACCAAACCAACCCTGTAAAATACTACTGGCAGAAGCCATGAACAAATCACTTAACATTTGAAACGTGTGTCCCTGCTTTACACCATTCATCCTTTACTTTCCTCTTCGTAGCAGCGGGACGTGCATTTCCTAAGGCAAGAGCGTCACAGATTTGAACAGAAAAATACACTGGAACACCTCAGTGTGAAAAAAAAAACAGGGCTGAAAAACACCTCAATGAAATACAGGCTGAGCACATGGGTGATTTCCCCAGCTGAGCAATAAAAGAAAAGGGGCAAGAAACCCATGCTGCACAAACCAGACACTGTGTCCCTTTGCTTCTTTTACAAGAAAACATTTCCCACAACAGGAAGATACTTTAAAAGATCCAACGACTTCAAGGAACTAGGATTGACTTAACCTACTTCTCTGCCACGTGGTTTCAGCTTATCTGCAAGTAAAGGACACATGAGGAAACAGGTTGTGAACTACTCACTGTGCAAGGTTCCACACACCCCTGCCCCGTTCCTGCAATCTGCCTGACAAGAGACTTATCAAACACAATAACCACATTTCTTTTCATGGCAGGGCTACAAGAAACGTCCTAATTCATCAAGGAATGACTTCCAGAAAATTTAAGATTATACTTTGATGCTTCAGTTCCATCCTGGATCGTTTCCATTATGCAAATCCAGCCCTGGATCAGCCCCAGAGTTAGAATAGGAGCAGACCCCTCCTGGCAGAGCCTGAAATCACAGCCACGGAGAGACCTTGAGAGCTGCCCAGGATCGATTTTTAAGTCAAATAACAGCGTGAGAATGCACGGCTGGCACTGCACAACTGCTATTCCCGTGCCTGTTCCCTACTGCCCTAATTCCTCTTGCATCCAGGAACATCAGCCCTTATATTCATACCCTGTAAATAAACACTGCATCAAAGAAATCCCTAACTCCCTCCAATCCTGGTAAAGAAGACTTGAAAGAAACCAAATACCCACTGTCTGATTCACTGTCTCTGATTACACATAAAGAAACTCCTTCTGATGGCAAATTATTCTTGTAAGCCCCACTCTGTGTGCTCAGGTCAGTCTGTGTTTGGTATCTGAACCACAAGCAGAGCTTTTATGCTTATTATAAAGTATTCCACTAAATTCACACCAGCATGGAGGAAATGTTTGTTTCTGGGGTATTTAAGGGGGTGGAATATTATTTCGTGCCACTGGTTGATTGGCAAAGCCTTTTGCAGAGAAATACAGTCATAATAGACCTGTTCTTCTCTTAAAACATTATTATATGGCATTATTTTGCAATATGCATAACATGCAGATTATTGCTGCTTTTAAACTGACTGGGCTATATATTTACAAGCTCTGCAGCATTCTTATGGGCACAGTATTATCCAGCTTTATTGCAACAGCTCTTTGTGGTCACTGCTGATTTTTAGGGCATATATTCAGCTAATCATGGAAACTTTCCAGGATGTTTTCAAAACCTGTTTATTGCAAGTCTTTGTAATGTGCTACACAAATACGATTCCTAATGTTTCTTTTCCTTTTCCATACAAACAAGTGAAAAAATATAATTGTACAATGGCTGCTATTTCTAGACACATAAAATGTGTTTCAAGGCACACAGTGTTTTCAAATGTTCAAAACCAGGCAAATAATTGCGAAAACAACAATAAAAGAAGTAGGAAAACACTGCTGAGAAACTTTCCATTTTCCTATCTCTGCACATGAATTCTGAATGTTCCTCAGGTATTCTCAACAAATGGGCTACAAAGGCATGTTTGAATAGTCACATAAAAATTATGTGAACAGTTGTCCAATTAAATATTTAAAAATCTTGTGATGAGATATTTGACCCATTAGAACCCAAGAGATATTGCCTTATTATATATACACCAGTGTGGGCTTTTAAAACTTTTCAGTGATTTCACACAGTATGAAAATTACTGATACAGCTTCATTATTTTAGCTGGAAAAATCAAGTCAATGTCGTGATTTGGGCATTATCACCATAAGCAGATCTTTGTATCCAGGTCAGTTTAATGTTTAACTTGGGTCTAAATTGCAGCTTTTGTTAAAGGTGGACTCAGCTGTTTGGTAGCTTTTTTTTTCTCTGTAGTATATGATCTAAGGAATCCAATTATCTGGGAACAAAAACAAACGAGAAAGACTTTTTTCTTCTCTATTTTCCCCTTCCCCTTCAATCCGTCAGATTTGAATTAAGAGTGTTACAGGTAAGTGTTGATTTTGGAAATATTCAGGACATCATGAGTCAGAGCTGAAACATTAGTGCAAAAAAAACCCCAAACTAAAGGGTTTGAGCACTGTTTATAAAGCATAAGGCCTGAACACAGTCTTCCCTCAAAAAGAAGCCAAACCCAGGGGGCAGAGCATGGGGAACCCTGGAGAGCAGATCCTCTCTTGATCTTAAGAGGAGACCCAGAATATCCACAGAGCTGCAATCAGGTTAAGGTGTCAGGTATTTCCATGTACTCCAGAGTCTCCTTTAAACAGAATTTAAATGTCACTCCTGCATGGGAAGGGAAGAACTCCCCAGTGTTTCTGTCTCTGCACTGGTATTCTGAAACACACTCATGGAAAGGAAAGGGTTCATAAGAATCTGCTTGAAAAGAATGTATCTCTTCTATGCAATTAAGTAGAAAATATGCCTGAATCTCTTCCTCATTACTCATTTCCACGCACACAATCTAATTATAAGAAACGCCCAAGTAAATTTTGAAACCTTTCGTTCCTTCCCTTTACCATGTCAGTTCCTTACTAATCAGACTCCAATTGTTTCCTTTCAATAATTATCATGAATTAGGCTCTGGTGAATTTGGGAACAGCTGAAGAGGATCTTTTTGACATCATGTAGCATAATTACAGCAGAGCAAGGCTTTCTTTCCGTGATTGAACAGCAGGGTTAGTCACATCGATGAGCTCCTGTGCCAGAACAGCCACCACAAGGCAGCGCCTGTGCTGCTGCTGACCACAGCACACTCCTGCTGAAGGTCACAGAGAGCAAAAAAAGCACCCCAAACCCTAAAAATAGACACAACATACCCAGATGATCCCGAGGGGAATGCCTGCAGTCACGACAATGTGATGGGGGCAGCCCATCAGATACTCTTTGCTGCCCAATGGAATGGGAGTTGCATATGCAGAGTCATGAAATACAGCATGGCCAGCAGGCCCAGGGCAGTGACCCTTCCCCTGGACTCTGCATTGGTGAGGCCACACCTTGAGTGTTGTGTTCAGTTCTGGGCCCCTCAGTTCAGCAAAGAGATTGAGGGGCTGGAGCGGGGCCAGAGAAGAGCAATGAGGCTGGAGAAGGGACTGGAGCACAAGTGCTGTGGGGAGAG
>JAWWLZ010000172.1:3187275-3204653 GCA_035041345.1 Poliocrania exsul | reverse complement strand
CACTCAGCAATAGGACAAGGGGGCACGATGGGCTCAAGCTCTGCCAGGGGAAATTGAAGTTGGAGATGAGAAAAAAACTTCTTTTCAGAGAGAGTGCTCAGGCATTAGAATGGGCTGCCCAGAGAGGGGGTGGATTCCCCATCCCTGGAGGATTTTCAACTGAGATTGACCATGGCACTGAGTGCCATGATCTGGTAAAGGGACTGGAGTGGGACCAAGGGTTGGACTTGGATGATCTCAGAGGTCTTTTCCAACCCAATCAATTCTATGATTCTGATTCCCCGGGAGGAAAGTTTGTAAAAACAGAGATCGTGTCACATCAGTAGTCCCAGTGTCATTTTCACTGATTGCAGAGCCTGATAGGAAGAGGTGCTGGGAACCTTTAACTCCCACATGGATTTCAACAGTTTTCCCGTATAAAGGCTAAATGATTAGACCTGTAGCAAATTCTTAGTTTATATTATAAGTTTCTCAGGAAAATAAACCTTCCTTCTGAAAAGTCCATAGAAATGTAATTTTCTTTGTTTAAATAATCTGCCAGAGAGACAGAGAAAACACATTTAAAGCTATCTCAGACAGCCACTGCCTTGAGATCCCTCGCATCAAAGAGCTTTAAAAAAATAAGCTGGTGATGAAAAGTCTCTCTAAGTTTTGATCAGAGTTCATATCTTGGTACGGACAGTAATTCAAGCAGACAGGCAGATACGTGGGTTTCCTGAGCTCATTTATGCTGGAGGAATGGAGCAGCCACACTTTATATTTAGAGAGTGCAGGGGAGTTTTTTACTTTGCACGAAAGGGGCGGGGGGGAAGAGGGAAGGGGCGCGGGGGGATTTAAAAACAAAAGCTGTTGAGCAAACAACTCCAGCCGACAAAATTATTCCAGCAAAACTGAGAGAAAACTCCTTCCAAGAAGGAAAAAAATGAACAATAAACAATAAATGAAGGAAGATGAGGGGAGAGCTACGCACACAACCGATGTTTCTGTCCTTACTTTTAAACGAGCTTAACTACAGAGATCAAACAACACGCAGACTGACCTAAAACAGTCCAAAAGATGAATTAGCGAGTCACAAATCTGGCGGCGACCCTACAGCATCCTTCTGGAGAGCACATGGGGGCGGCTCTAGACCTGGGATGTATTTACCCCTCCGTGTGCCCGCGAGAACCGCGGCGAGGATAAACCCTCCCCAAGCAGTGGCTTATTCCCGAGGTCCTTACCAGCTTCATGGTGCTGTTGTTCTGCTCCCAGCGCCACAGCATCACGCTCATGGTCCCGCCGGCACCTGCCGCAGTGTCCGGGGATAGCCCAGGGATAGCCCGCAGAGTCCGGGGATAGCCCGCAGTGCCCGGGGATAGCCCGGGGATAGCCCAGGGATAGCCCGCAGTGCCCGGGGCCACCCTGCAGAGCCCGGGGGATAGCCCGCAGAGCCCAGGGCTACCCCGCAGTGCCCGGGGCTCCGGCCATCCCCGGGGCTCTGCCCGGCCGGGCTCCGGGAGCGGGACCGGCCGGTCCCTCCGCCCCCGCAGCACCGCGCTCGGGGGAGGATCCTCTTAACCCCTTCGGGGAGGGGGTGTTTGTGTGCGTGTGTATGTTTGTGTGTTTGTATGTTTGTGTGTGTTTCCCTCCCTCCTAGCGGGAAAACGGGGAGGGGTTTTAAAAAAAAAGAAAAAGAAAAAAGACGCCGGGGGGATAGAGGGAATTAAGAGAAAACATCGCCAAGAAACGTTTGAAAATTAATTGAGTGCCAAGCCGAGCTTTAGGATGATACTTCATGGTACCGGGCACGCTTTAAAGCACAACTGGAATTTGCTGCCCGTTTTGACAACTGGACTCTGTTAAAAGCTGATGTTGTAAAGCTGCCTTGTATTATCGGCGTTTGGTGCCATCGGGGCTGCTCTCACTCGGACTTGGGTTTATACCTAAGCCTGCTGGGGTGGGAAAGGACTAGGCTTGCCTCCAGTGAAAGGGGAGAACGTTCTGCCTACAAAATGACTCAACAGGTGGAAGGAACATCATAGATCAGCTTCAGGTGCATAAAGAAGAGAATAGTAAGAGTGTTTATAATAATCGGCAGGAGTATGTCTAATATCAAGAAGAGCTGTATTTAACAGCAATAAGTATCACAGTTTGCCACATTGTCTCTGAGGTGCAGCTATTAAAGATTTTCGTAAATGCCAGACTGTTCCATTGCTGCTCCCTTGCATCCCTCTGAAATCTCTCCTCTGTTCCCCCAAAGTTCCCTGCCCAGCACAGCAGTCTAGACAAGACATTCAGCTGGGGGAAGATTCATGTCTGCTCTTGCCCAAGGTCCTGTGAAATCACCAGTGGGAGCCACGTACTTGGCTGTTGCTCCTCACTGTTCTGCTCTGGAGAAGATGCTATACCTGATAAACAGGGGGGGCCCCAAGGGGGATAAGGAGGCCACAGCAGCACCAGCAGCAGCTCCATTCACCCCAGCAGCTCTCCAGCCCTGGGTTTGGGAGGCACTTCCTTTGGTGGCTTTGGTTTTGCCAGGCCAGGGAAACATGGGGAATTAAAACATGTTTAAAAGAATCCCCCAGGACACCCTTTTCCCCTCTCTCTACAAATATAAATTTTGAGGCACATAATGATAACTTTTCTGGCTGCAGGAGTCAAGGCAAGAAATGACCACAGGCATAATCCATGGCTAACTAATCTGGAGCCCACAACGTCATTTTCTAGTAATTTTCTATCCATTTTTCAATCCTTCATTAATCCAATAAAAAGATACTAAAACATTCAAAAAAGGACCAAATTGTACCCAAACTGATCACTTTCTTAGGTAAAAATTCTCCTATTGTACAATTTTGTTCCTAGGCTGTTTCATGTATACATTCAGCATGTTGCTGAAGAAATACTAGAATAAATCAGTAAACAGGCATATGGATTTTTCCACAAGAAAAAACATATGTATCTTCTTGCTGAAGTCTTTTCCCCAACAGTTCTGCTTCTATGACTTGGATTTCATTCTTTCAGCCTGTAATTGTTCTCCTGTTCTAATTTATTATTTTAGGTGATAAAGAAGAAGGAATAATTATCGAAACAAACAATCATATTCCTTCACTGGAAAAAGAATTGCCCTGCCAATTTTGGAAGCTTGAATCACTACACACAGAGAAAGAGCTGCGTGCTGAAAGCATTTAAAGACTTTAAGCCTACAGGTTAGCTTTGAACCACAGAAGTAAAATTTGAATCCCTTCCTGAGAATAAAGAACTCTTGTTCTTTTCCTTCAGACCAACGTGGACCAAAGCCCCAGCACAGCCAAATCTTCCCAGTCAGCCCTCTATGTAAGCAAGTGCCCTGCTGAAAGGTCATTCCTACAACATTCAGGAGAGGAGAAGGTCAGAGCCCATTTGAGGGTTTGAACATAAGATGTATGGTCCTCACTCAGGAGGGTCACAGGCTGACAATAACCTGCTGACAGACCCATGAATGAGTGCCTGAATGAAAGCACGGGAGGGAGAAGCCTGGGTGTGAAGCCAAAAGGATTTTCTAAGAGCATCTTCCCAGCACCTTGGAGGAGCTGCCAGTGCCTGCAGTGCATGGTCCTCGCTGAGCTTAAGCTGTCCCTTCCCTGCTGCTGACACAGAGGGAAAACCACAAGGGCTTCCCATCGACCTGCGGGCACCTGGCTAAATATCATGACTCAAAGATTGTGTTCTGCTTCCAAAAAACACACCAATTTCAGGCACAAACCCAAGGGAGCTGAGACACAAGGAGCTTTCCACTCGCAGGATTACGGCCCATACAAAGGGCCAAGACAACCTACAGCACAAGTCAGCATCGCCCCAGACACTTCCTAAGCCTCTTAAAAGGTTGTTGATGATCTGCTCTGCCAGTTTGAGCTGCCAAATGTTTTCATTCAATGCTCAACCCGGTGCCAAAATCAGGGATTGCAAGAAACAAAGGAGACACCTCAGAAAACGGCAGATTCTTGTCTACCAATCCAAGGAAAACTCCATTTCTGGGACCCAGGGAGCAGCAAAGAGCCAAACTGCCCCAGCTACAAACAGGCAGATTCAAACACCAGGTATGGATGGAAGGACTCTTCAGCCCACCAGTCCTGTTTCTTTGAATACACTTTGCTGCCTGTTTTTACATTAACTGAAGTGTGGCTCAGATTTGACTATTTTCTCACTGTATCCTTTATGGGCCAGCTGAGCATGCTGAACACAGACAGAGACACTCACACGTAATCAGCCTCAAATACTGACAAAGCAAAGCTCCTCGGGTTAAAGTGTAAGCTCTGTACCTTCCAATCGCTTTTTAAGCTAATTAATATCCTTAACTAAAATCTGTGTTGCTTTTAGACACTTTTGTTTAACAGATTTCCCTAAGCCAGCCTTGATTTGGGATGAAGAGCCCCTAAGTTCCAATAGCGTTGCCAGGTGTAACCAGAATTTATTTCTTCCATTAAAAAGTAAGACTTTGGAGCTGCCTTTCATCCTCCTATCTCTCTTTTACGCTCTCACAGCACAGTGAAAGAGATAAGATTGGGATTGAAGTTGGTAAAATCCATGCATGACCTCTTGCCCCCTGGCAGCGTCACGGCAGGAGTTCCTCCCCAATTGCTGTGCTGACAGATCCAGGAGATGCCTTTCCCATACAATGCCCAATTTCAAAAAGGAACAAGGACTAGATATTTGCTTCTATTTGAATTCTTTAACCATAAAGCATCTGAGCTCTCTAAGGCTTTGTTATGAATTTCAACAGCATGCACATGATGACATGGGGTCAGTATTAAGTTGAACCTTCAGGAAAGGACATTATTTACAGCTCTAATGCACATCTAAACTTCCCTATTAAAGTGTTGAACAATGTGCTTCTTATTCACGGGTGAATCTTCAATGACAGAGAATCACATGTCCCCAGCAAACCCCGTGCTCTAACGAGACATCATTCCAGTTCCCAACACTTCCCAAATAAAACTGTTGGAAAAACAGGAGGAAACAGGTGTTGGAGACATTATGAATGAACTCGGGGCACACAGTCATTGTCTGTGCAATGCTCACTATAAAGAAAGCTTGGGGAAATCCGCTCACTAATAATTCATTGTTCACCCATGAAAAATATGTGTGCCAACAGCTTGCTCCACAGTCATTAAACAAAGTCACGCTCTTGTATTTACCCATTACTTTTGCTTTTTAATGCCCATTTTTTTCTTTCGGAAAGAAAACATATTAGAAAATTTAATTACTGCTTTTCAAAGCATTTTGGTCAAAAAGGCTAAAATTTTCTGCTCTCTGAAAGCTAGATTTTTTTTCCTTATTTTTACTATATGTTAATAACCACTTAAGTCTTCATTTCATGCTTTACAAATTGGAAATACCTACAGATTAAAGTCTTGAAAAAGTCTTAGAAATCTTGACATTGTCAATAACAATGTTTTGCTATGCATGATGTGAAGAGGAGATGAGAAGAGGATGATGAGGGTGACAAGAAGAGGAGCCCAGTTTACAGAATCATAACAAATGCTAAACAACAATTTTCATTCCAAAAAAAAAAAAAAGCCCTCAAACAGCAACCTTTGCATTCAGCATTTTCTAAATCAGCAGATAAGATGCCTTGTATGGAGCAGTGTTAGGGAACCCAAGGAAGGAGCTACCCACAAAGGTTATTCTTGATTTTCAGCAGTTGTTGGAAGGTTCTGGAGGACAGAGACAGGTTGTGCTGGGTACCAGTTCCAAGAAAATGCAATGGCCTTGATGGTCACAGACACAACCTCCCACTAGCCCCAGACAGAAGCACAAAATGAAAGATAGAGGCTCAATTAACCAGCAGCTGAAGCAGAGAGTATTATTCCTGGCAAATGAGCACCCGTCTCTGGAAAACATGCCTTGTTAAACTGGATTTTCTGCTGAGTTCACAGAAGCTTGCAAAAGCAATAATGCAGATATGCTTCTGTGAGGAGGCTCTTGACAAATCAACCTGGCAAGCATCAGGTGGGCTGAAAAGGAGTTAACTGGTTTAAAAATACAGGATAACTGGGAAATTATCATTATGAAAATAAGTCACTTGACTGTGTTTCACAGGAATTGTTTTCAGCCCTACTTTTCTGAGCAAGCCCATGAAACAGATGCAAAATTTGCAATGGAAGAAGTAAATGATAAAAAAGAGTAAGATCAAAGTTAAACTATCTCCTATATGGTGGCTAGAACCATGAAAAGGTGTTGTAACAAAATAAACTAAGAATGTCACAGAGCAAAGGACTCTCCATGAATTCAGTGCCTCTGGAAAGAGCATCCTGGGCACGCCATGGGGATGCTGGAGTTTGTGCTGTGGCCATAGGGGTGATGCAATACTTGTACAGAAGAACAGGTGGTTATCAAATAAGGACAGGATTTATCACCTGCTGGTTTTAATGCTGTTTGTGTACAACAGTTCAAGGGGTTTAACCTCTGGAGAGGCTTCAGAAAAGAGCCGCGAGAGTGACTTATGGACTGAAAAATGCAGATCACAAGACAAGACTCAAAAAGCTCCATTTCATTTGTCAGAGAAGAGTAAGGGCAAACATGATGAGATCATAACATGAGCTAATTAAAAAACAAAAGCAATTCAGCAGAAGTCATGCGAGCTGTTTTATGGAGGAAGCTGAGGGAATTATCACATTTATTGTTGTCTCACTTCATCATCAAAGGCTGTTTCTGAGTTCCCCATGGAAGTGCACCAGTCAGCCACGGATCTGTTCCTGCCAGCCTCCAATCTATACTTTCACCTGGCTCCTGCCAGCAGCCCAAGGGAACATACAGCAGTCTCCAAAGATTCAAGGGAATAGAAAGGAATGGAAAGCTTCCTGTGCTCCATCCCAGTCTGCTTGTACTCAACAGTGCATGGAGAAGTAGGTGGGGTTTGGGGGATTTTTTTTAAATATTAATTTCTTGATTCCAAACACACATGTTGGGGAAAAAAGCTGCTAAATAAAGTAACAAAAACCCAGTACACTGAACATCCACTGGTTAAACAATGTTGACATTATTGACTAGGCCACCCCATTGATGGAAAGCAGTAAATTCCCACTGTGGTCTGAGGGACCAGAGTGCCCAAGTGGCCACTGACAGGAGCCTCTTCCAACCACCCTCACCTCACAGCCCTGCCTTGCCACACTCCCTCTCTTCAGCTCACTACCCAAGAGCATGAGCCAAGACATAGCTTAAAACAGGAATTGTGCACTTGCAGAAGCTTCCAGACAGAATATTTTGTTCACAAGACACACAGTGTAATACCACTCATGCCGTTAAACCTCAGTGAGAATCCAGCAGAGCTGGCATGTAACCAAACAGCTCAGGTTCACTCACTGTGCCCAGGCATAAGAGAGCAAAGAGAATCCTCCTTACTCAGGCACTGATATCACCAAGCATGTTATGCTGCTCTACAAGACCACTCACTCTTCATCCTTTACAGGTTATTCCCTTTAACAGAGGTAGGTATTTGTTTCCTCATTACAGTAAATGATAAAAAAATTTAAAAAATGAAGCATGATTAAAAGTAGCTTTCTTGCTTGCTTTTATCATAGTCCAACATCACAAGAGAAGCAGATACACTGAAAAATAAAATTATTGAAATTAATCTCATAAAGGCCTGAAAAGGACAATGATCCAGGGGGCAGATTTGCTGGGGAAACCTATGGATCCTCCTCCAAAAATCGTAGGGCAGTGTTGTCTTTGGATTGACTTCCTGAGCGTAATCCCAGCTCACACTCCCAGCTCTGTGACCCCACATGTCCCATATCCAGGTTCCCAACATGTAAAAGCACGGAATATTACCAAATTTCGTGAGCTTCCAACAACTGAGGGCACAGGATGGGGAGGAATGGTATCAAAGGCACCTCCTCCAAAGACGTTCTACAGGCAACATAATGCACCAAAGATGTTTAGATCTCCTAATTTACACATCTTTTCATAAGCCATACACACCACACATGCACTCACAGAGCCCTATTCCACTGGCCAAAAGAAAGAGGCCAAGGACCTCTCCTCCTCCTTTGGCAGCTCTGTGTGATCACCTCTGAAGGCCAGAGATCTGCCTGTGGAAGGAGGGATTACTTATGCAGGATTAAAGAAGTTGTGTGGCCACTAAAACTCAAACTCCACAGTGAAAGTGTATTTCTGAAAGAAGAAAGATGTGACTATCACCTACTCATGAAAAGACAAGCGGGAGTCAGAGCATTGGTGAGAAACAGCATTGTTGAAGATCTTTGCCCCTTCACAAGTGCAGTGAAACCTCTGCTTTCCTTCTCAGATAAGCAAGAGCAGAGGAAAACAATTAGAAGACACTCCTAAAGGTGCTGATGGCATTTGTGAAGAGAAGCTGGTCCTGCTGCACAGACAGAGCTGTGTTCTGCTTTACACACAGCCATTCTGTACACAGTCCAAAGCTATGGGTACACATGCCATGGAGTGTCACTGGCACAGAAAGACATTTAGCAACTAAGCACCTTCTTCAACCCAGCTTTTTCCCCCAGGAGATAATATCCAATAAAACTGAGTGAAAGCATCACCTTTTCAAGTCTAAAAACTATTGGTAAGCTTTTCTGTATAAAAATAATAATATTGATATCAGACAAAAATAGATTGACTTACTATATTTGAGACTAATTCTTGATTCATATTATTTTAATCAGCAGACTAAAAACACAGACAGAAAAGTGTTATTTGCTCTGTTTCTGCTCTTTGCCAAGTGCCCTTAACACTAACAAGGATTTATAATTAATTAAGCAATTCTTCTTAAGCACATGCACAACCCTATGAAAAAGTGATTCAATTAGAATCTGTAGATAAAGCTGCTCAGTACTGACAAAGCATCCCTTGCCCTAATTTTGAAACCTGTCCCATGAAAGAATACACACTAAGATTTAATTTAAAAAATAGCTGTTACTCCCAGCCTTGATTAACCACCTGGAACAGCTGACAATAACTGGCATCCACCAGTTCCTCTTGACAAAACCTTTCCCTTTACACTTCACCCTTAACTTAAATGAAGTGGTTGCCAACTGCTGAGCACAAAATTCTGTAAACCAAAAAGTCCATACAGTAGACTCCAGTTGAAATTTATATAATGAAATTATGTATGCATACATCTATAGAAATGCCTAAATATATAATGACTTACACTAACTAAAAGGCTGCATTTATTAGGGGTGACTTACTTGTGGCCTTCCAGGACCTGAAGGGAGCCTGTAAGAAAGATGGAGAGTGACTTTTTTACAAGAGCATGGAGTGACAGGACAAGGGGAATGGATTCAAACTGAGAGAAAGTTTAGATTAGATACAGAGAAGAAATTATTTACTGCAATGGTGCTGAGGCACTGGAACAGGCTGCCCAGAAAAGTGATGGATGTCCCATTCCTGGAAGTGTTCGTGGCCAGGCTGGATGGAGCTTTGAGTAACTCAGTCCAGTGAAAGGTGTCCCTGTCCACAGCAGAGGGGTTGGAACTGGGTGATCTTTAGGATTCCTTCCAACCCAGGCCACTCTATGTTTCTATTTAGGGTTGATTCCACAGAGCAGTTTGCCTGTAAGAGTTGTAGTTAACTTACTCTTCATGTGAGTGCCATAATCACAGTCTTCCCAACTCATCTGATTTCAAAGAAATATTTCCAGTGTCCACAGAGGTTTCTGGATGGGGCTCTTCTCACACTGAAGTTTCCAGCACTGCCTTCTGAACTTGCATCTTCAGCCCTAAACAAGCAAGTACAAGGCCCAGGCTTGCTCCAGGTGTGTTGACAATGACATGGAACAATGCCAATGGATTAATAAGGCTCATCCCATTAGTTTTGGATTGTTTATTAGAGGGCCAATTTGAACGCTGTGGGTATTGCCTTGCTTTGCTCATGGCACAGCTGAGTCACCACAGGCAGCCTTGCACAGGTTCCCTTGCTTGCCCTGCCCAGCCAAGAGAAGCGAGGGAGCTGCTGGAACCCCAGGGATCCACTGGCTGTGTGCCCCTTGCCCAGCCTCTGAGGCACACAGGGCACACCTTCAGGGTGCATCCTCTCCCCTTCAGTCACGGACCACGACCCTGAGATTTACTCAGTTGGTTAAAACTTGGTTGTAATAACACCAAGGTCATGGGTTCAATTCCCTGTATGAGCCATTGACTTAAGATTTGGACTTGATGATCCTTGTGGGTCCCTTCCAACTCAGAATTGTCTGTGAACCTGCCCACTGAAGGCAACAATGTGCAGATACAGGCACAGGCTATGGAAAGCAGTCGAGTATCACCATGAGATATACTCTTTACTCTGGAAGAGCTGGCCAAGCACCAACATTGCCAAGGACAGGAGGGTTGGGGCAGATCTCAGCTCTTACCCAAAATGTCAAGTCAAATGGTGAAGAGAAGCTCTTAGTGCAGGCCTGTAACTAGAGAAAGGCACATTCCCAGCTGCTGTTTCCACCGGACACATGGAAACAGAGGAAAAACCCTGGTCCTATGCTAGGGATGCTCAAACTGGTGATAAAGCTCCCCTCAATAAATTCCCACTTCATTCACTAGCCCAGCCAAAAAGGATTTTTAGAAGTTCCCATAAGCATTCTGTACCCTCAGTAAACCTTTGAAATTAGACTATAACAAAAAACTGAGAAACACTTTGTTGTTGTTTGGCTTGTGTGTTTTGGGGTTTTGTTTGTTTTGTTTTTTAGTACACTGAGTACTGTTAAGAAAAACAGCATTACTTGGTATGATCATTTATAGCAGAAATTATTTCTTCTTCCTCTGCATACCCAGAGTTTTCAGAGCTGAATGCACTGATTCTTCCCCTTTTCGCAGAGTAATATTCATGCATGTCATGGTGGAAAGGCAGACTGCAGCCAGAAGGGTGCAAAGTTGACATTACAAAACAAAGACACAAGGAATTAAATAATTAGAGCCTTAATGACAGTGTCTCCTTTGATAATCTCTTGAACTCTAAAGATAAAAGCTGGGTTGAAATGTGCATACAAGATGTGTGATCACTGACAGTTTCAAAGCACAGTGAAGCACATTGCAGTGCACCATTCCATAGTATTTTAGTATCTTAAAAGATTATCCTGTTGAAGCAAAAGCTCTGGTTGTCTGGGCTACTCCTGCCCTTTTGTGGCTCCCAGCCAGCTGCTTTCCTCACCTTGGCTCACTGCTCTCGTGGCCAGCTGGAACCTTCCTCACTGTACTAGTATTTGATAACAGCAGAAGTAACAAGGAATTAGTACTTATTCCATGTTTTTTTCCCTACTCTTCACCTTTTGGAAAAAAATATTAATAAATCATAAACTAAGTCCACTAACAGGAAAAGAAATTTTACTAAAATTTATCCTCTTTTCTCTCTCTTTTGATAATGTTTGAAGTTATCCTTGCCATTTGCTTTCAACTTTTATCTCCATTCTCATCCTGTCATATCATCAATCTTGTCAATTAAGGAGGGAAAAAAAATCAAGATCCATCCAAGCTCAAAAGAGTTTGCAGCAGACCAAAAGTCAACTAAAGACATTGTTCAGCTGCACTGTCCCTGTACACTGAAGCTGAGGACTGAAACAGAAATGCTAAAGACAATGGAAGAAATGAAGATGCTGGTACTTATCAGGAAAGAGTGCTCTAGGTTGCACCAAGTAGAAATACAAATTCTTATTCATGGTGCTGGATGCATACAGCCAAATCTCAACTTGCTCCTACTATTTTAAAAGAGATTTCTCTGAAGGGTAAATGAAGGATGAGCTCCAGAGGGAGGGGTCTTGAAAACAAGTTTCATCTAGGAAAAGCTTTTCTAGTCCCTGAAGTTGATACCAAATTAATGCTTCTAATCTTCCAAAGGGATTGTCACTTGCTTGAAAATACAGAAATTCTAC
This sequence comes from Poliocrania exsul, assembly GCA_035041345.1. Taxonomy (NCBI): domain Eukaryota; kingdom Metazoa; phylum Chordata; class Aves; order Passeriformes; family Thamnophilidae; genus Poliocrania; species Poliocrania exsul. Next base: position 3,192,814 of record JAWWLZ010000172.1, on the reverse strand, counting down.
TACAAAACTTGGTTTATGTTTTCAATGGATGAGCTAAATAGCACAGAGTTATGGATATAGGTTTTTAATTTAATCTTATTGCCTCATTTATTTTCTTCATTAAGGATTACTTCCCTGGCTCACTGGCTGGCATTGTTATTTTTTTTTTCTCAAAATATGTAGAAAGAAGCTACAGCAGAAGTCCTGCTGTCAACAACCACAAGTATTTTGCTGATTTCACTTTATATTGCAGTAGTGAACAGGACACATCCAGATCCCCTGAGTGTCCAAACCACTTCTGTCACTGTTCAAATCACTCTAAGAGGACCTGTCTGTATTTTCATGGTGGTGGCAAAGACATGCACTTTAATTCACTCCTCTCACTGGCCAAAACCAGACTGTGACCTGCAGCCCAGTCTTGTTTAAACAGAATAATTAGCCTTTACTAAGCTAACTTAGTTATCAACCCAATTTGAGATGCCTCTCTAAGAACGTAACATCAGCATTTTGTCTGGGATTCACCTAAACAGTTAAAACGTTTCCAGTTATAAAGTCATAATAGAATACAAAGCAACTTTCCCCTTCCCAACTGCACCATTTCATATTACTTGTGTGTCTAATTAGTACTAAAAATTATTGCTGGTCTGTTCTCAATGTACCTTGATATGATGGGTAAAAAAACCCAGAAAAATCCAGTTGGGTTTCCAGTTGGACAGACATTGGATCTGACTCTTCTTTGCCTGCAAGTTTGACCACATAATTTAGCATTTCACCTACATGTTCAACTCGTGTAACTAGCAGTGACACAAGCTTCAAGGTATAAAAGAATCAGACCTGTTTGCTTACATGAAATGGAACATTTCTTGTTTTCATTAAACATTCTTTCACTGCTGTCAGGCCATGCCCCAAAGAGGAGATTCCAATACTACCTTCAAGCTACTTAACAGATTTTAAAACACTGTCAAACTATGCTTTGAATATCCTAAAACGTGCTAGTTGTGAGCATAATGTTATTTTCAGAGGCAGCCAGCCTCTGAAAGCAAGATTAGTTTCCAAGCCTCAGTCTTGCTACACAGAGTTCAAATCATGGACCAGGCAAAAAAAGACTGGCTGCTGCTACTGTTACAGCACTTCATAGTGTGAGCAGGAAAAATAAACAAACCTGAGAACAAGCTATTATTAGTTTTCCTCTGCAGATAAATATTATTAATGCTGCTTGGTGTACTCACCAAGCACTTGGCCCCAGAGAAGCAGCATTGCACTGACCTTTGCAACACGAACCACCAGTGCAGAGACCATTCACAGCATCACAGAAAAGGCTGAGCTGGAAGGGACCCCCAAGGATCATCGAGTCCAACCCTCAGCCCTGCACAGGACCACCCCCAAGAGTCACACCACGTGCCCAAGAGTATCATCCAAATGCTCCTGGAGAAGAGGAGGCTCAGGGGAGACCTTATCACTCTCTACAACTACCATAAAGGATGTTGTAGCCAGGTGGGATTGGTCTCCTCTCTCAGGCAACCAACAGTAGGACAAGAGGGCATGGGCTTAAGCTCTGCCAGGGGAGGTTTAGGTTGGAGATCAGGAAGAAACTCTTTACAGAGAGGGTAGTCAGGCATTGGAATGGCCTGCCCAGAGAGGGGGTGGATTCTCCAACCCTGGAGGTTTTTAAGGTGAGATTGGACGTGGCACTGAATGCCATGGTCTGGTAATCAAAGTGGGGCTGGATTAAGGGTTGGACTTGATGATCTCAGATGTCTCTTCCAACCCAACTGATTCTATGATTCTCTGGCAGTCTTGGGGCTGTGCCCACTGCCCTGGGGAGCCTGGTCAGTACCCACCACCCTCTTGGGGAGAAGCCTTTTCCTGAGATCCAATCTCAACCCATCTAACCATTGCAGCAGGATACAGCATAGCTCTCCCAAACCCAGAGCTACGTGGGAACCACTCCTGAAAACTGCACCACAGCATTACCAAGGACTTGGAAACTTTGAGGTTTGGATCATCCAAGTCCCAGGAAAGGGAAGAAGAGGAAGAGGGAAGAGAGCTTGGTAAAAAGGGACACATGCCTCAGGACAAATTCCAGAAATTATTTGTTCTGTTTATACCATTTGGAAATGCACTGGACTTCTCTCACAGAAACAGAGCAACCTTGGGCAAGGAAAAGTGAGGAACCTCTTTGGCTAAATTGAGCAGTGCAGGTAAGATTGCAGGGGCTGGGGCACTGAGGCTTTGCCTACATCTGAACACTCAGATACTGCTCCCTTAGGGAGGTTCATTGAGGGGGTTTAAATCTAAAGGGCAAGCACAACATAACTGTCCTTACATAAGTCCATTTCAATCTGCTTTTACCTGTCACTAACAGACAGCTCAGCTAACCCTTCATCTTGCAGCATCCTCTGAGCACGGCCTAACAAGTCCCAGGATGACTCTTCCTTGTGCTGGTAGGGATCCTGCTCCATTCACCTCCCAGCTGGAAAGTCCCACGCTCGCCAGGGCAGTCACACCCACCCAGAACCCCACCCTGCCCCCAGTGACCACCTTTGTGCCACCACCTTCTGCAGCCAGGGAGCAGAACCTGGCATGAAGGAGAGCAAGGTGGTGCCCACAGGAGGATTGGAAAGGACAATGCTCTTCAAAGACCTTTCTGGTGTGCTGGCAGAACCACAGGAGAGACTAGAAACATTTAATTACAAAGGGGGTTTTGTTGTTTGGTGGGGTTTTTTTAAGACACCTCAAATTCAATGTATTTCCTTTCATCCTTTCACTGCATGTGGGATCACTGTAAGCAGCATTTGTACTGCTGTGATCCAATTCATTTTCCAACTGCTACGAGGATTAAACACATATGAACCAGAAAGAAAGAAAAGAACTCAACCATCACTCATGAGAAATAAGGTCTGGCTTCCATTTCAGGGAATATTAATAACTGAAATTGTTATCAACTGACTGACAAAAACTGTTCTGCTTCCTGCTGGTTTAACTGCTTCTGGGCAAAATTCTGATTACTGCTAATAAGCCTGGAAATATAATAAGCCTTCCTAACAACAATATAGAATAGCAAGTCACAAAACAACTATGCTTTCTGGTCAGAATAGTCTCCTGCAGCCAAAAATACAGCATGAGGGTGGCTTGAATGAGCTGAGTGAAATCAGCATTTGATATTTGTGAGGGAAAGGACTTTGTATATAAGGGGAATCACTTAGACATATTTCAGGTTCTGTAAAACTGGCTCACATTGCCTTATTAACTGTATTGGTAAAAACAAATGGGGTAAGGGCTTCCCTTATGGGAGAAGAAAGGTCACAGTTACTGCAGGTGGCCCATGTAAGTGTCTAAGGAGTCTGTGTGTTAAGTCCAAGTTCTTATACCTGGTTTGCTGCCAGCACAGATTTGCTCCATCACACTGGTCCAGGGTGCTGCTTCTTTGGAATCTAATGGTCTTATGGGACCTGATGCCTCAGAAACATAAGGAATCCTGGGATGCTTCTTTGGAAACCCAAAGATGATAGGACAGTATAGCTGCTTCGGAAAGATTTCCCCCCCTATTAAAATGGTGGGTTTTCATTATGATTGATTATGTTTTGGGTTGAAAGGAACCTTAAAGACCATCTAGTTCCAATCTCCCTGCCATGGGCAGGGACACCTTCCACTAGACCTAGTTGCTCCATGCCCTGTCCAACCTGGCTTTGAACAGTTCCAGGGAAAACTTCCAGACCTGACAACAAAATTTCTCAGCCATAATTTCAAGCAAATGTTGTGGCTTTAATAGATTTACATTTTTTTTTCCTCTCCCTCAAACAGAGCCTTTTGTGACATAGCTCATGGCAGCTACAACAGAGGGAGAACCCCTACCACAGGTGAGCTCAAACTTCCACACATGACAAAGCTGATCTGAGCTCCTGAGCACTGCCTGGAGGGTTCACAGCAAATAACCTGTGCCAGTGCTTCACTGGAAAAGGTCCTGAAGCTCTGACACGCTCCAGCGGATGTAGATGTTTTGTGGGGACAGCGAAGCTGCAGGTTAAGCGTCAGAACCTGGTTTTGTCACTGATCAGGAGGGGCTGAACAGTGATCTCCTCTTCCCTTTGTAACAACAACTTAATCTGTATTCCCCTGCCAAAAGGATCGCAATAAAACTCCACGTAAAGAAAGGATAATTAAGGCACATTACGTGCAAAAAGTCATCATTTGATAATGATCCGCTAATTTCAGCGAGATAAGACACTAATCACTTATGGTAATCAAATTTGCCCTGGCAATGCAGTGACTGGACCATATGGCACCAAACCACAGCGTGTTGCTGCTGGAGATGCTCCGAGGCCAGGAGGACATCACGTGCCCTCCTGCTCCACTTCCACAGGTGCCCGAGGGTGGTGGCAGCTACAGCTGCCACATTAGGACTCCACAGGACGTGTCCCCACACAAACCAGGCAGAGCTCCCTCCACCAAACACCTCCCTGGGCAGCTCAGGTGCGTCCAGCTGCTCTTCTCCTCCCTCTCCACGGGTCTGCCCGCACCAACTACCCCTCACACATCGTAACCAGCTCCCCCAAAACTTGCTGCTAGTCAGGATCTGACAATGCTCAAACAAAGGTTCAATTATTTCTTTTTTACAACTCTGTGCCCAAAATAAACGGTCATACAATACTGTGGATTTTTTTGTCCTCATTGAAAGAATGACCTATAATAAAAGTGTATCATTAATAAATCTTATCAATACCGAACATCTACTTAATCCCATGCAACTCATCCGGGAAACCAAAGGAAAACGAGGTGTGCTCTGGTGCTGTCCAACACCACCAGGTGGCAATAGCAGCCCAGCCAACCCACCCCACAGCAAAGCAGCGGCAGGAACTGCTGTCCCTTTTTTCCTTTCACTCAGCCTTACCCTGAGCTTTCTTTAACCTAAACTCAATGTCAGAATAACCACCTGTAAAAAAAAGGACGCTCACAGCTATTCCTACTCAATGAGACAGCCCAAAGACCGGGTCCAGACTAAGTAGCTCCCAAGAACCTGTGACTGACACTTCAGTCTTTCTCTCCCTGTGGAAAAGGCACAGCTCACACAGGTGTCCATCCCTCTCACTGACTCCTGCAAACTGACCCCACTGGGTGTATTTTGGCTCAGAGGTGGCCCAGAATTCCACATGACCTGTGTCAATTCATTTTTTGCTGCTACAGGGCACCATTGCTTCTGGTTTGTAACTTCATGGAGCATCCTCATGGAACACCACCAGGTACAACACCTCACTAATTCCCTCTCCAAACGCTGCAGATATGCCCCAAACCACATGACACATGGAAAAGCAGGGGGGAAAAAATACACTTTTCAATAACCTGAGAGTGATAGAAATACACAAGGGCTGCATTTGAACAGAAATTTAAGTTGGATATCAGAAAAAAATTCTTTACAGAATGCTCAGGCATTGGAATGGCCTGCCCAGAGAGGGGGTGGATACCCCATCCCTGGAGATTTTTAGGCTGAGCTTGGCCGTGGCACTGAGTGCCATGATCTGGTAAAGGGACTGGAGTTGGACCAAGGGTTGGACTTGATGAT
>JAWWLZ010000172.1:3152872-3167762 GCA_035041345.1 Poliocrania exsul | reverse complement strand
CTGGTTGTTCAAAGCCCCATCCCACCCAGTCTCGAACACCTCCAGAGGTGGGACACCCAGAGAAGCAATAAACCCACCTCTGAAATCTTTGACACACACACTGAGTGAGCATCCAACCCACAGATCTGCCCAGCAGGGCAGAGAAAGCCCAGCCCCACTGTCCTGCCTCTTCCAGGCTGCCAGCAGTGCCCAGGCAAGGAAGGCTCATGCTCATTCTGTCAATCACTTCATGGTAAACTGTGACACCTCTTTGACACCCTGACTTTTTTAGGAAGTTTTAAATGTGCAAACTTCAGGGTTTTGGATCTGAGACACTTCTAGACTGTACAGTATTTGTCTCCAGGATTAGGCAGCGGGATTAGGACAGCATTTTAGGAAATGGAAAGAGATGAGACCTGCCTGCTGGATCCTTCTGTAGATGTCATTTTACATGACTTACCCAAAGTTACAGAGTGCCTAAGTGGCAGAATTGAAAATTAAAATCAGAAGTTGTGTTCTACTCAATATAAGGTACTACTCTTCTGCAACAAAGTGTAATTCAAGTTCCCACAGTACACATAAAGCTCACATGGTGGGTTTTGGTTGTTGCTGGGATTTTCAGCACATCTGCTTTCACATGTGCCAATTCTTCAGGCTTATCTGTGATAATTAGAAATGGGTACATTTTTGTAGCTGTTTCTATAAGAAACTGCTTTCACCCTGGTCCCTTTATCCACTAATCTCAGATTGGAAACTGCACATCCCTGTCCATCCATCTCACTGAGATGGCACTGAGACAAATCTTCTAATGTTCTGTCATAACCATGCACAGTGGCAGCTTAAACACAACTACACAGAAAATTTCAAAACCCTACAACTCAATAAAGAATGTAAAATTTGCCATATGGAAGAACTGGTAGTGTTGGGAGCAGAAATGTGTCAGATGCTCCAATACCATTTCCATCTCTCAGGGCTGAGAACTCAGCCTTGCTAGTGAAGAGAAGGTTGGGCTCAAGTGTGAAAAACCTGAAGAAGATCCAAGTCTGAAAACAAGGCTAATTTTAGGTCTGTAATAAAATATAGTAACATTTAAAAGCTATTAGAAGATCTAATTGACAGCTTTATGTTCTGTTCTTCACGTGCACGTTTTATGAGGTTCAGGCCACCAATCCCTGCTGCACAAAACTCGCCAGCTTTTGTTGTTCTGTGTTCATCTTGGAAAACTGGCCACGTTACAGGACACCAAAGCAACCACAAAGTTAATTTGACCAAAAGGAAAGGATTCCTTTCATTGCTCCTTTAACAATTACGAAATCTCATCGTTTGATGATGGTGGATTGAATATTCCACAGTTCCTTTTGACACCTAAGGGATTCTGACTGATTTCTCAGTGTGCAGACCTGTTTCCTGAAGTGAAGATGTGCCTTCTGAATACACTCAGTCTACGCTCCTGACAGTTCTTTTGCCAAATCAGTAAAATGGACACATTCTTCACCAAAGCTTCATGTGAATTCTTGATAACACATGTGAGGAGTGGCCTGGAATTATTGTTTCTCTGATGGATTCAGTAAAAACCAGCTACTTAAGAGAAAAGTTTGCATTTACTAATACTTGTCATCTAATACCTTTTTTTTTTAAATGTTATACATATTTTGCTTTATATATCTAAACAGCACAGCATAAGGGCACTGAACTTGCAAGTTACTGTATCCAGTGGCAGTGGTGTCATACTATGAGGTCATAAATTACATCACACTACAGGCTTCATCTGCAAGGATGGGCAACATCAATTTTGGTCTATCTTTGGAAGTGACTAATCTGTGGTTTGTTTGGCCTTTTGTTTGTTTGTTTGTTTTTTCTTTTGATTTTGGGGGGGGTTTGTTGGTTTTCTTTTTTTTTTTTTTAATAAACTGATTTTATCTCGTTTTAAGGCTAGGATTTTTTTAAAAGAAACTACTTCTCTTGGACAGACAGTGGGATCTGGGAACCTATCCTGATCTTATTTGAAAAGCCCAACCAGTTTTCCCTTCCTCTGTTTTGAATCACCCAAATTTTTGTGTCTAAAGTAGGAGTAAGTAATCTTAAAAAGCGGGCAAATTATCTAAACCAAAAGCAAGAGCTTCATTCCTTCCTGCCACAAATGTCAGATGAGCCAGTAACCAGAGGAAATTCCCTTGCAGTTTTAAGTCTGATGAGTATCTTTGCCTGAGTAACCACAGCATCCTCCCTTATCTGCCTGGAGCATCCACCCACTCCCCAAACGGGGAATAGAGAAGGAAAAATGCCACAAACAAGCACTTTACTTCCCTGTTAGGGAAAAACCAAACCACAAAACACAATGAAAGCACAATAAAGCCGGGTGACACGGCTTACACAACTGATTTTGAAGCTCAGAAGGTATCATTGCTTTGGATTTTGTTCAACATCTTTATCAATTATTTGGATGAGGGGATTGAGTCCATCACTAGCAAATTTGCAGATGACACCAAGCTGGGAGGGAGTATCGACCTGCTGGAGGGCAGGAGGAATCTGGAGAGGGACCTTGATAGGCTGAAGGGATCTGGACGGGGACCTGGACAGGCTGGAGGGACTCGGAGAGGTACCTGGACAGGCTGGAGGGATCTGGAGAGGGACCTGGACAGGCTGGAGGGATCTGGAGAGGGACCTGGACAGACTGGAGAGACTCGGAGAGGTACCTGGACAGGCTGGAGGGATCTGAGAGGGATCTGGACAGGACAGGAATGGCCTCCCCAGAGAGGGGGTGGATTCTCCATGCCTGGAGGTGTTTAAGGTGAGACTGGATGTGGCACTGAGTGCCATGGGCTGGTGATCACAGTGCGGTTGGGTCAAGGGTTGGACTTGATGATGTCAGAGTTCTCTTCCAACCCAGCTGGTTCTATGATTCCATGACTTTTTTTTCTATGATTCAAGCTGTGGCTACTTAGCACCACATAGTGTCAACTCAAGTGCCAAGAGCCTGGTGTTGAGAACCAGCTTAATACTCTCAAAATTTTAGTGTGCAGGCTCATGTGAACTGAAGAACTTAACACATCAGTGGAAACTATTTGAATACTCTGTGGTTCAAGAGCTGGTAGGCAAGTCAGCACATTGCCCAAAACAAAGGCAGTAAACAGAACAAAAGCCCAGGGTTGGCTGCTCTTGAACAGATGATCTTTATGAATGAGATGAATGTTTCTGGAACAGTAAAACTGTGGAAGTTGCCTCCACGCCTCATACACTCTCAATTAACAGCTGAAAAGGGTCTCTAGACCCGAGTGGAAAGAAAATGCTTGGATGGATTGCATGTGGATATTGCAAGTAAAATGCAAAGCTTGATAAAATGTAGCAAAGGATCAGAGAATCAGACCTTCCTTTCAACTTGTGGTTAATATTCATCCTCAGTGAAGCCAAATGTTACATTAGCGTAAGTGGAAAAACTATGTAGAATTATGCTATCAATTAGAGCACCTCATTAGCTGGTCTGGTGATTCAGAACTGCTGATGGAACTAAATTCAAGGCTTGAAAATACCTTGATCAATGTTATCCCTGGCTTTTGGGCATTAAGGATGTATCTGAAATCTCCCAGAAAATCGTTTAAGCCGAGGTGAATATTCCTACAATGTCCCCATGTAGTGTCAGAATCAGAGGGATTAGTTGTACTCACAAAGCCCTTCCCATCAAGCCTTCCCACTGCCAGGCTGTCCTATAGACTGTGGGCATGTTCTGCTTTGGCACAACTCCACCAACTTCAGAGAAGTTCTGACAGGAATAAATCTGGATCTATTTTTGGTACTGCAGGCACTCTGCACATTCACATCCATCTTTTGTCCCTGGTCAGCATCAAATGTGGAAAAGCCTGATCCCATCTACAGAGTTACATTACCAGACCATGTAAGAACCCACAAAGGGGTAAAGGTGTCAAACCCCTAATTTTTTGTAGTGTTGCCCCAAGGGGATCAGCAGAGATCAGAAAGAGGAATGTGGGTAGAGGCATTATATAATTTGGCATCCTCTCACTACAGCAATTATAATCTGTACATGTGAGTTCTTTATATAGAGCAGTGAGAAGAGGAGGAAACCTTGGTTCTGTTCCCAGTTCTTTTGACAGAAATCTTGTCTACATTACACTAATTCTGATGTAAAATTTCTTTTGTAATCCCCTGACATGTCTCTAATTTGCACTGGGTTGAATTCCACCTCATTTTGTAAGTGTTTAATTTTCACAAATACACAAGCCGAGTTCCTCCAGGACAAGAACACCCATCACACTCACTTTCTGAAAATACATAAAGAATTGCACCAGCCACACTCAAGAAACAGGCAGATGCTACTGCATGGTGACAGAAAATGGCACCATTTTAAATGAGCACCTTCTGAACAACACTCACATTTAATCCTGTTCCTGTATCAGAAATTTCAGTTTTGTAATGTAACTGTTCACTCCATCGCTTCCTAAGTTTCTATTGTCATAACAAATGCAACACTTACAGCTTTGAATTCCTTATGTTTCCATTGCTTTAGGATCTGTAGCTGTATAAGTTGCTCAGGCTCTAATAAAAACTGGGCTCAGGTGTCTGGAGACACACACTGACAGGGGGCCTGGGATGGGCTTTGGAAAGGTCCATCTCTCTGACTTTGCAGGTAAAGTTCATTCCTCGGCCTTAAACTCACCAGGGAAGGACTGAAAGGGCTGAGGAATGCAAGAGCTTATTTCAGTTATTGCTTTCTGTGGTGCTGTAAGATTTAGATGCTTACTGTTTGTCTGCACAGTGGTCACAGCAGTGACCACTGTGTAAAACATTTACACCTGAACAATCTTTATGACCCCAGCAGAGCAGCTTTCTCGTGCCAACCTATAGCTCACCTTGACTTATGCGGCTCTCAATGTCCCTGGCTGTAATAACAGACATCATCTTTCCATGCCACTGACAGCACCTGGAATAAACGTTTCAATACCATTTGGGAAAGGTACTTGCAAATCACATCTCCCTGACAGAGATGTGCATCTGGGTATTCTTAATCTATTCATGTGTCCTTTGTTTCCACAAGGTTAATAGCACCAGCTCCTACATTATTTTATGCCTGATTTGACATTCCTATGGCTTGGTATATTTGGGAAAGCAAAGAAAACATCTGTGCCTGTGAGAATATCACAGAAGAAAGGTGATGATGATAATGATACAAATACCACAAACTACTCTGGACTTTAAGAACCACCAAGTTAAGATGAAATACGAACAAGAAGACCTGAAAAAACGCTCCCTCCCCTGTGCTGCTGTTCTCCCCACCTTCTCAAGAAGCGGCATGGAAAAAATAACCACCACTTACAAGCTGACAATCTCACAGCATCAGGTAGTCACCTTCTGTAACCTTGCTGTCCTTTTCAAATGCACCTGCTCTATCATCTGGAAGAGTTGTCAGAGCCTGAAGGTAGGGACCATCTGAGAAGCAGATCAGAAAAGGCTGCATTTCAAAGCCTTTTTACAACTGGATCTGCTTAAGCATTCCAACCCAGCCTCAGCTGCCATCAGTCTCTCCCCCATCAGCAGTTCTGAACAAACACAAATTGGCCAGATTATCATTAAGCAACTTCAGCTGTTTCGTAAAGAGCAAAGTATCACTATTCAAACTAAGTGGCAAGAAGCAGATTTTCACCTGCTCTAAATCAATGCAGTTTCTCCACAGCCAACATCAGGATTTGACTTCCAAATTAAGCGTATTTATCAAAATCTTCTTTACATAATGATTCCAATCCTGTCTTACACTCATATTATCTCCATTCCCATCAGTACCATTTCCTATCAATTTGTATTAAAAAAATCCTCTCATACACTGAGCCCACGCTCAGTCCAGCTGGTGCTGCAGTTCTGGAGCCGTGGTAGAAGTGCTTGTGGTGCTCATCCACTGCCAGCTGGCACCAGGGAATGACAAATACCACCCCATACTCACAGACTTTGCCAAGGACACCTCATAACCCAGGCCTGCAGGGGTTCTCTTCCCTAGAATCCAAAAGAAGGGAGAGTTTCCACAGGACAACCATTTAGGAGCACCTCTCTGCCTAAAGTCACCACACAATGTCATCATCATTAATTGCAATATTACCAACACCAGCTATTTCTGAACAGGTTACCCGAAAAAAAATAATATATAAACCTAGGTTGTTCACAATGATATGAAAGGAAGCACAAAAAGTGCTAAGACACAGTGCCCTGATGTGAATGTTGCCCCCCTCCACAGCTCCTTTAAAGACAGATCTGTCCTGACTTGATGTTTATGGAAAATAAAAGCACATCCTTAGCAACTGAAGCTTGGGGTACAATTATGGTCCTACTGAAATTCTTAAGGCAAAGATTTCAGCAAAACTTCTTCACATTTACACAGACACAAGTCAACCACCAGCCCAACAGCTGTGACCATTCTTGAGAGTCAAATCCCCAAACCCAACCTGCCACCTTCATCTCCAATGTGATGATCTGTCCAAAGGCAATTTGACAAGGATTTCCTACCCCATCAACTGTGGAAAAAAACCCAGCAAAAAGTACTGATTCATTTCATATCTAAAGATCACATTACATTTGAGGAAGGTGTTTATTTGCACCTGCCAAATGTCACGCTCAGTTTTAAACCAGAAAGCTTAAATGATCACTTTGCAAGAAAATGTACAGGAAACAGTTTTTCTTTAATCACTCTATTAACCTAACACAAGATAATCAAACTCAAAGTGCTGCAGGGCCACTACACAGCCTCATGCATGGCAGGATCAAGCTTTCCTTCTCAAATTTCCTTCTATTTCCTGTGTTCTCCAGTTTTCCCATTGGCAAACAGATAACTAACCCTCCTGCTGTTTAACACTGATATTTTTCAAGCTTTTGTAATATCTACCAGCCAGAACTGACTTAAAAACCTGCAACTCAATGCTGTCCTAATATTTTGTTTCATACCAATTCAAAGGAGGATCCCAGTGTAATGATTAATGACATGTTTGTTGCCTTAAACAGCTTTGATAGTTCAACATTTAATCCATGCTATTTTTTTAAGGGGACAGGTTTCCTGCCACCCAGAATTTCCCATGATGCTGCATTGAACTCACTTGGCTTAAAAGCTACAGCATAAAGACCTGACAGCATTGCATTTACCTTACACACCCCATCCCATGACTTTTGATAACACTGCTCCCAGTGCCTGGAATATTTTGGGAAGGTGTCAATGTCCAAACACCACCCAGTTGTGTCACCCCCCAAGGAAAATCTGGCTGATGTTTATCACAGTAAAACAAACAGCAGGCAGAAGGCACAGCACTGAGAGAGAAATTTTCTGCATTTCATGTTTCTTCTTCCCATTTTAGTAGTAAGGACATTGTAACATACCACCTTTATGTTAAATAAATGGGATTGAACTGATGGAATGATTTTGTGTGTTCTGAGACACAATCACCTCCTGTATGAGAATTAACATCAGCTTTGTTTATTCCAGTGGTAAAACAACTTGTATTCAAGCTACTCCCAACTGCCTAGAAACTCACTGATTGCACTGTGAAAGCAGTTGTAGTCAATGGTCCCTGTCACAACGTTAGTGCACTATTGGCTGTTGGCAAGTGGGTCAGGTTGTCACAGGCAAAGTCCTTCTCAGATGCTCCTTTCTTTCTGTCCCGGTTGGCACATGAAACAGGGACGTTACAGCTGCTCAAAGAGATGCTGCTGAATTTCAAAATGCTTCCATCTGTTTAACTTCCTAAAATGACTTTAAAGAGCTGGATACAACAAACACATCTGCCATCTCAGCACGTTAAAAAAGATCATCTGGAAATTAACTGGCAAATTATAAATCTTTTCAGATAGAGGCCCACAATGACGTTTCAATACACGTGTAACATCTGTTCCACCTTCAATTATACCTCAAGGCTTTGCACCTCTGGCTTTCTGCAGAATGGAGGCAAGCCTGACCTGAGTCGTAAGCAGCTCTGTACCTCCCTGTCTCACTGCTGGGATTTGTTCAGGGACACAACACTGGGCATCCATCTATTCAATTCTGTCACCAGTGGAAGACTCAGCTGGATAAAACCCTGAGTGCTGTGGTCTGATCTCACAGCTGACCCTGCTCTGAGTAGAAGGTTAGACTGAGGACCTCCAGAAGGCCCTTCCAATCTGAAGCAGCCCAACTATTCTCAAATAAAATAAAAGATAAAATAGTTTTAAAAAAACCATTAGGATCCACTGGAAGAACCCAAAGTGGAAATCAGCTGTAAGGAACTATCTGGCCCATCACAAGAAAGTGTTTAGGCAGGAGGGCCAGCAGAAGACACAGCAGATCAAATTTAGGAAGAAAATGGTAGCACACATTTAAGTGTGATTTTTCTTTTGGTTCTTCTCTGACATCTCTCACAAACACAAATGTGTTATCACTGAATGATGACGTGAACAGATGCTCACATGTAGGATTTGCAACGTGCATTAACCTTGTCTGCACCAACAGCGATCTCAACACCAAAGGCAAAGCACAATGCACGTTTTCACCCCAAGGTGTGACACAAGTGCAGCACCAGGACACATCAGAAAGTTCCTGCTGCATTCTCAGCATGTTCTTAAGAGATGACACCCAAGGAGCTGCCACAGCCACTGGAGAGAACACAGGGGACACAGGAGGAAGGCAGCCACTGGGGAATGTGTGAACAACTTACTGGGCAGCAGGACAGGTGCTCTGGCTAAAAGCTTGGGAACTACAGGCTGAGCTAGGCCTTCAGTAACAGGAACTGGTATTTGCTACACAACATTAAATCAAAACCTTTGGAGTGCATCACTGTTCTGTATGTATACAAATGAGAACCCACATCTTCTTGGCTGTAAATAGCTTGTGCAATTCATAGCAGTTAGCTGTTCCTGTCTTTTTCCAATTATAAACTCAGGATAAAAGGGCACGTGAAGTTACCTCATGCAATTCTGGACCACCTACTGTTAGAAGAGCAATTTGAGGATGAGCTGCTTTTGCTGCTAATTATCAAAATTAAAACCTGAAATAGCAACATTCACTTTTAAAAGTAAGATGATTTCCTATTGCAGGCATAACTTTCCACTGCCTTCCCCTGCCAACAGTTATCACGTCTGTCTGAGCTTTCTGGACTGAAACTTTGAACATAGAAATGCCATCATCCAGAAAACCTTTCCAGACACTTTGGGTCACCATTTTGGGTCTTTCAAAACAAAGTCATTTATTTGCCCTTGGCTAATTACCTTTTAGTCTCTCTGCACAGACGCAAAATATTTGTGTTTCTATTTTGTCTTTTCTTTTACATTTTCAGACAGCTGCATCCATTTCCAAAATCATCATCATGATGTTAGGAAAAAAAAATTTCTCCTGGACAGTACTGCTGCTTGTACAACACCAAAAAATTACAGCTATGTGTGCATGTGCACACAACACACATGTACTGTGAGCTGAATAAAAATGTGGTGATGCCTAATTTGACCTGAGAAAACCAGAACAGCACTTCAACATAAACAGGAAAAGTTCAACACTATTTGCAACGCAGCATCACGAAGCCAATTCCAATCTCTCTTACACTGTGCTGAACAAGCATTTCCAATTCAAAGGAGTAATTAGCATGCTGTAAAAAAACAGAGCACTAGCAAATACCAAAGCTTTAACTTGGCATTAGCAAAGATCAATGAGAATTCATCACTATAAGCCCACCACCAGCACTTGGTGCCCAGACACACTGGGAGCGCTAGGACAGGCAGGACTGTGCCTGTGCCACCCATGCTGCTCATAGGAAGGTTCAAGCCTCATTAGGACATAATTAAATACCAGGTATCATTCTTGTAAACATCATGGTCATTATTTTAAAGCTGACTGAGAGTTCCCATTTCAATGCCTTGTTCTCAGCTGCTGATCATCCTGTCAAACTGAGCACTGCCCAGCCCAGAGGGATCAGAAGAAACAAAAGGACGACTCCAATCCCAGAAGGCTCAGAGAGAAAACCTGTAGTGGAGCTGAGAGCATGGATTATGGAAGAACACGGAGATGGAAACTGAGTCTAAAGAGAAAAGTGTGAAGAGCACAGCCAACAACAAGACCAGGATGAACACCCAGGTATAAAGAGAGAGAAAGCATTAGAATAAGGAAGCTCTGAACCTACAAAATACTACACATTGTATGTCCCAAAATCAGGTTCACATTTTATGCATAAAGTTACTAAAATACTGATTTTCATTTTCCCAGTGTTTCAGTCCCTTATTTACATAGTAGAGATTATCCCATCCCCATAATTCACCAACCCTCATCAGAGGTGAGGTGAAGGTACAGTACTGCCAATACAATATTTAGGTCTCAGACTGATCAGCCCTATTCAATGGGAAGCACCCAAGAGGAAGAATCCATGGGCGTATGAAGAGGAAAAGAAAATATGAATTTTGTGGCTAGGGAGGAATTTAGTTAAGTATAGTAAATAAAGCTGTGAGTCTCACACACTGTTCTTTTTTAATTAAACTTACTCTTAAGTAACTGCTTGCTAACTCACTGCTTTATAAGGCCAACGTTGGATAAACATTGGATATGATCATGCCCGTAAACACTATCACCGTGACAAAAAGCTAAAAGCATGTCACAAAATGCTACAAGCAGCTATCTGGGACATAGGCTTTTGGCTTTTCCTAAACTTTGGATGTTAACATTTCAGCAACCCCAATAGTCTTCTAACATTTTGTTTGTTTAAGGAGTTTGATAATGTCTCCCAATGTGTATTAGGTGGTGTATCAAACACTTCAGGCACTTGCACAGAAGGCTCACAGGGACTCTTTGGGAAGGCAGCAGGTCTGCAGACAGCCCAGCCCTGTGCCCCACAGGAACACCTCCAAAGCCTGCCCCAGCTACTTCAACACAGATGAGTATCCTGAGCTGGAATGGACCCCCAGGGATCACTGAAGTCCAGCTCCTGGTACAGTCCACTCTGACAGCCATCTCGCTATGGATTATGGCATCACCACACACTGATGCTGGGATCAGTCCCACAGAGCTCTTTCCCCAGGGAAGAAGCAGGCAGAAGACCAGCTCTGCCAGCCATAGAAGGAGAGCTAAAGTAAGTAATGTGGAGAAGTACAGACACCACACACAGACCAGTATGATCAAGTGAATGCCATTTATTACACACTACACATGGTTTATATAGGGTTAAAGCTACATTCAATTGGCTAAATTGAACCTCACACCACCTAACTGCAAACTCTAATAGGTTATAATCCATATCTCACAAGTCCAATGTTTTGGTGAACTCATCCTGACTGTTTTCAAGAACATCTTTGGAGTCTTGTAGGAGACCTGAGGAGTTCTCATGAGAAACCTCTGGTGAGTCGCTAAGAACTCCCAGGGAGAAATTCTCTCCTCCAACGGTCTGCAGCAGCTGCAGCCTTGTTTATTCTTAGCTGCTTTCAGTCTCACAGGGTCTTACATAGATCTGAATTGCTCACCCTTGATTTTCCTGTACCTACAGAGAGCAGGAACACACTCAGCTCAGGTAGGGTCAGCATGGGTGCTGCAGAGGCAGCAGCTGCACCAAGCGCACTCCAGCGACCATCACACCCTCCCTCAGCCGACAGCCAGGACTTCTCTGCACACACATACACTGTCACCTGCAAAGGGGTCACCAAACCTCTGCCCCAGTGCCCACAGCAGCCAGGCCTGCCCCACATGACAGCCTGGCACCCAGTCAGCCAGGCTTGGCAGGCAGGGGGAAAAACAGCAGATGGCTTTCCCTATCTCCACAACAATTTAATCACGGCCGTCATGACGACGCCGACGTGCTCCGAGCCACCCCCGGTGCCTTGCTGCAAGGTGAGCAAGCTGCTCCTGTGACTGGCCAAGAAGCATTTGGAGGGTCTGCAGCCAGGACACAAGTTACACTTACTCATCCTGAACTTCAAAGTAGGAAGAGAGCAACACACACCTGAGGAGTTCAGGGGAAAAGGAAAAGCACTTGGTGTTGCACGAGAGTTGTGGCACTGGAAGTGAAGAGCATGGGATGAGCGCCCAGTGCCACTGCAGAGCTCCCCTGCCAATGCAGGCAGGCTGGCCTGACAGCTTGGCAAACGCCTCCAATCAGTCTGCCCAAAATAGAAACAAGTAAAATTAGTTGCTACTTTGGAAATGTATTTCTTTGTTTTCTTTTTATGAACTGTAAAACCAGATAAAAATGTCTGCACACTGTCCAGGGCAGTGTGACAGCTCTGTTAGCAGGAGGCCCTCAGACACTGAGATGTTACCAGGCAGAGACTTCATTTAAACATGGAAGCATTCTCCACTGCGCAGCTAATGCTGATCTGCATTGGTGTAACCCACAGCCAGGCTCCTCTCCACTAAGGGGGATGTGGAGATGCCATAACTGATACACGGGCAAATCCAAAAGGAAGGCAAAGACAGGAATTATTCTCCTAGTAAAGGACAAAGACTATTAAACATGTCATCTTTTCCCAGTCTTGATTGAAATTAGGAAGCAGACAAAAAAAGTTTAAATTGTTTGTGGTTTTGGCTCCCTAGCAAAAGAAAACTAAAACCCCTCAGTGGGTAGTTGATTTTAGATTACCAGAAGGGTAGAGCTGACATCAGTTCTCTAGGCTGGTCAATAAACAAGAGCTCTTCAACATATTTAGGGGACTTACACACATGGATGTGGGGCAGCTAAAGGAAACAGATGTAGTTATTTCCAAATCTATACAAATCACAACAGGGGAGCAGTTGAAGTGGGAATAGTGAGCCAGTGGAAAAGACAAAACCACTGGAAAAAACCTTTGAGAGGTGTAAGCAAGTTAACAAAGAGAGAAATAAAGTATGATAAATAGATGATATATAAAAATATCTGTAAAGCAATCTAAAACAACAGCTTTCTGTTTGGATGTGAATATCTGTCTTGATTTCATATTTATAGCACTACAGAGCCCCAAACAAATGAGATGAAAAGCTGAGAGGTTCATGCAGATAACATTGCTAGGGAAGGAAGAAATAAAGGAAGGTACTGTTTATCTTTCCTTTTACTATCAGTATTTTGATTCCCTGCCCCCATAAACAGGAGGGTGAGGGAATTCTAAAGGTGTTTGTGACTTTGAAAACTTAGTTCTGTTGCCCTGATCCAAAAACCCCACAAAACATTCCTCCTCTTTTTCTGTGTTATGCTTTACCACCCAGAGCCAGGGCACAAAGGGCAGCGGTTTCCAACACGTGTGTGCACAGGCACACACCACAAACCTTTGTGTGGCAGAGCTGTGCTAGGAGCAGATAATCACAGCAAAGAAAAGGCAGCTCTGGATATAACAACGTGCAAGCAAATTCAATTGCTGAGGACACTGGCTGCAAACAGCCCTCAGAAACAAAGAATTAGCCACATTAGAGCCATCTTTCATACTCATATGAAACAAGTAATTGAGTCATGGGCAGGGTAAAGCCTGGGAGCACAAAGAAAGATCACAAGTCAAAGCTGGAAACTGTCCCGGCCATGCCATATTTCAGCTCCCTCTCTGTTTGCTGTTCTTCCTACTCAGAGTTTGAGCCCAGCACCAAAGCTCGTTATTAGGCTGTAATCAAGGCCATTAGAGCTCTCCAATTCAACCTGAAGATGCCAAACCTGGCAGGGCAGCAATGACACCCTTTGGCAATCAGTGTTGCTCCAAAGACAGAGCACAGTCCCTTGGTGCCCAGGGGCCAGTGAGAGGGCTTGTTGCAGAGAAAATGTTATCTCACACTCTATAAATATGTGAAAATAAGATTAGAGGCGACTCTCGTGACAGCAATTAGTTTGCCATGTCAATGCACCCCTTCCCACTCTGCCCAGGTTTTCAGTTCCCTAGACCTCAGAAGCAGGAGTGACATTGCCAAATCCCCGACTCCTCTGCCTGCCCATCCACTTCTGCTACCCGAGCACTGCTCTCACCCTCACCTGACTTCCCCTGGGCTGTCACATACACAGCCAAGTGCCCTGTCAGAATTTGGGAACAGAGCAGAGCCTTCCTGATTGTCCTCGTTTAACTCCACAACATCACAGCAAATGTTAATCAGGAGCAATGTTAACACAAAAATAGGCATTTGAAGCATCTCCACTGAAAATTAAACATAGTCATGTATCCATTTTAACTCCTGTCACATGATTACATATTACTAATAATCCTCAGCATTCTGATAGATAATTGTCTGCATTCATTATTTCTAGTAAGAAAGAAGCCACTGAGTGGGAGAGAAATAACCATTTTTTTTACATTACTCTGGGTTGAATATTTAATAGAGTCAAATCCCAGATAACCCAGTAGTTACTTTTATTTATACTGTGTGTAGTTGCCTTAACTACAAATGAAGATCCAACACTGGATCTATCTGGTGAAGATGATCTGTCTTTGGTGAAGATCCAAAACCCTCCAGTAACTGCTAAAATATGCAAGAGATGCATAAGGGCACACTGCAAAATGTGACTATTGGCCATAAAGACAGCTATGGATGGGCAAAGTGTAGTCTACTTACTTCTTAAGGAAAACCAGAAAACATTGGCATGTCAACTTGCCTCCCAGTCCAAATTTGGCTGGACACTGTCAAGAGCCAGGGGTGAAGTATTCCCCCTGGAATAAAGTATTTTGAAATATAGGTAATGGGAGACAACATCCTTGGGCAGTAACTCCCAGATTTGAACGAGGATGTACAAAAACCTACATGAAGACCTTTGTGTTTGTTCTTTTAGCACAGCCTCTGGGAGCACTTCCCAAGACTGATGACTCAGCATCTTCTCAGAGACATCCTTGAGAGGACACAGCAAGTCCTGAGTGATGGAGTGACACCAGGCTTAAATTCTTTGTACCTGTTATGAAAGGGTTGAGTTCTGCTGAGATGCCAAATTATGGGCACTAGAGAGGTCTGGCTGCTGCCCCACTTGAGCAGCACAAG
>JAWWLZ010000172.1:3138973-3152772 GCA_035041345.1 Poliocrania exsul | reverse complement strand
AAGGGTTGAGTTCTGCTGAGATGCCAAATTATGGGCACTAGAGAGGTCTGGCTGCTGCCCCACTTGAGCAGCACAAGCGAGGCAGAAGCCCTGGTGGCAGGGCAGGAGGCAGCAAGGCCCTGAGCAGATTGCATTGCCCATGTACCCCCACCCTGTGCAGAGCAGTGGGACAGCCCTGGCACCATGCAGGACACTCTCATGCACACTCCCACTCGCAGATGGCCCCCAAACGACCCCTCCAACATTAATTATTTTAGGATCTTGGTAATTAAGCCACAGAGTCCAAATTTTTTGCCTCACAGTCAGAAGTGCAACTCCCTGCCTTCTTGTAAAAAGAAAGAAGAAAAAAAAACAACCAACCCAACAGACAAGTGTCCCTGCCAAACCAAAAATAATCATAATAAAACATTTCTGTTCCTACAGTAAGTCACCTAAGCATTCAAAATACCGCCCATGAGTTTGCTCTGCTGACAGCTCTGTGTTTACACCTGCTGCTTTTCCTCACCCTGAGTCTGGCAGGAAACAAAAGCAGGAAAGGAAATCATCTGTGTGCAGGCAAGTAGCTGACATTAAGGGGAACAAGAGAAGCAACAGCACAACAAAAAAGGCACAGACAATGCCACCCCGATATTACAGGCAAACTAAGAGCTAACATTTCCAGATCTCACTTGGGGATTTGTATTTTGTTGTTGCCTGCACTGTAGTACTGGGACTCCAGCAACTCAGTGGAAGGGAAAAGGCAGCCACAGAGCTTCAGCCCAGTTTAGTGACGAGCTCTCCTGAGCTCCAGAACCTGCCACTGGGCATACTTTCTTCTGGGACACTGATATCAGAATACATCACCACATCTACCCTGCACACCTTTGCACTGAGGGGCTGCTTTTGCTTTAAACCTACTGAAGTGAGGGGAGAAGCACAGCGAGCTGCAGGAGAGAACTCTCTCAATTTCTGTCCATCCTGGGAAGAGCAGATTGGGCAAAAAGATTAATCAGATAAATTGAACTCTGTTAGAGACAGGCCAGAGCTCAGTAAGCCCTCAGGTAACCACGTGCATTTAAATGACTGTAGCAACTCAGTAAGCTCCCAGCAACACAGGCATTAAACAGGCATTTCTGACACCTAGCACTGAAGGACAGGGGCTTTCAGGCCTGCCCGCTTGCTTTTAACAGTGGGTACACAATCCTCATGTTCTATAATTCCCAATTTTCTCATCCAAGTCTTTTACATGAAAATTCAGTACCACCCTGCATTGTTCATCCCATCCCATGATGTTGACTCACAGGCAGGACTGACAAAATCCCCAGGGCCAGCTGTGTGCCCAGTGCACACACAATTCCACCTTCCCAAAAAGCAGACCTGCAGCTGCTGCAGCTCAGAGCAAGCCATGCACAGGCAAAGCAAACATCTGTGCTGCCTAAGCCAAAAAAGCCTCCTCTGAACTGGAGTGGTCCAGCCTCTGCCACCCCACCCCAAATCAGTCCTGGAGTGGTGACCCTCGGCTGCTCCCAGCATCAGTCACCCCGTGACTCACAGCCCTCCCTTGGCTGGTACATCGCCACATCTGCCAGCTCCTGACCTGCTCTTCCAGGAGGCTGTCACAGGCATGGGGACAAGTCACCAGAACAGCTGAATCACCCCTTTTCCAGCACATTCTGCTGTCCTTGTCCCAGCTCTGAGTCACAGAATCACAGAATCAACAGCTTGGAAGAGACCTCTGAGATCATCAAAGCCAACCCTTCATCCATCACCACTGTGCTTACCAGATCGTGGCACTCAGTGCCACAGCCAGTCTCATCTTATAAACCTCCAGGGACAGAGAACCCCCCACATCCCTGAGCAGCCCATTCCAATGCCTGATTACTCTCTCTGCAAAGAATTTCTTTCTAATATCCAACTAAACCTCCCCTGGCAGAGCTTAAGCTGTGCCCTCTTGTTCTGCTGCCTGGGAGAAGAGACCAACCCCGACCTGGGTACAACCTCCTGTCAGGAACCTGTCCCTGCCTTGGTGCCTCACCACAGTGGTCTGTGTGGAGCTGGGACTGAAGTTCCTGGAACCCAGCAGGGCTCCATTACTGAGGGAAGGCTCTGGGGCAAGGGGTGTGAGCAGGGCTTTTTGGGCAGGGGCATCACCTGCAAAATCAGGAGCCCACCAGACTCCAAAGAGAAGCCAACAGAAAGCCAAACTTTACCTGAACACTTTACCTACTCCAAGCCTGTTAAAAGCAAATCCTTTCTAATGGCTCTGTTAAGTCTAATAATTAAACCCCTGGGCCAGACTCTGGGGAAGGAGGCAAGTCCCAGTTATCACACTATCTCAGCATCTCATGGAACTGAGAGAAAAGGAGCCACAAATAAACCTGAGTGACAGGCCCCTGACTCACATCTGAGGCTGACATCTAGCTATAACATCAGGTAAGTGCAGTATCAGCATGACAGAGCTATCAAAGGAGATGAGACACTGCAGGACCAATTCTCTCCCTGAAAGGCAAAAGGTGTTTTAAAAAGAGCTCAAGAATCAAAGGGAAAAAAAATCCAGGCTATAACCTTTTTTTTAAAAAAAAGACTGTGATTTTAAACCAGATGCTATTCTAAGAGTAGCCTCATGGCACTCAAAGGACTAAAAATGGCACAACTGATAACAATACACAGATCTCTCTTTCATACATTC
The DNA here is from genome assembly GCA_035041345.1 of Poliocrania exsul. Taxonomy (NCBI): domain Eukaryota; kingdom Metazoa; phylum Chordata; class Aves; order Passeriformes; family Thamnophilidae; genus Poliocrania; species Poliocrania exsul. The sequence continues at coordinate 3,150,104 of JAWWLZ010000172.1, read as the reverse complement.
AGTTCAGCCCCACAGTTCCATGTCAGATCATGCAGGTTTGACCTCTCCTACCTCCAGTCCCTCTGCTCTTTCCCCCTAATTTGCAGATAAACCTCTGATCCTCATGCCATGCTGTCAGTAACAAGTGGCACGAGGCTGGGCTAACATTTCTTTCCCTTTCTGGCCTGCAGTAACACAAATCATACCTTCACAGCTTCCATCACTGCCTGCCTGTTTGTTTCTCAATGCACTTCACCCACACTTGCCCAAAGGAAATGGGCTTCCCAGTTTCACCTCCTGGCAGACACGAACAGTGAAATGAATCAAATGTCAGGCCGAGAATATTGCAAGGAAGTGTTTCAATAACATTAATTTTTGTGAACAGTGAAGTAAATCAAACATTAGGCTGTGAACAGGGCAAGGAAATGTTTCAATACCAGTAATTTTTGCATCCAAGCTGAAAAAAACCCAACAACAACAACAACAACAAATCCCCAACAGGACGAAAAACATTTATTGCCTGAGTTTTGCACAAAAATGTTGCTTCTCTCTCCCACCCTCACTGCAAACCAGGTATTTTGGGACTAGCCAGCTATTTCCACTGTTCCCAGCTGGTCTCTCCCATGCCTCCACTGAAAAGCCTGCTGACCTGTTCAAAGCAGTCACTATGTCAGAAAACTGCTGGGCACAACAGAACCACCACCAAGACTTTTAGCAAACCTTCTGCCTCGTCCCTGACAGCCACAGGAGCAGAGCTCAGAGCACACTCCTCCTTCCCAGGGGAGGACAAAGTGCTGGTTCCCATAACTCCCCAAAGGGTGATTTCTAAACATCAAAAAATATGACTATGCCCCTATAAATGGCCATTTTGGGGCATAAGCTGGAGTTGGGCACATCTTATCTTGTACAAGCAACATACACATTCTGGAGAATATCCATAAGAGGCATGGGAGTCTGGCCCAACACAGGGAGGGCCTTTGCTAAGATGACAGGATGAGGAGCTTAAGTGTATGTATTGGAAGATGAGAAGGCTACAGGGGGGATCTTCTTGTGCTTTCTAAGTACCTTAAGGGGGATCACAACGATCTGGTGGATGGATAAATTCGAACTAAGCAGCAACAGAACAACATGGGGACAATCCTAGGCTTTAAAATAGAAGTAATTTATATAAAAAAAAAAAAACAGTGGGGATTTAACCCAAGTGGGCTGCTATCTGGCCATGTGGGATTTCTTTGTCCAGGGGACCTCTGCAGCACATAAATAATGCAAGGACCAAGAAAATAAAAGCAGACTGCTTGGATACCAGTGATATCTACAGATATGTATGGGATTGGATGCTCAAACACGGTAATTTTGCTCATGCACACAGGACTCATGTTTGGCATCAGTAAGGAATATCCTTTTCTCAAGTTAGTACCTGGAGTTAGAGAGCTAGAAACTTCAGACAGATGGTAGTTAAAACATGGATATAGCCTTAACAAACAGATGATGTGGAATATTTTCCTAGCACCCAATCATACAGGATGATTTCTAACACACATACAGAAACATCAAAAATACACTTATTGCACCATCCTTAAATGACAGAAGTGCATGAAGACAAAGTGTCCCTCACCTGCCTGTCACAGTGTAGCCTAAGGGGTGTAGGGACCTCCTGATCCCCTGGAGCTGTCCCTGGGCTTTGGACCTGGCTCCAAAATTCTGCCATTCTGTTCCAAACACAGCCTAAAAGTTACAGCAGCACAGGGTGAGTGCTTGAAACTCAGGATTTCCCCTGGGTCAGGAATGGGAACAGAGGTGAGTCCCAGCAGGCATCTCCCAGGGCTTGGGACTCAGGACATCCCTCCCTAGTCAAGGCTGTGCAGTACAAACCACTTTCACACGTTGTGCTCCACATCTGATTTATTCAGTGGCACTGTTATGCTACTGACAGCACAGCACCAGCTGTGAAGTGACTGTGGCAGTGACAGAAGAAGAGATCCATGTGAGGGGCATCACCTCTTGGCAAAGCTGCACCCTGGAATGTGCTACCCCCGACCCGGCAGCCTTAGCTCTGCCCACTCCTCATCTCCTCAGAGCTCACTCCTGGGCTGCTTTGCCCCAGCCACCACCCCAGGGCAAGGGCCCCAATGCCATGGGAAGCCCCCCTACAGGTGACAAAGGAGGGGAAAGGCCTGAGCATCCCCATCACACACATCCTGCTCTCTCCTCCCAGCACTGAACACCACAGTGTCACCAAAGCACCCTGATCTTTCTGTAACTGCACCCTGTAAACACCTTTAACATGTTTTTAGTGAATGCTCAATGTCCAGTCTGTGCTGTAGAGTAAAAGCAGGAAAAAGTCTTTCAGCCCATCACAAAGAGGTTTTAAACTGAGAAAGAGTTGGTTTAGATGACACATGCAGAAGATGTTTTTTATGGTGAGGGTGCTGAGACACTGGTTCAGGTTTCCCAGAGAGGTGGTGGATGCCCCATCCCTGGAAACATTGAAGGCCAGGTTGGATGAGGCTCTGAGCAACCTGACCTAGTTGAAGATGTCCCCGCTTGTTGCAGGGGGTTGGACTAGATGACCTCTAAAGGTTCCTTCCAACCCAAACCATTCTATGATTCTACTTTTTTGCCCTCTCAAAAACCCAAATAGGCTGAAAATATTATGTGCCAGCTACAGAGCAACTCACTGGAATCCTTTTTAAAGTGAAAGTCTTGCCAGTGGCCAAAAGCTGGAGGTGTGTTTTTAGTGGACTGGGAGCTCTAAACAGTTCCTTTCACTCACTGAGACAAAATTTGAATCTGCTGCTGCTGCTGTTTCATCTCGAGTACCTTGCCTTTCCTGTACTAAACAGGAAGCTCTTGTCAATACAATACTATTTAAGCACTGGCCTAACTAGCCTGTGCTGTGTCTAGATAATTCAGACTAACGAGGGATCATTTCCTGTGTTGGTGGCTGACAACACCCAAAGACATTCTGGGATTGTGTGCTGATAAAACTGAACTATATTAAGCCGATAGCACGGGGCTGTTAATTTTAAACAGAGCAGAAGAGGGAACGGCAACTGCTCCACACCATCCAAAAGTCACTGGGATTTGTGCTTGAGCCAGGAAATTCAAAGAGGAACAGGCTTTCTGCTTTGGGACTGACGTCTTCACCCAGTCCACTGTGATCTTACCTGTATGTTAAAATGCAGAGGGGCAGCTGAGCAATGGATTGACCTGTGTGTGATTGCAGGCTAATGGCAGTGTGACTTTTTTCCTCAAAGGATGCAGCTGGACTGAAACTAATTCTGCTCCTAATACGCAGGGTAGCTCAGTCCAAACAAAAGACAAAGATCAAATCTCCAGCAAAACTAACAGCAACTTCTTGGCAGTTGCATCCCCAGGGAGCTCCTGGAAGAGGCAGGAATGTCAGAGGCGTGGCACACACTCTCTCACAGTCACCTGGTGGGTGTGAGGGAAGGTACAGTCTTTCTTTGCTCCACCACAGGCAGCTGCGCCCAGACCTGAGCCAGTGGATTTAATAATTTATAACACATTTATAACCTTGGGAATGCAGCAATGAACTACCCCTGTATGGAGCAGCCCACTGTGCTTGAAGAAGAAACCTGGTCCTGTATAAACAAGCCTGGGTATGTCCCAGATAAAGGAAACAGAGAGTGGCAGTGCAGCATATCCCATAATTCCAGCCAGGAAAACAATTGATCAAAAGCAAACCACCTTTTCCTTGTGTATTCATGCAAAGAAGACATTTTCTGATCATCATTTGTGCCATTTTACTGCATCATCATTCAGATATGCAGATTAGTGAAGCCAAACCAGTTAGTTATTCTGCAACCTCCCCCTCTTCTCTGGTCTTTACAGGGCAGAGACTGAAGGCTGCCTCTCACTTCCAGCTGCACTGCCATTCCCTTCTGCAAAGAAACAGAGAGCTGCATGAGACATGGGTTAGAAAAACACAAACCCTGAGCTTTGTAACACACACAGTGTTGTTGGGCCCTGGAGCAAGTACAGTGTTTTAGGACTTGTAGAAGCATTAAGATCTTCAGGTCTACTTGAAAGGGAATGGGATGGCCCAACCTACAGACAAGCAGCTGGGCAGCCCTAGTAAAAATACATTGTTTACTTAATAGGATAATGGCACAGGAAAACTGCAACAGCCCAGGGAAACACACATGATTTCATCTCACCTACCATCAGCTGTTACTAAGCTAAACCAGCACTAAAAATAAAAAAGAACCACATAAGCTTAATTACTTCCCATATTTTTGATTGATGTGACTACTTCTTTCAACCCACAAGACATTTTCTATTTTTTCTTTTTTTTTCTTTCTTTTTTTTTTTTTTTTTTTATGCAGTTTCTACAAATCATTCTCTACTTGCTATTTACAAGGCAATCCCACACTAGAATTTCAGTGGTTTGAAGGCACTTGCAGCGTTCAGTCATACAAAGTAGACTGAGCTGGTCTATAAAACCGCTGCTGAAGGAATTACAAGTGTGAAAAGCAGAAAAGGATTTAAAAGTATAAAATAAGAAAATAGCACAAGTCTTGCTGTACCTTCAAAGCACAACTAGAGATGTCCAAGATGCCTGAAGGCTGAGAAGTCAGCTTGAGAAAAGATCACCTTGCACGTTACACAAATCCATCCAGGGCAGGCTGGGCACAGAAGGAATGATTATGATAAGCTGAAAGGCAGGACCAGCTGGAACTCCCTTTGCCATCAAAGGGGAGAAACAGCACAGCTACAGCACACTTGAGATCATCCAACGGTGTGTACCTAAAATAGCTCAGGTGAATCACAGCCTAAAAATGCTTATTTCTGTTCTTTAACTATAAAAGGAGCCTAAGGCAATCAGTTCAACTGCATATGTCTATGCTGCAAAGGTTTAAAGAAAGATGTATTCACTTCTCATTAAAAGAGATTCTCTCCAGAATCACAGAAAGCTCCTTAAGTTACACAGCAGTGAGACATCTGAGGAAATTACTACCCTGAAACTGGAAATGGGGTCTGCTTTTTTCATAATAAAAGTAGCTATCCCACCTCTCTGTCCATGTTCTAAAAAATGATCACAGTATCACTGTCCCAAAAGGGCAATTATCAGTATGTAAGAGAGCAGATGACTGAATTTTACTAAAGGAAGATTCTCACAGTGAAGCTACAATTTCCACTCTCACAAAATAAATAGCAAACAGGAGTTTTAAAGGAGAAAACAAAGCACAGCCTTCTAGACAGCTATTGACTATTTCTTCAAGATAAACTCAGTTCTTAAGGCAAAACTGTGCACCTCAAGTAAACACAGACTGATGAAGGGGTAAGAAGTGAGGAGCACCCAACTTCAAGCAGCACTAAGTTCTACAGGGAGGTCAGTGACTGTGAAGAGAATGCTATTGCTCCTCATGCTGCATGTTTCCATCCAGCCTGCAGGTTCCAAGCCTGGGAGTTCTCATGAGCATTAAATTTCCCAAGTACCAGCATGATTAAAAAATACTACTAGAAAGAAAAAACACACTGACTTGACTGCACGTGTTTGGTTAATTCCCAGCAACTCCGCTCCTCTCTATTACTTTTTGGATGCTAGAGCACGTTCCTGTAACAATTATTCAGGAAGGCTATTCAGGCAGGGATCAAACTGGAAACATCCAAGAAGCAGGCACTGGTGAAGCAGCAAACCCTCTGACTCACCAGGGAGTCACTGAGCCAACAGGCAGCACGTGCTTTCCTTTCCATCCACGGCACTGCTCTCCTCGTGCTGTACGAGGGAAAAGCATCCAGGCTCTGCAAGGCACTGACCTTGGCATGATGAACCCCAGGCAGGCAGCCCACACACTCCCAGGCAAGCTCACCAACTCAGCCCAGCCCAGGGAGCTGCTCAAATCTCTACCACGAGCAAGGTCTCCTGCCTTCTAAGGGTCAGGCTCACCTTATGCGGTTTGTTTGATGCTTTTCCTAACTCGGGGGAGGAAGGAAAGGGTGGAGGAGGCTTTTATCCCCTCAAAACAATAGACTATGAAACAACCAGAATATCTTCTGTTTTACCAGAGTTAAAAGTGATGTCTTAGACAGACAAACAGAAAGCCCAGCCCTCTTGTTTCAGAGTCTGACAGAGCAGACTGGCCAGTGAGGATTTGGGGAGCCTCTGCCAAGTTCAGTCACATCATGCAACGTCCTTACTACCAGGAATTCCCAGGGCTGGCAGGAGAGCACACCAACACTAGCCAAGGAAACAGAGGTGAGATTTCCATGACATTTCTTGCACAGGCTAAAAGCAATAAGCTCCTATTTCTATTTTGAGCTCTTCCAATCCCATCCTGTCGTGGGCTGCTTGTAGGAACCACAGCCAACAGCCCCAACTGTGTGAGCCTCTGTCACAGTAGATCACGATTTGGGAAAAGCCAAGCCAATACCTGCTCTGCAAAGGGCCATAGGAGAAAAAGCCCTGACTGCAACACCGGGCTGAGGGTCAGCACTCGGCATCAGCCACGCTGTGTTTTTAAGCACCGGTGAACTTCCATCTTGAGCAGAAATTGCCCATTCACTTAAAGCTGCTTTCTGTTTCCCTGGGGATGAGGAAAAATCAGACCCTGCCAGCTTTATCTCTGCTCATGAATCACATCCCAATCTCTCTGGTCTCCTTGACTACAGCTAAATAAAACAGAGGCAGGAATCACTTGCGGGCCATTCAGTGCCTGAAATAACGCAGCGACCCCATCACAGCCGGGACGTTTCATGGCAAGGGATACCGGGATGGGTGTCCATGCTCTGGGCTGGGGCAGAAAGAACATTAAGGGGTGCTTTAGGTTTCAAAACACGTGGGGTAGTGCCAGAGGAGACACCTTCCATTGTAGACACAGCTTCATGCGGTACCTCAGTTTAATTTCAGCGGCAGGGTCTCCTCAGCCACTTAACCACACATCAAGAACAGCCTCAAAAGTCTGAGACATCAACCCTTCCCCACAAGACATAATCATCTGAATCAGTTTTCATATCATTAAAGGGAAAAATACTAATTGTGTTTCCTCCTGTTCTGAGGCTGAGGAGTTTATTCCTATTTTGAATAAATCCAGAAGGCCAAACCATGATTTTGTTCAACTCCTGGGTTTCAGTGAACACGAACTGAAAGAAAGAAGAAACCTACTGATGTACTCTGCTAACCACCCACATCAGGAAGTCTTTGCAGACAGCCTAAATGGAGTATGTAAACCCTCAGAGCAGGAAAAGGGGATTAGAACAGGATTTTGGAGGAAAACTAATTCCTAAGAGCAAGTTACACCCAACTTTCCTACACGGCCCTTGTGTAATTAAATCTGTATCCACTGAAAACAAGTACTGAATGAATAACGAAGCAACCTCTTGAGAACCAGCTACATGAGGACTCATAAAAGAGAACATGTCAAAATTATTGCCAGGAAATCTCTAAATCTTTGCTATGTATTTTACAATGTGCTTGCCTACAGTTGACCTCAGTGCAATATTTATAAAATACAAGTGCCAGAAAGCTACAGCACTTCCTTTCAACAACCCTAAGGTGGTATTCTAGCTGGAGATTTCTCAGCTCAGCATTCAATCTTGGGACTTTGGAGAAGGGAGTTGACCTGCAACCAGAAGAGATACACTAAAAAAGCCTCCAGCAATTACAATTTCCACCCTCAGGAACATTTTCGTGTTTTCAAACTCAGACCTAAGGCTGTCAAGGCTGTACTTTCATCAGCCATCAGTCTGCAGCAAAGAGGTTGACACAATAATTTTGAATACTAACTGATTGCACTCTTTGTTTAATAGAAGTTTAAATCCACACGCTCTAGAAGAGACAGACCCTGTGGTAACACATTGAATTATTTGCTCTCAGCCAAGAATCCATAAAGGACAACAATCCTGCTTAAATGTCACAGGGAACTGTTTCTCACTGGAGCTTATTGAAAATACCCAGGCAGTTGGAAGTTTATTTGATCCTGAAAACTGCCCCAGAATGTGTGGAGGAGGCTGGAAGCCACTTTTGGCACCTGAGATGCCCAGCAGAAAAGCCCTGCCTATAGAAATCAGGTGTTGCTCCTGGACTGCAGCACTTTTTTTTTCAGCAGAAGGAGCTCACTGCTAGAACTGCTGTCACCTCAATTAACCAAGTTCTTTCCTGTGAACACAAGCACCATCAAACAAAATACTCCCAGACACTTGCAGTGCAAGTATTATTTTCTGTTAAAGAATTGAGAAAGTCTTTTCTTGCAACACTAGAAGATAAAATGTTCTGGGATGTCATCCAGAGAGTTTGGAGGGCTCACGTACTCAGGTTACATGTATTTAAGTAAGGTTACTTTGTTTCAAAGTAAAAATTTAAGGATTATCCAAAAGAAATACAATTTCATCAGGTTTGAGCTTCCATGTTCCTGCAAGAAATGTTGTAAAAGCAGATATCGCCTCAGCCACCCCTAATGCTGGTATTTCTTACAGTGCAGCACTGACTCTCACAGACTCAGAGGTTTTTATAGAGGAGGAATGAGCAATATTTACACCAGCTATAAAAGACCAACCACAGAGCTCAGCTCGAAACTCTGCACTGCACTAAGAGCTCTGTAACTGAACACGTTGCCTTTGCTGTTCCACTGCTTAAGCACCAGGACAGGGACGGTGCCTCTCACAATGTTCTCTCCACCAAGTCTTTGCCAGCTGGTTCATTCCTGACAAGGCCACCCAGGGCCAACACTTTACCTGGGAAGTATCTTTTCAACAGTCTTGTTCCAAAAACCAAGCCCTTCTTTAACTGATCTTTATCAAAATCCACTTCACATTACAAACTCATTTTCCACATTGTACTGCATGTTTATGGTGCTTGTTTGGAGGTCAGAAATGCAGCAGCTACAGCAATAATAACAGCCAGATAACAGCTATATAGACCTGGTTAAGAAAACAGGCTGAGGGACTGCATTCTATCAAAAGCACACTTACAAAGTGCCCATTACTGAATTTTTTCAGAAAAAATTATTTGGGTTTTCCGACTGCCTTTTTTTTTCTTGTGGATTTGATGTCAGTTTTCCCACAGAATATGGGAAAACCATCATCCATCACCAGGCAAACACACACTGATCCAGGCTGAGGTTTCCGTCCCTCTCTCCTGGGGGTGCACAATGTCACCCCTTCCTCTTCTCAGTGCAGGCTGAGGTGCCCTCCCAGAAGGCTGCCCCTTCTTTCACCCCATGCATGGAGCAGCTGGACTCAGGATCCTCACGGAGTTCCCGGGATTGCCTGAATGGCAGTAATTGCATTTCCCTGAGCCTGTTCCGATGGTGCCAAGTGTGAAATTTTGCCACCCAATTAATACATCCCTTTGCCACAGGCGTGAACAGCAGAGCAATTCAGTGTTTCCTGGAGAGCAGGAGCATTGTCTCAGCTGCAAACTTCCCTCTCCCCATGCCCAGAGTCAGAGCCTGGAAGTGTTTTCTGATGGAGCACCAGGGGCTCCTAAACACATGGTGAGCCGGGTCATCCCAGGGCAAGTCTGTTCCAATTACTTTGTATTTTAAACCCCCAAAGCCCTTTGCTGTGCAGTGCTGTACTTTCTGACTTTGTCACAGGGTAGCTGCCACCATTTCTAGGTCAGTGGGACTCCAGCCCTGCCCTTTGGCTGTATTTTCACCAGGCTCAATACATGTAACATGTCAGACACCCCCACAGTAAATCACTCCTATTGTCTGGCACTTTAGGGAGCCATTGGCCTTGCATGAAAACATGACTCCTTTTATTAAAAGATATTAATAGAGGCCTGGAAATGGTCAGTCATGATGTGAAAGGCATTTCCCTTGTTCTGACAAAGAGAAACTCTCCAACAGGCTCTGCACTGAGTTTACAGCACAAGATATGAAAAACATTGTATTTATGACATTGCCATATTTTTTTCCTTCTCTTGCTTTTAAATTAGATTAAACTCCTGGGCTAGAGCCCCCATTATAGGTGTCGTGCCTAATGTGATTCCCACAGTAATTCTTTACTCTTCCTCCCTAAAGAGAAAAAAAACCAAACATTGTGCAGGATTTAGAGATGATTCCTTTGTTCACTGTTACTACATTTTTAAAATTGGACTGCCCCTTTAGCTACTTCATTAATTTATCATAATTAATGCACGGGACCAGACTCCAGTCAGTTTAGATTACCTTTTAAAATCCCCCAAATCCCAAAGAAGAAAATTAACATTTCATGACTATTGCTGAGCCACCTAGAAATACAAGGAGATTGTTTCTCAAAAGACAGACAGTTCTCAAGCATTTCCCATTAATTTCTTCCTCTCTCTTGTTACTTCTCACCCATGTAAGTCCAAAGACTTGAAAATGCTGAAGAACAGCCTCCTCCTTTAGACAAGCTGAATATGAACATATATTTGGAGATTAGGATCATTAGGATCATCTGAATCACCAGAGACAACTTTGCCAGAGCGAAATACCAGTTTCAAGGGAAGCTCATCTCTTGATAGGGAGAGCCCAGACAGTAATTCCTGTCAGGGTTGATTTTAGTCAGGATTCTGTTTAAAAACATCAGAATTATTAATTAGCTCACATACAAAGAGTGACAAAAATACTCAGTAATACATGAGCACTGTCAAAAATCTTCTGGTAGGAGACTAAGTTACATCCCACAAGGGAGGAAATCCTCATGTGTTTAACATTTATTTCACTTTCTGATTAAAAAGCCTAGGCAAAGACATTCTGGTGGTATCTTAGTCCTATAGAATTGGTACAAGACATTTTAGAGGAGAAATTCTAGCAATTGTTTGGCTTCCTTTCTCTTTCCTTAGCTCTCTGTTCACTCTTGGCAATTCCCAAAGCAACACAGGACCACTTCCTGAGTGAAGTTCAACAGCTGTGTAACAACCCACGTCTTTCTTGAGAGTTCCATGCACTGGAACCCGAAGTAAAGAGAAATCAAACCCAATGCTGAAGGGAGGCAAAATATCCCTGTCTATTCCACACCGTGGTACTGGTCCCCTTTAGATCTTGAGGAGAACAGAGCACACTTCACCTCTTGCTCCACTTCCAGCAGCCTCTGAAAGCTTCAGGCTTTCATCCTGTTCAGCTTGCTAAAGGCAACACACTCAAAAGGGACTGGAGCACAAGTGCTGTGGGGAGAGGCTGAGGGAGCTGGGGGTGTTCAGCCTGGAGAAGAGGAGGCTCAG
>JAWWLZ010000172.1:3114030-3127726 GCA_035041345.1 Poliocrania exsul | reverse complement strand
ATATATATATATATATATATATATAAAAAATATTTTAGACTCAAAAGAACATCTTGCGTCTAGAAATTACCACGTATGACAAAGTCCAGCAGCTTTGGACTATCAGAAGTGTGCTCATGTCACCTGAAAGCAGCTGGCAGCAGAGGTGGCAGCAGGCTCAGCAGGGCAGAAGAGAGGGAGAGAAGCAACAAGGCAGGTTACAGAAGGAGAATATTCAAATTTTCCAGCAGCAGGAACTTTTTTTAGCATCCTCACAGATGTTGGCCAATTCATACAGATCATGAGCAATACAAGTTAGAAAATAATCTGGAGCATTTGGAACAGTATTCAGCTCTGGTGGATGGTGCTCATTTCCCTTGGAGCCTGTTAAGTAAAGCTCAGGAAGCACTAACAAGGCTGTTTTCCTCTGGCTTTTTGTTTAGTGGTTGGAGTTGCTGGAGTTTAGTAACACAAGAGCTTCCCTTGACTTATGTTTTGCTTGCTTTTATGTGGTAGATGCACTGACAGGTTTAAGAGAGAATGGGCTCCCACTGCAAATCTTTTTGTTGATGAAAGAACTAACCTGATTTATCCCTTTCATCGAGGTGGCAACATTCACTGAACTTACAAGAACCTGGGAGGTCACCAGTGAGATAATGGTTAAAATAGGCCACAAGATTAAATAAAATAAAACAGACTCAGAAGCTGTGAGGAGGACTGGGGCAAGGAGGCTGCAAAGGGAGGGCAAGCAGGAGAAAAGATCAGAGGGAATTAAATTGTACAAGTCCCACTTCCCTAGATTAAAATGCATGACTTTGGAAGGGAAGAAAGGTTATAATGAAGAAAGCTAAAGGAGACACATTAAAACCACAAGCAACTGATGGCCACAACCCCTAATGGAGTACAGAAAAATGTTTTCTAATTCCTGATTATTAATAGGCTAATCTAATTTCTCCCTCAAAAAGTGTCAGCTGGAATGCTGCTTTTGGAACTGGGCCATCATTCAACAGAGCAGCGTATTAAATGTTATTCTGAGTGGTGAGGATTTCTTTCATGTGGCTACAAGAAATGAAGAAGATTCAATACTTCTGCAATCCCTCCATGGCTTTGCTCCTGAGTTATAGCATAAGGCAAGAGAAGTTAAATCCTTTCACTCTAGAGCTCCCAAAATAAGTCCAATCAACCTCCTTCAAAAAATCCTGTTGGCTTTGCTTCATTTTTGTTCCCACCAACATAAGGGTCCTCTGAGACAGCACAGAAAAGCAGAATGCAGCTACTCAAGGCAGAATTCCAAGCAGCCTGAACCTGGTGAAATGGCCATGCCCTCGATGACATTTCAAGTGTACACAAAAGGTAATAAACAAACTACTCAAGAAATACCAAAGAACCCAAAATACAGTCCACCCAACACAGCTAGCAGGACAAAGGCATCTGGAAAAAAACATGGAAGAAAATCACTTCAGGGATAAAATTATGTCTTTCTCAACTTATAGTCAACTTAAAAAAATTAACAAAAACTACTTTTGTTTTTCCTCAATCATCCACTAATAATGCTTTCCAACATTCTCCCTCCTTAAATGGCATGTTCTTTGCATGCCCTCGCACTACTGAATTCCTGCAAACACCTCCTTCCTACAGTCCATTCCTGCTTTCACTTCTCTCCCCCCCCAAAGTCACTAAAAATTCATCACCTGGAGGAGTTTGAACTTCACAGACTCAACACAAACCTATCTTGATAAGGTTGCCCACTGTGCCTACCAGAGAAGGTGCCAGTCAAGCACTTCCCAGGCTCACCCATTCCTTAGGAACTTTAACTATGACCTGAAATCAACTGTCCTGCAGGTATTTCCAATTAGGGTGAAATTACTGGGCTCAAAGTTCCATAGAAGTGACTTTCTGGGTTCACTGAGATGTTCTTGATATTCACAAGTAACTGTGCAAGTTGGTTCCACTTCTGCACCTCTTTCCAGCTATAACTTTCCAAAGGACATTCATTTCCATGCATTAACCAGCTCCCTCTGGACAGTATTTGATTGATTTATTAAAACCCACCATCAGCAATTCAGTATAAGAAAAGATGTGTCTGTGGCGCCAACAGGAGAAGTAAATAAGAACAGAATAATTGCACCTCTTCTTCAACACACTTTTCAAAAAGACCCCAGAGTATTCATCATATGAAGAATGTGTCTCTCCAGTAACAGCATCTTCTCCATACATACACACACTTACTCCAGACTGTAGTTAATTATTTCCCCAGTGAAATTATTTCCATACAAATTCAAATAATGCTCATAGCTTAGTGCAATGAAACACAGGCACAAAAAATAACTGTGGCTCCAGACAGCCAGACCAGGTGCTGGAATTTTTCATTTGTTGTGAGGAAAATTGAAATTGTATTGCAGAAAAATGGAGAGAATGACACCACCTGCATCACCTCCATCTCTGGGCAGATCCCGAGCTCTATCTGAGCTACTACGATATGACCCTGCCCAAAAGGCTCTGCGACCAACCCTGACAGAACCAAAATGTGAGTGCAGACCCAGAGGACCAGAGAAGTGACAGTCCTGAATGCCTTGTGAGGACACACCCCTGTATTTATCTTGAGTTTCGCTTCTTCCCTGAGGAGCTGCTGGAACTTTCCCCATGCCCAACAGAGCCAATGCCAACCAGCTCCAGGATAGCCCCGTTGCTGCCCAAGGGTGAGCCCACCAGGAATGGTGGCAGAGCCTCTGGGATGGCATGTTTAAGGAGGTGGAACAGTTACTGCACTGTTGCATCTGGAGAGACGAGTGAAAACCTGTGAGAGAAGCAGCTCCACAGACACGCTCAGGATAGGGCAGAAGGAGCTCCAGGAGCAGAGATTCCCCTGCAGCCCATGGTGAGGACCCTGGTGAGGCAGTTGTGCCCCTGCAGGCCCATTCCCCATCCCCCTGTGCCACCTGAGGGGAGGAGGCAGAGAAAAATCAGGAGGGAAGTTCAGCCTAGGAAGAAGGGACAGGTGGAGGGAAGGTGTTTGAAGATTCAGTTTTATTTCTCACTACCCTTCTCTGATCTCATCGCTAAAAAATTTAATTAATTTCCCTAAGTCAAGACTGTTTTGCCTGTGAGGGAGTGACCTCTCCCTGTCCTTATCTCGACCCACAAGTCTTTCATTGTATTTTCACTCCCCTGTCCAGCTGAGGAGGGGAGTGACGGATCAAGTGGTGGGCACCTCGTGGCCAGCCAAGGGTCAACCTCACCCACCACAACAGTGCTTGAGTGAAAGCCAGATAGAGGCATAAGAATGTGACTGTTTATACAAATAAAGCCAGTATTTGGCATGCAAAGATCCATTTATAGGTCCTTTAGCCTGACCAGATGCAGGAAGTCCTGAACCACACAACTGGGGGCAGTCAAACCACCTTCTTGTGAGGTGTTTGAAGGTGGTGCGCAAAGTTCCAAAAAGCAAACACAAATCCAGGGTCTCCTGACCCCTGAAAGTCTTGCTGCAAATGTGAACCTGAAGGAAACTGGACAAAGCAGAAGGGCAGCACTTTGTGAGAAATCTCAGCTTATGGTAAACAACTTTTCTTACACGTCTCTTTCATGCAGGTGCTCCCAAATTCACTGTGGCAAACAAAGCCTGCGCTAAAAAACACTGATGATGGTTGCTTAAATACAAGTTCCTCCAGCAACTGCAACATGGGGACTTAAAGACAGAATTCTTCAAGTGATTTATGATTCATTTCTGCATCTCAGTCTAAGCACCTAAAAGCTTCAGTCCTCATGTTTCTCAAGAAACGTGCAATTTGACGCATAAATGACTATTCAGACGATGAATGGAACAAAAGCATCTTAGAGACCTCCAGCCCACAAATGCTGCTCAGTTTGGGAGCCACATAATGGCTGTCTGTCTTTGGCACCCCTGGGGAGCATGGACAGGGCTGGGCACGACACAACACCCACGCCAGTGGCCAAGCCAGGGCAGAAATGAGGCCTCCCAAGTCCAAAATGCCTTTACATTCAATGCCACTGTGCCAGTCGCACATGGCAGTGCTGGACACTCACAGAGACGTGTCTTTAACTCAGGACTTCCCAGGAAAATGGTCATTTTTGACCAATATTGAAGTGACTTGGCAGAAGCAACACCCACCTGATGGCACCCCTGCAAGGCAGGGAACACCAATGCTGGTTCACACATGCTGATGGCAAAGTAACAACTGTGAGCAGGAACTCCTCAGGATTTACAACTCCACACATACTTTCCAATTCCTGCCCCTGGACTACACAAAATTGGCCTTTAAACAAAAGTTTAAAGACCAAAGACTGAAATTCACCATGACATACAGTAATATATATACATATATACACAGTTATATTTACACCCAAGAAGTGAGTACATGGCAGACACACAGTGCAGGGAAGGATGAAGTAGAAAGTGATCTTTAATTAAAAGGCTTGAGACAAAATGATTCTGGCTGCTGAGACAGGGTTTAATTTTATTCCTGTCATGTGCACTGCATTAAATGGCTCGGAAATGTTCATATCACAAGGTTAAAGCACAAAGAGCTTGCTCAGGACAGTTGGATACTTTGAAGGTGTCAGTTACAAAACTGGGAATAATTTTGTCCCATCAACTCTTCTCCATATTGTGTCCTTGAGGAATCCCCCAGAACAACACCCATTGATGTGCAAAGCCAAGATTATTTTGCTTCATGTTGAAATCCAACAGCCCTTCAAGTTCTAAGAGCATCTCACGTAGTTTAGGAGACAAAATTAATGGGGTTTGGTTGCTTTGGGGTCTGATTTTTGAAATACCTTGAAAATGCAGTTCCAGGGCACACTCTCAAACATGAGGACTTTCAGAAGCACCCAAAACAATTACACATTGCAAAAATATTTTATAGATATGTTTGTACTTACAACGAGCTGCAATTTTAAACATCTTCTATTGGCCAAAGTGAAGAGGTTTGGATTGAGAAATCAGGATTAAATTTTGTTAGGCTGGTCCCATACATGAAGACCAGTATCACAGCCTGTATTAATGTAAGAGCTTCAGAATCACCAGGTAATTATTATCAACATTCTTTAATAACATTCTCCAGAGGGCCTAAAAGCCCATTTTTAGAAGTGCAAAGGCAGGTTTTATTTATTTGAACTCACTGCTACTACATCTGCCTTACTCATTCACTGCAAATGAAGGAATCTTTGCTAAGTGATGACACTGATATTTAAAAAAAAAAAACAACGGGGGAGGGAGGAAAAAAAAAAGGGGGAAATAAATCAAGCTTGCTCTAACTCCTTGGGAGTTATTCAGCTGCCTCACTCTCCATGAATTTCTTAAATGGTGTAATTGCCATTGACCTTCCCTGTCGTTCAGGCTCTTGAACACGAAGGGAAGGTCAGAGCCAGTGAATTGGCAGCACCCTCGACTGGAGCACATTGATCAAGGCCAGTTTAGCCTTTGCTTAGTTTAGCAGATAAAATGTGGCAGTCAGCACTTCCAAATAAATTATACCATTTCCAGAGAGTGATGTACGATTTGCACCAACACGATGACTCAGCATCTGAGGGGGAGGGAAACGGAGAAAAAACTCAGGAGATTTAAGAGAGACTTAAAGCACAACTTTATGTTTCATGTTTTGCACAGCCCAAAGACACAAGTTGTATAAAAGCACAGGAGGCAAAGTTTGCAGCACTGCTGTGGAAACACAAATGCTCTGCTCAGGTATTTGATGTGATGGCACATTTAGAAGCAATTTATTAAATGATGATCTGAAAAAGACATTTTAAGACTCAATTTATTTACAAGCAGTAATTTGTGGGGTATTTTTAATAGATGAGCTCTAAGATCAGGTGAGTTATCACAAAAGATTGTGGTTTCTAGTTTCATTAGGCATATTTTTGTTAATGTTTCCAGTAGGTGTATCTCCTGTTACCTGTCACTGTGTGATAAGATACTCTGCTATTTTTTTATGACAGCCTGACCCCAAGGGATCTCTATCTAAAATTTAACTTTTGTTTTTTTCAATTTACATGAAAACAAAACTTGGTATAACTTTTGAAAACAGCTGTGTTAGCATTGCCAGCCAGTACTGGCTGGGACCAACCTTCCCTGATACACACAGCAGTTCAGCAGCTCCTGAATTCTGGCCTGAATTAAAGAAAAAAAAAAGTGAATCCTATCATTCTGTGCTTTTTTTTTCCTCTTCTCCAACAACTCTGCCTGCCACCAGGCAGGCTTAGCTGCTGGATTAGCAGAGCCTCAAACATATGAAGGTCCAACAGGGTTCATGGATTAGAGAAGCATTCCCACCAAGGACAAGGCTGATCCTGGAGCCACCAACACCAGGCACCTGAATTCAGCTGTGAAGGCTTTTAAGCAAAGCTTAAAACTCTTGTCATATTTGGCACCAGAAAATCCAAGCAGGAGATGTATAAAACTGCCAAAATTATAGATTAGAAATGCTATTTAACAACATGGTTATATGTGCCTTGCCATGACTTTAAGCTACTCATACAGAGAGGAATTCAATAGAAATAATTTGTTGGTTGCTCCTTAAAATCTTAATATCTCCTTATTTCTGTGGCAACTACAGCCATTTACTCTGCAAAATCCTGTCCCTTTCTGCTTGTTTTACTGTTCATAAGAAAGAAACTGCAACTTCTATTCTTCAGGCAAAGAGACAGTAAAGCAGATAGAGAATTTAATTATTTACTGTGTTTCCTATTGAACTGGGGACACTCAAATTGATCCTTCTACCAGAATGATGTGTTTATTCCTATCCACCTGTAAAGCATTTATTCCAATTTCCCAAGCTTTCTCCAAAGTTTTCTTGGGTTATCAAACCTGCTGTGTTTGATGTGAAAAATTCTGCCCTGGGACTTGACCTGTTCCTCCTCATTCACAGTTTCTGCATCGTACCCTGCCAGCAGAGTCCTCTCCCAGCTGCACCTGGAGGAGGAGTTAATACTGGACCAACAACAGCACATAACTTTAGGAAAAGAGTCATTAAAAGTACACCTTGCTTACAGCTCGATAAATCACACACTTCACAACACAACCATGTTTCAAGAACAGTGTGTCCAATGGGCCTGGTCCCCACCTCACCCACCCATCTCCAACACAG
Organism: Poliocrania exsul; assembly: GCA_035041345.1. NCBI lineage: Eukaryota > Metazoa > Chordata > Aves > Passeriformes > Thamnophilidae > Poliocrania > Poliocrania exsul. The sequence continues at coordinate 3,120,638 of JAWWLZ010000172.1, read as the reverse complement.
TTTCTTCAAGGAATGCTTTCAAGATTTGCTAGTGTCAGGCAGGAAAACCAAATACTGCTTTTGCAGAGTTAGGGGCAGCATTTTTGTGGTGGTTAAGAAGGTCAAAAGGCAAGAAGAGAGCAGTGTCCTCTTTCTGAGGCAGAGCTGAGGCCACGACTCGGGAATGCACTTGAGCCCAGGCTCTTTTAAGGTTATACTCAAACACCAATCTAGCCAAGAGGAAACAAAGGGTGCAGACTTGTGCTTCACCAAGCATGGGTAACAATTCCTTCCCAAAGGTCAGGCTTGGGCCTTTTGGGGCTTTTTAGCTCCACTGATACCAAATGTTTTTTCAGGCAACTGCGTTTAAAAATACTGCAGGTTGAAGAGCTTGAACACAAACTTAGTGTGAATTCCTGTCAGGTGCCCCTGCTATTGGAACTGCAGATGTTATAGTGCAGATATGGTTTAAACCCAACAGTGCTCAGATTCACAAGCACTTTAAGTCAGTGAAGGTTGTCAGGAAAAGACAAATCCTGTGATCCCAGCCCCTCTTCAGGACTCCCACCAGCGACTCATGAGGAGCTGGATAAGGGCACGGCATCAGCTCAAACAGCCTCAGGAATAACCTTATTCCTCAGCTCACACCGTGCCCCGAGACAGCACAGACACCTCCTCAGGGCCACTCCACCTTTTCCCAAGGTGGCCCGTGCACTCAGACTGGCTCAGCCCACCTATGGACCCTGCATGGCCAGGTCTGCCCCTTCAGAAACAGGTCCTGCCATCAGCCCCCCAAACACTCTGCAGTACGTGTGAAATGCACCACCCAACTAAACTGGGCATACAAACAGAAATTGGGGAATTGCAAACACATCAAGCAGTGCTAATATTACTTCTAATTCTTTCCAAGTTTATCTGATTTTGAATTTACTGTCAACTTAAAGCACAGACTTACTGGCACAGAACAGCGAAAGAACCTCATGAAGAAAAGCAAGTCCACATGGGTTAGGAGTTCTGACAAAAACATTCATTTAGATGCTGCAAGATTTATGTTCTTGCCACTGATGGCTTCAAATTAAGTGGCTGGTAGTTAAAAAAATAATTTCAAAACAATCATTAAACCAATACATTTGTAGATTCACTGTCATCTGATGGGACATTGACTGGCAGATGATCAAAATCTAAGGGATTTACTAGACACTCAAGGTGAGGATTTTCTCTCATACCAAGTCTTAGCGAATGGGAATAAACCTAACACTAAAAATCATATCCAGACATCTGCAAAACTAAAACCTTTTGGTTGCAGCATTTGAAGGAGAAGTTTGCTTTTATAAAAATCCATGTAATTCAAATCTAGGGGCACACCATTAATGCTGAACTTTCTCAAGGTTTGAGTTTTCTTCATACACAGGTTTTGATCACTCTTTGATCAGCCATAGAACTTGCACACTGAAAGATGGCATTTTTCAAGACAATCTGATCACATACTAAACCCCCATAAGTGGGATTTTGCCTATGAGTCAACGAGTTCCAATTCAGAAAAAAAAATTCAATTACCACAACCAACAAAAACTCAGTTTTAAACTGTTCAGATTCCTTTAACCTTATAGAGAGAAATACATTCTAGTTTTCCCCTTGTGGAGGTCAAAGTTTTAGTTATCATAACGACTGGTATTGCCTCTGTCTCCTGTTCTGAAGAATGTAAGAGCTACTACAGCAAGTGATGGACTTGAGGAGAACCCCAACCTTTCAAAAAAAGGTCTGATTTACCAAAACAATGGGAAAAAGTCTCACTCAGAGATGAAAAAAGCTCAATAAGCAAGTCAGAACCTCAAACCCCCAGCAGCACATCCCTTCAGCTGCATTGGTGAGCATCAAGGACTGGTCAGCAGTGCAGACCTGGTGGAGCTGCCAGAGCTCTCCTTATCAACACCCAGCCCATGGATGCTGGAGGATTTCAGATAAGCCCCAGGGAACATCAAGATAAGAAAAGAGCTGTTTTCCTCCCTAGGAAACCTGCTGTCACTTTGGCCACAGAAAGAAAAAGGTTCTCCATGGACACACGAATATAAACCTTTGACCAGTTAGCAAAGTGCAAGCCCAGCAAACAGATCTGAGTATTTACATTTGGATATATCCACCCACTGTGTATGTATCTTGGAACAGATTTGCAAATGTTTCCACTGTGTACTGCTTGTAAAATTGCAGGGTTTGGAGAAGTGCCCTCAGTGCCACGTCACTGCATCTGCTGCCAGGGTGAGAAGGGGGCTAATAAAATAAGCATTAGCAGGAGAACACAATGTGTGAAAGGAGTTTTTTTAGAAGTTGAGGCCACCTTCAGGTTTCCACTCTTCAGTATCAACCTCAAAAGGAAACAAGAAGGGAAGAGGAGAGAAAATGAAGGGCAGGTGGCTCGAAAAATGGTGTATTCAGACAGATGACAACTTCTCATAACAAAGACATCACAACCAGAAACACAGAGGCTGAAAGCCCAACTCACATTTCACTGAACATCTGCCGTGAAAGAAGATGCTTCCAGCACAATTAAGATGAAGTTTTAATTCAAGCAACATAACCCTAAAAAGGACTAAAACTTCAAATTTTTCTTGAGTCACAGAGAAAGACTCAATCCGAGTTCTGATTTTTTTTCTTGCATTTATCTTCATAAGTGTTTTGAAAAATGTATTGTAAAAGAAGTTGTGCAGGTGCAGGAGGTGGCACTGGAAGTCACTCCTGTTCTAGGGAGGTTTATGGCTGGGAAGAGGCCATCAGAATCTCTTTAGCCCCCCATAACCCAACTTGGCACTCTCTTTTCCCAAAAACACTGGAAAACCAGAGTTCCCAGGCTGGAACACTCACACAGGGCGTGCAAAGGGCTCTGCTTGTGCTGGGTGGGAGCTGCAGAAGCCCCTGATTCTCACCTGGGCAGTGAGGTTAAAACAGCCTTCAGAGTTCACTGGCAGTGACTTATTGCTGCAAACAAGAGAACTCCCAGCTCCTGTCATAAGGACATGAAAGCTTCACTTTCCATTCATCCCACGTGCGTTAAATAAAAGACATTTTTGCTCTCAGTTCAGCTACATAAGCAAGTTGTGTACTGAAGACCACAGAGTTTTTTTTATGGAAAGGATCCTCAATTCAAACAGATGTTTGACAGAAAAGCGACTTTAAAGCTTCTAAGTTGATTATGATAAATAAATATGTGCCTGCACAAGTTTACTTCATGATAAAAAAATATTGGACAAGAGTCAGCAGAGTTGCACAAGGAAGCAAAGACCATCCAACACACCTACAGAGGCCTATCAGAAAATTTGCCTTTGCTTTTCTACACCCATCCACATGCAATTCACTTCTCTTTCTTCTTAAGCAACAGGAAAGACAGCTCAGGAGATTTATTTAATGTTTGCTTGACTAATTCAGGGTATGTAGATGACTCTGTACACACTTGCAGATCAAACCAGCACACCAATTCCATCAGAGAAGCATTAAATGCAGCACTTTTACACCAAAATAAAACCAGAGGAAAACTACTGATAAAAAGACCTCCATAAAACAGAGTAGTTTCACTGTGTCTGCAGTGTAAGAGGAGCCCACCTACACCATCTACCCAGAAATGGGATGTTGAAGGCTGTTTTTGATGCAATGATGATGTGCAAGACCTTTGTGGAGTGTTACCAAGTCATTGAGAGGGGAGGACTCAAATGTAGCAAAATAAAATACCCCAGAAATCCAGCAGTTCCCTTGGGCCACTGTCCCCTCGTGCCAGGTCCTCAGCCCTTGCCCATGCTGGTGTGGTGAAGGAGGCAATGGGCAGGAATGTGAACAGGCTGCCAGGGAAGGTGGGACTGCTTCTCTTGGCAACAACACCAGCTTATGCCAGCTAAAAGCAGCTAGTATTTAAGGCCATAATAAATAACTGCAGGATGAAGTGGGTTTGAGATGTGTTTCCTGGCTTTCCTGCTTTTATTTTAGCCCAAAAGAATACAAAAGTCGAAATTCAATAAAGAATAACCCATTGGAGTCCTTCCTTTGAGTTGCTCCAAAGTCAGACATGTTCTTTCAGCCACCACCATCAGTCTCCCATGCAGCTTCCTTGGCAGGACACCTGGAGGAAGAACAGCAGATCTTCCCAGCTACTTTTCAAACTGCAGAAGTCACTTCCAAATACCAAAAGGGAACCTTCATATCATATGAAGCATAAAAGCCACATTGGCACTGGCCAAAAGGACTCATCTGGCATTGGAACAGTGGCAGAAGCTGATGCCAAAGTTGCCCTGGATGGCACCACAAAACAGATTAATGAGGTTCTTTATGTTCTCCCTGTCTCACTCATATTTTACTCTGGTGTTGCAATACTCTCTCACTGCAGCCACCTCTCCCCAGCTGAAGCAACTGCATTTTGGAAGTGAAGAAATGGATCTTTTTCACAGGCTAAAAATTCTCATGGTTTTCCTCAGGGACATAATACATTACAGAATCAGTTTTAAAGCCAGGTATCAGTTTGAATAAGGATTCACTCAGCTTTCTGACACTAATATTCCCTATGCAGACATGGATGCAAGAGCCATTCCCCTGCAGCCATGCAGACACCGTGACCTAAACCTGTCACAATCCAGCCAGACGCCTACAAAAACAGTCACATTTGCTGAACTGCCACAACAGTGAGCACAAACCTCGTGCTGCAGCAGCAAAGACATGTGTTTTGTTTCCTCAGATTGATGTGGGCTTTTTGAGATGGCAGTAACAGGAAGCTGAAGTTACCACACGGTCTCAATCGCACCCCAGAGTGACATTAGTGACTTCAAAAAATCCCAGATTCCAGTGGACGTGAACAAGAACAGTATCCACCAAACTTGCCCCCTTCTTAATTCCTTTTCTTACCAAAGTTTTGCAAGGATTCAATTTCTCAGAGGTCACAAGTTATTTGCACAGAGTTAAAAAGGTTTCTTATTAATAGAGGCAAATACCCATCTCTTGCAGTGACAACACTGCATCAAGGCTCTCATACGAAAGAAATGCCCCTGTCCCTGGCACAAACACAGTGGGGAGGCCAATAACCAGAAAAATAGAGAAGATATTTGAAAAGAAAAAAAAAGTAAGAAATTACTAAATTCTTCAACAAATTCTTTGCCTACACAAATCCTACTGCCTGTGAAGCAAACATGTTTCCTGTGTTTTTGTGATCCCAGTGCCTCACCTAAAACACTTTGTGCCTAATGGGCATCTGGAAAATCATGCCCTGTGTATCCACACAACACAGACAGGGCACAGCATGTGGAGAGGTCTGATAACTGCAGCAACTCTGGTGTTTACCTTTTAGCTTGCTTTTAAAAACCATTTTAGTCTTCCATTAGATAATTACAGGTTTCATAGCCTCACTTTCAAGGTGTATTTTCAAAACACTTCTGTCGCTAAAGCAATTTCTAAGTTATCTACTTGCCAAAAGCAATTTAGGGACTTTCACATGACAGCAGCGAAGCACACAAAGTATTCCCTTCTTGCATACAAAATAGTTGTATTTAACCAGTTTTTCCACTCAATATTATAAAAATAAACATGTAAATCAACCTGTTATTTTAGAATTAGTGAGAAAGTGCCGTAGTACCATCATGACATTCACCTAACACACACTCAGGGTAAAGGAAAGATTTGGCACAAGGCAAATATTCATGAAAATGAATCCCTATTCATGAAAACATGTATGATGCTGACAAAAGTAGACAAAAAGATGCAGAGCTATTAAAAGCAATGTTTAGATTGAGAAAAAATGCATCAGAGGCACAGAAAAAATGCAGCAATTGTATTCTTTTCCTCATAATGTTTAAGCAGGAATATTGAGACACTTGGTTAGGCTTTTCTCCCTTTCCTCTTTTATCATAGAAATACCAGAAATTTTAAGTCTAGTTACTCTCTTTTTCCTTAGACACCTTTTTCACAGAAACCTTTCCTGAAAGTCTTGAGGAAAGTGATCAAGGACAGACTGAGCTGCCTCCATACTCACTCAACCTCCAGCAAAATGCTTCTCAGACACTAATACTAATTAGGAGAAAAAGCCTCAGTTAAAACCAATCCAAATGAAGACCCTACCAACTCTTAGATAACTTTTAAATGGAAGATGAATGCTACCTTAGGATTCAGGTACTAACAAATCCCAGACTTGCTAAAACCCATCTTCTCATTAGGAGGACAGGGAGGATAACTGATGTTCCACATCAATAACTGGCTTTAAAAACAAACCCCAGGGTATTTCTAAAGGCATGTTTAGGTTGAGCAGGTCCATCTAAGCCACGATGTATCACCTGCAGACCCACTGGGGGGCTGTGTGTGCACAGTACATGTACACATGGGTTCAGGCTGACATCTGCTCCATCAGGGAAACACAGAACTCCAGCTCGTGGCTGGGATGGTGCATCAGGGCCAGGGGCTGTGTATGAATGATGCCCCAGAGCCCATCTGGAGAAGATCAGGTTAGACACGTTCAACACCCACCAGCTGCAATCCCCACTCAGGGCAGCTCTACCTGCAAACTATTCCACTTGAAAAATTGAGCTTTTTTTTTTTTTTAACCCCTTCTTTTGCCTTTCTAATCTAGAAAGCCATTCTCCTTGCAAGCTTCAAACAGGTGCTGG
>JAWWLZ010000172.1:3080285-3100128 GCA_035041345.1 Poliocrania exsul | reverse complement strand
GGCCATTGACTTAAGAGTTGGACTCGATGATCCTTGTGGATCCCTTCCAACTCAGAATAGTCTGGGATTCTGTGATTTGCCAGCTCTCAGGAAATAGGTCCAAACTAATGCATGTCAATGTCATGCATGTCAATGTTAAGCCCTAACAAAGCGAGGGTGTTTAACAGATTAAAAGTGCTTGTATATTTTTTTTTCCCTTTACAAAGTAGTTTGACATATGATATGTATTCTTTTAAATTAGTACCTGCTCTGCTACTATCTAATATATTGAGTTTATATAAAATCTGGGGAAAATGAAGGCATTTTCTGGAAACAGGTTTCAGGACTCAGACAACTCCTGGTCTCAGCAATGTGCAGGGACTCCTGTGTAATTCCCTCCTCCACATCCCATTAAATTCCCAACCATTATGAATTCAGTAAATCTCAGTAAGGAAGCAGAACAAATGCTCCCATGGAATCCTGATAAAAACACCCCTCAAAAAAGGCATGTGGGGAATCCATTCCTTTTCTAATGGATGGAACAGTGTGCAAAAACCTTCAAAATTATTGAAAAGACTAAGTCAGAATAGACTCACTACAAATAAGACATAAAGAGGCACAGGTGGAATTCCATGCTTGTAAGAATTGGAACAACAGGTTTCCATGTGGAGATTTTTCAGTCCCCACTTGTTTAGAGTGACTTGATTTTTGATAAAATATAAGAATATTTAAAGACAGTAATCACAGGTCCATGGTATAGCCTCCACTCTTGCCCTGCAACCTTCTCCATCAGGCACCCAGATAAGAGGCAATGTCACTCTAAAACCACTGAGCGGAGGAGGAATATATCCAAATAATATATCTAAAAACCAGCAAAGAGCATACAGGTGACTTGAAAAATTAGTTATTCTGCCCTTTGACTCCCTGAACACATTTAACATCCATAAAATTTAGTATTTTTGCTGGAGGTGGGTTACTTGTTTCTTTTCCTTTTTTTTTTTTTTTGTTTGGTTTGGTTTGTTCCCTCTTTCTCTTCTTTCAAGGCACAATAATGCTGCCATAGGAGCTGGTTTTACTTGAAGCAGGCAAAAAAAGAGCAGGCTTTTGCTGTGGCACTGCCTCTGCCCTCCCACACAGCCGTACCTGCTGCACTGCAGCGCCTTCCACTCCGGCAGCAGCGCCAGGACAACTATTTACCCAAGGAAACAGCTATGATAAAGAGGACAAAAATAGCCCCAAATGATGGAAAGCATTTTGTTGATAGATACGTTGAAAAGAAAGGAAATGGAGCTGTTAAAAAGACAGAACGTGGAGCAGGGCACGGGGTGGGGGCAGCACCGCCCTGGCTGAACGGGACAGCTGGCAGGGCAGAGTGTTCTCCCTGCTGCGCTCACACCGGTGCCTGGGCCGGCTCCAGGGGCAGCTCCAGGGCCAGCCAGCTCCCCCTGACACAAGGCTTGTTCCAAACACATTGCCTTACATAGCTCTGCCCATTCACTTCACTCCCAGAACCACCAGGGCAAAAGAAACTGCACCCACACCTACCCCTGGGACGCCCAGTGAAACTCACGGGGTGCTCCGGGCTCTGCGGAAGCCCAAGAGCTCTGATTTCAAATAAAACATGTTGTTGCATCTGATAGCTCATGGAGAAGAACATTAATACCATTTTCAGCTATTTTTGTTGGCATTCAGGTCCTCTGTGCAGCAAAGAAGGACAAAAACCAAACCAAACCACCAAAAAGAAACCCCCCCAAGTGCCAGCAGTACAGAAACAGGTGTTTACTTCACCTGAAGCAAACCCCTTATTTTTCTAATTCAGTAATATCTCTGTCCATATTAGGCAACAAAAATAGATGATTTTTGCCTCTAGTCTTTTGAATCTTGACTTTAGCAAGTTCAGTACCTTCCGTGAACAACAGCAAGATCCATTTATTGCTGCAGAAGAGAAAGAGCAAGGTGCCTTGATACTGCAAAGGGAAACTGAGAGCAGAAAATACAGCAACTACTGGTGTGGAAAGAGGGCAGGTTTAGACTGGATATTAGGAATAAATTATTCCCTATGAGGGTGAGGAGGCCCTGGCACAAGTTGCCCAGAGAAAGCTGTGGTTGCCCCATCCCTGCGAGTGTCCAAGGCCAGGCTGGACAGGGCTTGGAGCAGCCTGGTCTAGTGGAAGGTGTCCCTGCCCATGGCAGGGGTGGGGCTGGATGATCTTTGGGGTTCCTTCCAACCCAAACCGTTCTGTGATTCCATGACAGATATTGCTGCTCCTTAAATGATAACTTCTTCTATTTGGGAAAAGCGTTTCTATTTGAGGGAAAGCCTTAAGCAGATACCAGCGATACTTTGGCATGTATTTATTTCAAATGCTTCAGTGTGGAGGTTTTTTGTCTCTATCTGAACTGCAAGAGCTGGTCCAACTGCTTAAGTCAGTGTACACAGCACTGATTTAATGAAGGTTTGCATGAGATCTGTAGTACCTGGGCCGATGTGAGATGCAGAAAAGCAGCTATTCCATACCATGGGACCAGAGAGCTATCCAGAGCTAATCCTGACAGTTAACTAGAGAAAACCCACATTTAGGCAGTGCATGTGGTAGGTAAGGGGGATATGCTGCTCCCATTTCTCCTTTAAAGTGAGAAGAAAAGACTGGAACATAATCCAGACTAAATTATTTCCATCACAATTATAAATATTACAGAAAGTGCATTCTGTTGTGCTGCACTCACCCTCCTCTCACCCCCAAGGATGGCTGTACAACAAACAGCTTCAGAATAGATTGTTTTGAGCACGTGTGTGTAAGCACAAAGGACAAACACGTTGTAATTTTTACTTCTAGTCATTTGAAACAATAACAATTATTTGGGGAAACACCATGTCCCTGCTGATACATAGAGACCATGAAGGGTTTAGGCATTAGATGAATGTTGTCTTCAGGAATTCATGATTAGTAGCAGCATTTGAAACAGCTACTACACATGCTATTATAATTTCAAAGTGATTTCCTCGCAATTTTTGCAAGATGTAGCAGAATTTTAATTACATCTTCTAAGGGGTAGATTTGTCCATCATAACATGTAGGTAATTTGTTTCCCTCCCTTTTCTTAAAAAAAAAAAAAAAAAAAAAAGCTCTGAGGCATTCAGATGAGGGAGCTACACATCCTACTGAGGGTAGGTAGCTACGAGATACAATCTCCCCTTAAAAGGCAGGAAATGAAAGGACATTTCACATGTGGTTGAATATGTATAAATATATATTTTTCATATGTATATACACACACACACATGCTGCTCAGCACCATTAAAACACTTCATCTATTGTCTGGCATGATGCATTGTATGGAGAGACTGTCCAGATGAAAAAGAGTTGCTTTCCTAAGCAGAACTTTATATTGTATAAACATTTCCATATAAAGGACGTACATGGAATTTCCAATGTCTTACTCTAAATGAAGAGTGCCCTCAGCCATTGCCTTAACAATGCCCCTAATGATTCAGCTGAAAACAAAGAAGTCTCTCTGACTGTACATCCAATATGCTGGAAAATCCAAGCCCAACATAAAGAGAGGGAAAATCCCAGCCTATGGACTGTGAAGCACTGAGTTACCTGGAGCTGTTACTCACAGCTCTGACCCCTGGCAGTATTTCCCACAGGTGACTGTCCATATACACATGAATATGAAACTCCTGAATCCACAACAAACAACTAATCATTTCAGACAAAGCCTTCAAAATACGGAGGAAGGATTGCAGTCTGTTCCAGAAGCAAAGGTGTCACCTTGTCAAATAACTATCAATATTTGAAAAACATTACAGCTACACTCATAAATCTGTGCTTTGCCCCTTTAAACCAAATAACACAACGGTTACAAAGGCACTTCATGCTTTTATGCACTTTTAAAGAGCAACAGAAACCAGGTTGCCACTTCCTCAGCATCAAAGCCCAAATTAGATGAAGGCGTGTGGAGGTAACAACGGCAGCAACAGATTCCCTTCCTACTCCTTTCATGGTTAAGTGAAGTTTGTTCCTTTTTTATTTTCTAAGTATGGTTAGGCGCCTCCAGCATGCTTGTTAGGATGGAAAAAGCGTGCAAATCCCAGACCTAGGACCCTGCCAAAAGTCTCTTTAGACAGTCAAGGCAGCCAGAAGTATGCTGAGAGCTTGCCAGAGCCATATTGGGTGGCTAAAATTAAATAAACAGTTAATAAAAAGATTTTGAATCCACCTAAATAAATACAAACTTACAGCTTAACTGCCTTATCTGCTTAATACAAGAGGCTCTAAAACGGCACCCAAGGCTTTGAAATGCTCTGACATCCACAAGTTCTACACAGCAGATTTAAACAGAGGAGGACTTTCTGTTATCTCTTTCATAAGACGAGGCTTACATTTGAAGAAAAAAAAAAAATCATTGAGTGCTCTGAGGGATTTCTGTTGGTTTGAAACACAACCTCGCTCTGCCCTCTGCTGCCAGCAAACTGCACCTCAGCCCCAGCAGCAACAGCCCAACAAACAGCAGGACCCCAGAGCCCCCAGCGCTCAGATAAAACAAAAGGCAGCACGTCCCAAAGGGGTTTTAGGAATAGTGAAAAACGCTCCTGAATCTGCATGCTCGAGGCAGTTTGTTTTCTCTGCTTTAGTGCATTATTAATTTTTGAAAACTATCACCATGAGCAACAAATCAAGTGCACACAACTGGCCAGTGTTTTGGGTATTAAAAAACATTAGCTGTTGTAGGAAATTGAAGGTGGAGATCAGAAAAAACTTTTGCAGAGAGAGTGCTCAGGCCTTGGAATGGGCTGTCCAGAGAGGGGGTGGATTCCCCATCCCTGGAGGTTTTTAAACTGAGCTTGGCCGTGGCACTGAGTGCCATGATCTGGTAAAGGGACTGGAGTTGGACCAAGGGTTGGACTTGATGACCTCGGAGGTCTTTCCCAACCCAATCCATTCTATGATTCTATGATTAAAAAAAAAAAAAGTTTGAGGAAATTAAAGCTGAGTATTATCAAGGTTCAGAAGCCTTTTGCTTGACCTCTGAGTCCTTACACTGAACAAGATCGATGCTCTGAGCCAGCCATTTACCTTCTCAGCTGTAATGTGAGTTTATATCCCAGTTTTGATGAGTGAAATGAGTGCAACAATTCATCACTGATGCTTTTCTGTATCACAAAATCATCCCAATTTGCTGTAGCCAACCTGCGGTGATGAGATTAAAACCAGATCCACACCCATCAGGATAACTTAGTAAGCTTCCCAGACTTCTCTTGCCTGTGGAGCTTCTGAGCTCCTCAGACCCTCCCTGGTACCCAGGGGAGAGGAGAAAAACCCAGGAGGAAAAGAACTTTAGGGTGATCAGACATGAATCAAAGAAAAGGAATAACAAAATCTTAGATCACAGCATTCCTAAAGAACACGCTGCCATCCCTCCAAATATAAAGGGGCTGATAAAACAAACTCACCAGAGACAGAAATACACAGTCCCTACCTCCAAGTACAGCTAACAATAATATTTGCTCTCCTGTGTCTTTCTTGGAATAAAATTGTTTAAATAGGCAGGAGGAAGGGCTTAGTGGGCTAATGTTGAGTGAAATACTCCTTAAATCCACAGGTTTAAATGCCAGTGGGGTCACTTTGCTCTTCTCCTTTCCAGGACAGAGCAGATGAACTGCAAGCAGTTCATGCCACGCAGCTCAGGGACAGCTGAGGCTTTCAGGTGCTGCAGAAACAGAGACTTCTCATAGCCCACCTGAGCAACAACAAATCAGGTACATTTCTTCTAAAAATCAAGGTCTGTTTGTTGCCACAGAATGTATTTTCCAGTTGTGGTCCTTTCCTTCCTCCACCACCACTCCTTCACTTGGGAAGCAGTTGCAAGTTGCTGACTCTCAGTACTCTACAAACACTTCTAAATTTTACTGGCATATTATTTTAAAGCCACTGGAATTGCTCACTTGAAATTCAGAGTAGGACTGGTATCTCCATATATTTATTTACAAGCATCCTCACCATATTTTGTTTGTGAATTTGTAGGTAGCAAAGAAAGAAATAGCAATCCTAAGCATAAAACAAAATGAAATCACATTGGAGAAGTTACTGATGTAACTACTTTCTATTCATCTATGAATACCTGCTTTTAAACAGCTCATTATGGATTCCAAAGTGTCCTCACATTGAGAACAGGAGAAATCTGAAGTATCAATCAAGGGCCATATTTCAGCTTTGCCCGTTGTATTAAAGTGTCCATAAAAAAACATAAAACTCTTGCAGTTTCGGGGTTTATTTTCCCACCCTGAAACAAATCCAGAGGCCAAGCACCTTCTAATTCCCTGGGCAGAAAAGAGAGTGAAGGTGGATATATATGCTAATGTCTGAGTCCCCTGATTGAAAAGGAAGGAAGGATTTTTAATCCATTATAGGTTTTTAGCTGATAGACTCTTTTGAAGTGCACATTTAGAAAACATCCACAGCATAACAGCCTGTTTGGCAAACTGTGCCTGATACCTGCAATAAACATCAGTCTTGCCACATAATCCTAATTTGGAAGTTGTTGCAGAGGATGAGGAGGGTTCATGAAGGAGGATCATTTAGCAGCTACCCCTGATTACATGCAATCCTTACCTTTAATTGCAAAACAACTGAATTGCACTAAAATTTGCATTTAAATCCGGCAAGAAAGCATTGCACAAATCCTTGGCTGACTCTTCTTCATGCAGACACTCAGACAACAAACTCGAATGACAAACCACTAAGAAGGGGACACCTCTAATTTTGCTGCTGTAAACCAATTAGCTGGCCACAATTTTAAAGCAAAAAGAAAAAAAAAAATCTTAAAATTGTGTGGCTGGTTGCTATAAGGTTTCTTATGTATTGCCCTATATACATTGAGGCCACAACCACCACTTCTTTAACTCAGTTTAACACAACACTCTAAAACACACAACTCAGGACTTTAAAAAGAAATCTGTATGTTTCTGCATCAGCTAAAGCCAAAAAAGTGACTTTTCAACACTTGAACAGCAGTTTTATGAGACAACTAAGCCAACTTAACAGTTTCCAGAGGCAGGACTGACCCAGGAGCTGCTCCCACAGCAGTTGCTTTTCTGCTACTTTAAGCTGGGTTGGACAAGCAAGGAGTGTGAAGAGCCACTGTTGCCCTCAAGGAAGGTGTTTCCATTCCCTCCAAAGGGGAAACCCCAGAGCAGTAGGGATGCACAGACCTGGATTCATCAGCAGTTCATCAGCTCATCACACAGACCCAGAATGGTTTGGGTTGGGAGGGACCTTAAAGCCCATCCCTTCCCACCCCGTGCCATGGGCAGGGACACCTCCCACCAGCCCAGGTTGCTCCAAGCCCCATCCAGCCTGGCCTTGGACACTTCCATCTAAAATAAAAGCTGACTTTAAAGCTGATTCCAAACTACTTGTTATTACACTTTCTGACTTAAGGGTACCATGAATCCAGGATAAATTATAACCATTTCAGGAGCCTAAAATTCAGGTGTTTCCTGTTGAAAGGTTTGGGTTTGATTAGAAGCATTTTAACCCAATATATTTATCCACTTACTTGTTCAAAACCCATTCCCCAATGTTTTCATCCATACTGTGATACTCTTGGTTAAACATTTCTAGCACTACCCTGCCCTTCACGAGCCACTTCAATAAATGGAAAGGAAAACTGGCTCTGAGTGTGTTTTTGTTCCTGTAGCTGCCAAAGGCAGATGTAGAGTCAAACCCAGCTCTCTGTGTTGCACAGAGGCATTTAAGCACGCTGTAATTTCCCAATTGCAATTTTCTAAAGAATTTATCAAATTAACTCAACAGAATAGCTTTATATGGGATTCCCAACAGATACACACAGCCAGGACTTGTACATTGCCTTTCCCCTGCGATGCTATTTGAGAGTCATTAACTTCTGTCCTGGGAATAACTGGAAGTGGCTGCCTCCTTATTATCCCTCCCCTCAGCTGGAGACCAGAAACATTTGTGCTGCTCTCAGCAAACGCTGTCTGAGTCCTGCAGTGACAAAGGTTCATCCCAAAGAGGTACTGCCAGTCCACAACATCTGCCTGGAGCACTGCAGAGACTGAGGCATCAAAAACCACAGGCAAACAAAGAGACAGACTTCATTAAACAGCACAAACAAGACTGGTTCAGGAAAGCCCTGAATTCTTCCTGTCTTTTACGTAAACCCAAGTTTTACTGTGTACCACCATAAATGAGCCATGGCCATTGGGTTGTTTTTCCTCTAGTAACATAGGAGGGGGAAAAACTCAACCAAAACCACCCTAAATACACCCCCAAAGTTCAACAGCGATCCTTAAATATCAAACTAGGCTGGAATTTGTTTCTGAGATCTGCTCCTTGGTTTTGACTTAAAAATGTGATTTGGGGTGACTTTTGGAAAATGAGCACTCAAAGGGCATCACCCACCACATGCTTCCTCTGGAGGAAAAACCTCCTTCCCATAAAAAGTATTTGCTATTCAAACCTTTGGCTATTCTTCCCCTTTTCAGTTTCCAGTGGCCTCTGCTGCCCTCAGCAATGAGTTTAACCCAACTTTTCACATAAAAACCCACAACTCTGCTCACACCAAGTACTTACCAGACAGGTAACACCTCAGGACGGGACAATCACAGATCCATCGAGTGGTTTGGGTTGGACGGGACCTTTAGTGGTCATCTGGTCCAACCCCCTTGGAATAACCAGGGGCTTCTTCCATTAGGTCAGGGTGCTCAGAGCCCCACCCAGGGGCTTGGACGTTCCCAGTGCTGGGGATCCACCACCCCTCTGAGCAACCTGTGTGTGTTTTATTACCCCCATTTTATCATCATGACCATTGTAAGACAGTGACCAGCCCAGATCTATTTCCAGCTGGCTCTTTGCTCCTAACCCTTCATTTGTAAGTCAGGCTCTGCATATCTACTCCTTAGATACATATAAATTTTTAAGACTCTTAACTCCAGCATTATAAAACACTTTTTAATCTAAACCCACATTAAAAACTGACCTCTGACTGCTGCCTCAAGTTGTTTCAGATACAATGTAGTTAGAACTCAAATATCCAGATTGAATCTGCAGTTCATAACCTTGAAGCCACCTTTGAGGCACCACATTGCTCTTTTTTCTCTGCTTATTTTCAGGGAGTTATTTTAATGCATTTTCAGAATCAGCATGCTGAAACACAGAAGAATAACTCAGTAGCTCTGGGACAGACTAGCAGAAGCAGATTACAGCAAAATAAACATTTTTTAGTCTTCCTGTGCAGCTCTGTAAATTATCAGTTCCTCAATACTTGCAGAACCCAGCAGAGGGCAGGTTCTGCCTTAGTAAACAGCGACCAAACCCATCGGGAACTCTCTCCCTGTGATTCAAATGGAAAACGGCCTCACCTGACAGATCAAACACTCACCTCAACAGACACTGGAAAAGTTAGAAATTCAATATTCCCAGTACTCACCTGGAGCTGAACTGGAACTGATTTACATGACAAACTGCCTTAGACCCACTTCAATGGGCTTGTGAGTCAAACCAAGCACGAGTCACAAATGTAGTTCCCTGGATGATTTAGCTCTGATCTACAGGCAAATTATACATACAAATAATAATTATAAATGCATTCCACATATCCTTACCAGCAAGAATGCTGGGGGGAGGATGGAGGATCGAGGTAATCTCCCTGCCCTGTAATCTTCAAATATTTTTATGGAACTAATACATTTATTTTTATGGAACTAATTTATTTTGTAAGGGAAGGCAACCTCCAGTTAGATACTCATAGAATGTGCATTGGTGAGGGCAAAGAGAATCAATACTTAAACAGTATCCTCACACCCATCTCTGAGGGTCTCTCTAAGCAGGTATTTCCATATTGCAGCAATGCCTGGCATGCTGTGACTGACACCACGACACAAAGAGAGCAAATACACCAACAGGGCGACTCCATCCAGCTTGTTCAAGTTCCCTGCCCTGTACCTTCCCTCTGGCACACACAGCTCAGCAGGCGCTGCCTGCATCAGAGCATCCCAAGAAGAGAAAAAAAAATTCTACAGAAAATTCAGAGGTGTTTCACACATCCACTGGATGAAAGTTGCCACTCTACCTACTTCCTTTTTGGGCGCCTGGGTTAATATTTCTGCTGGAATTTCAAGTGGATTCATCTCCTGTTTATTTTGACACAAAAAGTTTTGTTCAAATGCTCAGATGTGTATTAGCATACAAATCCCAGCAAGAAATAATTTCCACTTAAAATAATAATTAAAAAAAAAAGGTGTAACATCTCTGCAAACACCTTCAGCATCAGTGAAACACCCACTGCCAGGGCTGGGACAGGGAGAGAGCAAAGGCAGATGTGTTTTAGCAGACAGGTCAGAACAGGTTGAGTTCTGCTTCCAGAAGCCTCGGGAAGTATGCCAAGACAGTGGCAATAATTCTGGTGAGCAAAGAAAGATCTGAGTTTCAATACTGGGAATAAAACCCTGTAGAGGTGGGATTGCCTCGAGGGTATGTTGCCTCAGAAGAAGAAAGAGCTGAGTCAACCTTCCTGGGCACATTTCCTCCTGAATTGGTGTATTTTGGAAAAAAGAAACAGCTCTAACCTGAGATTATGCCTTTTAGCTATGACCTACTGCTGACTTCTTAATTCCCCTACTCATGGAATAGCCAAAATGACTAGAGATTCAGTGTGAGCACCTACAGGAGTGATAAGCGGGGGAAAAGCCTCCCTCCTCTCCCCTTCCTCAGAGATTACACAGTAAACTAATACCTCTAAACTAAAACCAGCCTTCACACACACTATCAAATGTTAACAGCTGACCAGGAAGGTCTATAAATGCAT
Organism: Poliocrania exsul; assembly: GCA_035041345.1. Lineage (NCBI taxonomy): Eukaryota > Metazoa > Chordata > Aves > Passeriformes > Thamnophilidae > Poliocrania > Poliocrania exsul. Next base: position 3,089,316 of record JAWWLZ010000172.1, on the reverse strand, counting down.
AAGAACCCTATAGCTTTAAATAAGTCAGTCAGCAATGTCTCCCTTTCTCTCTAAAAAAAGAAATACATATATATATATATGCAGTGAATGCTGCTGTTGGCTGCAGCTGTGTCTCATACACACAGGAGATTTCTCAAGGGGTTTATGGCAAATGAGCAAGCTGAGGATTCTGCCAAAGGTTGTATTTATCACTTTTGGGTGGAGGGAGAAGCCCCATCTCTGGAGCACCTCGTGGTTCCTCATGTGTGTCCATGACAGACACCAACGCTTGGCAGCACCCAAACCAGCAGGAAGTGTTAAACTTCAGGTGTGCTTCCCATCCACTGCATTCCCATTCATTTCCTAAGGGCAGGTGCCAGACCACATTTGCATCACTTTCCAGAGGTTTCAGTAAGAATGAAAAGATTAAGAATGCTAAACTGTCAATAGCTGTAAAGCACAAGTTCTCACTGCCACAAGCTCTTCTCGCATATTCCGTCCATCTGCTTCCTTTCCAGCGCTGCTGTTGGAAAGTGCCCTTTTGTCCTGCCCTCAGGCAAAATCCAACGTGGGGAAAGCTGGTGGTCACTGATTTGTGCATCCCTGCCATCTGCACCCCCCTGCAGCCCCTGGGGCTGCCCCAACCTCCCTGTGCCCACCTCTCCCATCAGCACCCCCACCCTGCCTGACCACCCCCCTCAGCAGCATCATTCATAATTTACCAGCTGCAGGAGACAAAGAAAACAGTCTAGAAACACCATGGTGGGGCTGCTAAGATTCTGCCAGGGTTGTGAAGCTGATAAAAACACCCAAAACATAGAGCTTGTGAATTTGGCACACGGCAAAAAGAGTAAAAACTCAAAATCAGGCGTAGACAAAACCCTTCAATGGGCACAGGAGAGATGAGCAACCAGAGCAGAAACTGGTACATACTTAGTAGGAGTGCAGCTTGTCACAGCTGTCAGGATTAAATAAATTTACAGGGCTTATTTTTCTGAAGCAAATTGCTGTAATATAATTTACTACTTTGAACGCCTTGGTGTTGGGAATTTGAAAGATTCTCATTGAGCATATTGCTTTGTGGTTGTTATTTTGACAGTAAGCCTGTTATATTATTATTTAGAACCAATTAGAGCACTAATTACTGTTTTTACTGGTTTGTTAAGTCCTGGAAAATACTGGGTAAAGGAAAGAGAAAAGCTATGGAGAAGCAGCAGCAGTTCTGATCATTTAATTAGGTTGGCTATGAGGGTCTTTCAAACTGCCAGAGATGACAAACCAGGGAAAGGGAAAACACAACACCTCAGCTGCAACCAGAAACCACAAACAACACAAATGTTTAGTTTTTAATTACAAGGGTTTGGAAGATTGCTACAGGCTATGACCTGCACATTCCACTAGATCTGCTGCACTAAGCAGAGTTGGACTCAACTATGATGTGCATGAGACTGTCAAGCAAACCTGGAGGAATTGGTTTTGCTTCAGCAGATGGGCCATTTCCCTCAGAGCAGGGACCAGATGTCTACACATGGTGTTGGGGTGTGTGTGGCATCCCTGAGTCCAGCATCTTAAGGACACAAATTATGAAGAACTACAAGGAAGCTTTTACAGTTCTATATTCTTTTAGACATACAAGCAGGTCCCTCAAGAAAATGAAAATATCCTCTAACCTCTGCAGCAGTTGGACTGTTCAGATCTTGCAGATAAAAGCAATTTCACCAACAAACAGTTGTCCATAGGAAACTGCTGCAAAAGAGAAATGTTGTGTGAAAGTGGCAGACAATCAAACCATCCATACATGCTCCAGCATGTGAGAAAGTAATGCCCTCTACAAATGCCTGTTTATTGATGGCATGGATGGAAACAAATATCCCTCCAGATTCCTCACTGCCCAGCCCTTCCAGGAGGTCAGTCAGCTTTCTGGAACAGCCCATTTGGGAAGGCAGAGTCAGCACAGGACAGCATCGAGATGTTCCTCACAGCACTCTCAAATTAATCAATGCCTGCCCTTTAGGATTGTAATGGATTTAAGACTTAAAAATTGTCCTGCCATAAAAGATGCAGTGGAGCACATAAATCTAAACTGCCTTTGGTATTAATACCAAACTTCCTGCTCACATGCATTTCTTCCTCCAGCCAAGTGACTCATGCAAATCCCACTGTCGAGTCCTCAGTCACAGAGCTTTGCATACAATGGTTTGAGTTGGAAGGGACCTTTAAAGCTCATCTTGTGCAACCTCCCTGCAAGGATCAGGGTCATTTCAACTAGATCAGAGTGCTCAGGGCCCCACCCAACCTGACCTTGAATGTTTCCATGGATGGGGCATCCACCACCTCTCTGGGCAACCCGTGCCAGGATTCCACCACCTTCATTATAAACAGATTTCTCTTTTACATCTAGTCTACTCTAATAGTTTAAAACAATTACCCCTTATCCTACTGCTACAGGTCCCATTAAAAAGTCTTGCAAACCCCTTTAAGTTTTGAAAGACTGCCCTAAATTCTCTCTGGAGCCTTCTGTCCTCCAGGTGACCAGCCCCAGCTCTCTCAGCCTGTCCTCATACACCAGGGGTTCCATCCCTCCGATCATTTCTTGTTCCCTTCATAGGCAATCCAGTCCACCTCGACCCTGTGGCCTCAAAAATTAATTCAGTCAGCTGTGGACAGTAAAACAGCCAGTTTGAGGCTGAAGATAGAGATCTCTATGACAGTAACCTGCAGATGAACCAAGAGCTCTAAGCAGATCTCTAGTCCCCTGACTCCTCTGGTGAGCAGCCCAATCAAGGGCACCCACGTTTGCCCCAAGCACAGGAGGCACGGATGGGCAGATGGAAGCACCCAGTGCTGCTGTCACCTCATCCTCTCCTTTGAAACCATTCACAGAGAGTCAGGAACTTCTGTACACATACAAAATCCAAAAATCCTGTGGTGGGAACCAGATCTTCCTGACCACACCTGTCCAAAACACCTTCCTCTGAGCTGGCCACTGCCTCAGGCATTACACCAGCCAGACTGTGGATCTTCAGTCTCCCTGCAAAATAGTCATGCCTGGGTTGTCCTGAAAAGCCTCTCTAAGAAACCAGGCAAAACTCTGAAAGGTTTTAAATAGCTTATTTCTCTCCTGTTGGCAGAGCATCAGGCCAAGAGAATGATCTTGGCAGTGAATATTTGACATCATTAAATATTCATGTTCAAAAAGAAGCACAGCACTTTTAATTAAGTCTGTCTTCAGCAGTTTCCAGGTAACTTGAAAAATTAATACTGCCAATATAAATTAGCCTGGCAGCACCAGGGGCCTGGTTTTGCTCTTTGTATACAACGGTGCTGTGTATATTGTTATACAGATAATTACTACCAGAATGGATATTAATAGACAGGTAACCGCTACAAAATTAGTCAGTGATTGCTTCTTTATGCACCTGTTTTCCCACCACATGTATTGGTTTTGCATTAAAGTGGCTCAGGAAAAGTAAAATGGAATGGAAATCGCTGAGGGAACTCGCTGGCAGGAGATAAGCACAGGAGCTGATATTGATTGCATCGGCTTCCAGAGCACATTAGCACCAAATGAGTGCAGCTGACCTTGAGAGCCTGCAGGAGTCACAGGAAGGAGTCACTTTAGGGATAAGATTGGGTAAGTGTTGTGCTTCAGCTCAGCAGCAAAAGGTCTCAACAATTTAATAATCATTTCTCTTTTACTTTGTAGCAAAGCATAAATGACACAGCCCATGGTTTGTGGTAACAGCTGGACTCGATCCTAGAGGTCTTTTCCAACCTAAGCCATTCTGAGATGCTGTGATTCCAGACAAAGCAGTAATTCCTTCTGGTTTTACTCACAGGAGTTTCCATTTCAATAACTGAATGCTGTTTCATGCTATTAAAGAGCATATTAAGAGAGACTACCTGTAAAATGAAGGTATTCCTGTTTACTGCTTTTAAAGCATACTGTTTTGTATTCCTGAAAGAGGAGAAATATTAATTAAAAGAAAAATAAAATCGTCTAATCCCAGTGCACAATTGGGTCACCTCCTCTTGCTGCCATCCTTTAAATCCATAAATAAGGACCTGAAACACAAAGAGACAGAGGTGGTTGCTGCATCACGGGCTGAAGGCAGGGAAACTGGTTTAGCTCATTTGTGGAAGTTCATTTCACAGCTGAATTCCTTTTTACTATTAACTTTTCATTGGGCCATATCTGAAATTGTTTAGACCCACATAAATCTGGGGGTTTGATTGCCAGTCCAGCTATCTGACTGCTCAGCTGTGCCAGAGACCCGTCACTGTCTGTGCCTTCAGCCTACGCACACTAATCCTCTTCTTCAGTAATTAAAAAAAGGTTTAAAAAAAACGGATCTTGCTGTTTTTCATAAGCAGCATGAAGCCAACCTTCTGATAGCATACCATGTCTTTCTGTCATTAATAAGTATGACTGTTTGTTAATTAGTTGGCTAATCACTTTCCACATCTATCATCATGGTTTCAAAGAGCAAGTCATTTATTGGACTACAGAGAGTATCAAGTAAGAAAATGTTCATTTGATGTCATGACAAAGTCCACTGATTTCAGCATTTCTTTTAAAACCTTGTTTTCTGCCCTTTTTCAAGAACAAGGTACTTTGCCAGGGCAAACTAAAGAGGCCTGAGGCCAGTGAACAAACCAAGGTAGCACTTCTAAATTACAGATGCAGCTTCATCATTAGGACAAATTTTATTTTCTTAAATACTGTATTAGAGCAAGAGTAGTATTTCTGTGTAGAGGGAAAATATTTTGAGAATTAATAAAGCCATAAAATTTTGTATTTTTTTTATAAAGATAACTTTCTTAGAGGAACACTAAGCTGCACAGGCATTTTATATAAGCAGTGCCTTCTCCTCCAAGCTCCCCAGCTGACTTTCAGGAGTCAGCCCAAATGGGAAAGATTGTGTCATCTTAGACAGTAAACATGGGCCTTAAGTAAGATACCAGGTGGCTTGGAGCTCAAATCAATGATAGCATCCAATTATTACAAAATAAAATGACCCTCTGAAGAAAATAGCTCCCATGGGCACCACAAATCAGCAAGACGTGTTTTCTTCTGGCATGTTCTGCATTTTAAGTCCCTACAAATGTTACTAATAACCTGTCATCCTGCCCAAGAATAGATGATACCTGCTGGAAGCACCTACGAGTTCATGAGTAAGCATATTGTGCATGTTCACCAGGATTTCTTTCCACCATCTCCAAAACAGATGACCAAACTGCAGGTTTAACAAATTCCTTGCATTATTACAGCATGTCTGCTTCTTATTTCCACTTCCAAATACAAGGAAAGCTGGCAGCTCCCCTGCATTTCTCTGTACCAGCTGAAATTCTCACTTGCAATACATACATCGCGTGCTTAGAATCCCCAGGACTCCTACATGGTACAGGCACATTCCACAGTTTATCTCCAGTTTCCAGGAAGGCAGATGATGCATCAGTAATGTGCTTCTCTCTTCCTCCCATGGCTATGAAGTCTCTCTTTGCTGTAGGCACAAAATATAAACTGCTCCACAGCTTTATGTGTCTGTGCTAGACAGAGATGGGCACTTGTTCAAACAGCCCGAAAAGTTTTGTGCTTATCTACAAATAGAAGAATTCACACCAAGGTGCAACACCAATTAAATGGAAAGGGCCTGAAAGCCTTTGGCAGAAATTATAAAGTTTGCCAAACGCTGATTGAGAATCAGGGGAAGGGGTGGAAAAAAAATAAAGTCCTAGGCCATGATTTGCCTCTGCTCCAATACCCAGAGCGAAGGGTCGGGGTGTCACATCTGTTCCGTGGGGGAACTCAGCCAGGAGGGTTTTCCTGACACAGAGTGGGAAGAACAGATTTAAAATTCAATATAAAGAGGTGGAGGAAAAAAAAAACAAAACAAAGGCAGTTTGCCACTCCTAAGTTAATGCAATTATTAAATCAGTACAGAAGCAGATTCCTCTGCCTACATGTGAGGGTAGCAAAGCTTGGTTTATAGCAAATTCAGTATCTTAGTTCTACTCATACTGGGTTCAAAGGGGAAATTTCTATCACCAGATAATTTAATGCCTTTAGTAGTTCCACTGAAATGGAAATAAAACAGAAAAATTATTTGGAGATTACCCATGCCTGCTTAATTTTTTTTTACTCCCTGACAGCTAATAAATAAATAAATAGTTAAATCCATTAAATAGCCAACAGAAGTTCGGCGAACCAGTTCCTGTTCAGAAAGCAATACTGCAATTATGCTGAACTTTCTCATATGCAGAATCAAGCTAATCTTTTTTGACTCAAAAACACATCAGCTCTTATTGCATTTTTATGGCAGCGAACACCAACAGTTCAGTGATACAAACAAGTCCTGTCTCGGCACCACTGCCACTGGGAATGAGTTAATTGCAAGAACAAATTAAACATTAATCATTTAAGTGATTTAAATTTAAGTTGTGTGTACTGTTGCAGTGCTCATTTCGGCATTAACATACGAAGCAGCTCCAAGCCATTACAGCAATGAGCCAGGGAGAGGAAAACAAAGCTGGGCTGTTTCCTTCCCTCCTGCCCACACAGGGATATCACAAACCCTCCTCCTTGCACACAACATGATGTGAAACGTGGATTTGATGAACTATACAAGTATTTCTCCTGTCTGCAGGTGGGTTTGGGCTGCACCAGCCCGTGTCTTTTCCCCTTGTGTCCCAAACAGGGACATTGTCACTGCAGCCTCAGACACACCTGGCACTGCAGGTGATTCCTGACCCTGGGGTTCTGCTCCAGCAGCACAGACAGAGGAACAGCAGCTGGACCCTCCCTGCCTCTCTCCAGCACAGGGACTGGCTGGGCTCTGCTTCTCTGGCTAAGCCACTGATCTACTGACATCACTGAATTGGGGATTCTCTCCTGCCCTTCCAGTCGTAGCCATAATTGACTCACAGGGATATAGAGGGATGAGAAGCAAAACTGCCCACATTTTACTGCACAGTTCTGTATATAACTGTGTGGGAGACACTACAGGTAATTCCCTTGGCACAAAAATCACAGATGCATGGTAAGGAAGACTCTGGCTCTGTGACTGCCCTAATCTCCTGATAAACCTCCACTGCCCCACTGGAAATGTGAAATGCACCCCCTGCATGGTAAGAATATTTGTACCCAGGCTTTTAGGTACCCCAATACAAATGTTTGCACATTTGTCTGCAGCCAACAGGTTTAGCAGAGAGCATTCAGGAAAAAAGGCATGTCCTTTGTGTCCACACATACAAACCACACTGTACTTGTTTCAAGACTTTTCTCTGATCAGCATCTCTTTCAGAATTACTTTCATTTCAAACTCTTTCAGAAAAATACCTACTTCTAACTTGATTTTATACCCACTGAATCATAATGAGCTAACACGTTGTTCAGCTGTTATACCTAGACTCAGTCCACTGGATTATGTGTATCATAATACAATGTGTATGTAACTTCCTTTCTCCTTCATATATGTAATATACCACAATACAATGTGCAAGTAACTTTCTTTCTCCTCCATATATGCAATATATAAGTGACCAGCAGCTTGCAGCTTTGCTGTTTTCCCTCCAGGGATCTAAAACTGTTCTATAATGGGGAATTTAACTTCAAAGTGCTTCTGTGAATGAGATGCAGCTCTTGATATTTCCCCCTCGTTCCATATACAATGAAGCCATAGCAAAGCAGGATTACATCAAAGGTCAGGCAGAAGTGCATTGATGTGGCTGAGAGAGTCCTCCGTGTTCCTCTTGCCTCAAGTGCAGCAGCGTTAGGAAGCAATTCTCATTAAGTGTGGAGTATATTCAGGTAAACGAACCTGATCCCTCAAGGATTCACAGGCCTTAAACCATTTCAAGCTGCAGAGACCTTTTGACTGCAGTGATTCCTTGCACTTGAAATGGTGGTATTTGAATTTATGGAAAAGAACAGAATTAATTTCTCCTTCTATTGCCATAGAACACGTACTGAGAAGATGGGCCCCTCTGCCCAGAGCAAAAGGGGGGATGATTCTGCCACATACCCTGGCACCTTTGCAGCACCAAAAGGGACAGAAAAGAAACTTCCATAATAGCATAAAGCATTCTATTTCCACTGCAGTTTTCTTCAGAGGAAGTTTCCATCTTGCATACTGCAGGAGGTGAGAAGCAACTCGGGTCAGCTCCTTTTCAGCCTTAAGGAAAAGAGATAAGTCCAAAAGAGGAGCCTGAAATTGCAGCTGATACACACCTACCTACAACAAGTCGAAGAATATGTCAGACTATTCACCAAGAATCAATGCTTTTCATTAAGTCCTTTGATTCCCATGAATTCCCTATTTGTTTGGGGGTTCCCCCCCACCATCAGAAGAATATTTCAAGCTGCAGTTTCCTAGAAGCAAAATGTCTGTTCCTCTCTTGCTTGGCTGAAACACATTTCCTGGAGTTCAATAAATAAGTAAATAAAAATCAATGGTAGCAGATGCCATAAAGCACCGACACCACTGCCAGAGCTCCACCATGAGGTCACACCACCAGGGAGTCACCACCTAATGACCTCACCTCACTCACTTAATGAACAGAACAGAGTCGTTCATTAGGGTGTTATCATACCCAGAATCACTAATTGCTCAAACCACAGCCACGCTGTGCTCCCTTGCACTGCCACAACTGCACTTTAAATGCCAGCAGGCAAAGAAACAGCTCTGAGAGCCACCAGAGCTGCGATCAAAGCACTTGGCTGGCACTGCCGAACCATGATTTATTAATATGGAGTAAAGAGAATGCAAATAAACTAATTATCAAATGGGGTTTGTAAGAGCCAAATTCCCAAAGTAAAACTTTAAGCAATGTTCAAATGATTATCCATCTAATTAGCAACACAGAGCCACATACCAGTGGCCTGATCGTCAACTGCAGTGTAGTCACCATTTAAACTACAGAATCCCAGACTATTCTGAGTTGGAAGGGACCCACAAGGATCATCAAGGCCAACTTTAAGTCAATGGCTCACACAGGGGATTGAACCCATGACCTTGGCATTATTACAACCAAGTTTTAACCAACTGAGCTA
>JAWWLZ010000172.1:3068947-3080185 GCA_035041345.1 Poliocrania exsul | reverse complement strand
TTAAGTCAATGGCTCACACAGGGGATTGAACCCATGACCTTGGCATTATTACAACCAAGTTTTAACCAACTGAGCTAATATCTGGGTCATGTGTGGTACATCAGCAGTGCAGGAGTCAGGTGGTGGTTGTGCTCAACCCAAGAATAAAAAACATCTAAAGCAGTTTAGACAATTCCATCCTATCCATGGAGAACACCAACACAGCCCATTGGACCCAATGCCCTCCCACTCTCCAGTGTGAGGCATGAAGTCCCTTTTCTATCCCTTCTGACAGAGCAGACGATGAGCTCTGTGCTCTCATACTCCACTTACATGCAAAAAATCCTGAATTCATGAAAGAATGTGCTTCCAGCATCAGCAAAACCATTTAAAATAATCATATTTTATCACTAGAGGAAATGGCAGCCTGTCTCAGAGCAGCTTACATCTCTGAGGGGCTATCAGCAGTCCTAATGGTCAGAAGACCATGTGGCTGTACTGTCTGTGTGCAGGGGGAAGTTTTACACACAAGGGCAGTGCAGAAGTGACTTACATTAGAGATTTCAACGGCTCTAAGTTTTCCACCTTCAAGTAAAAAGGTTCACCAAGCTTTTTAATTGCTGCAAATCTGCTAAGAGTTCGGAAGTATTTTCTTCATTTTCGTGGCACCCAGAGTGCCAGTTCAGTAAAGTCTGTAAATAAGAGTATTTATTTCAAAATTAATAAAGCACTTAGTTTTAGAGGTTAAATCCCTCCGTTTTCAGCAGTATTTGTCAGTAATTAACCAGCCAGGATGTGCATTTAGAGCAGCAGCAGCAAATCACTGTCAGTATTCACCAAAGCACAGTGTTTTGAGGGAAAACAAGTTCAACAATATATATACCTATACCATACTATATACCTATACTAACCTATATACTGTCTAATTCAGGAAAAAGATGTACTTATTGGTTTTAATTCCATCAACAAGGTATTGACTAAAGGAGATATTAATGCCCACATCTAATTTTAAGCATCACACAATGGGTCAGGCTTAGCACATGTCCATGGAAATGGAGATGGGTGTCTTTGTACACCCCTCTCATGTTAAGGTACTGCAGTGGAGACAATGGGACCCTGCAGGACAGAACAAACAGGGGAAGAGAAAGAAAAAAAAAACAACACCCAAATCATTGATACACAACAAAAAATCAAAACCCACGAAATTCCCTGACAATTGCAGTGAACAACCTCTCAGCCCAGGGCCATTTAAAAACCAAGGAGACCAAAAGAGCATACCTGGACTCAATTAACTTCCTTTGCCTTGTATCAAACCCACTTTCATGAAGAACTCTGCAGCAGTATGTCCTTTTAGCAAAAACTCTGGCTCCCCAGGAGACTCTGCCCTTGGCTGAATTCAAGCTTCACCACCAGACCACCATGCCCTTCAGTTTAGACAGATGAGACTATTTCTTCATTTAGAGGCACAGAATCAGCTGCCAAATTGCAAATGTTATACTATGTACAAAGGATACACATTAAAAAAAAATCTTCAAACATTAATTTGAGTGAAAACACAAACAGTATTTGCTGTCTTTTAAAACTGCTCACTGAATTCTTATTTACAAAGAGGTGATGGGGACCCTTCAGGGTTACAGCCACAACAACTGTCTCTATAAAAGTGCCAGCCTTAATGCTAACAAGCTGCTAAATTGGTTAGAGTTTAGGTAGCACCAAAATTGAACTGAGTTATAGTAAGATTCAGACTTAGAGGACTGACAAAAACTCTTCCTGTTGAGTGCAGCAATTGGGCTGGAGGTGAAGGACACAGGTCAGCACAACCACCCCACAGAGGGGCAAAATAAAGGCAGGCCAATGGGTGATGATGGGAAATGTACCATTATCTTGGACAAGGATTCATTATATCTGACATTTGTGACTGACTAGAGTCACATTTACAACAGCACTGGCAGTCCTGCCTACCCTGTAGTAGAGGTAAGAAGAGATTTTTCTACCTATTTAATGCTTTGACAACACAGAAATAATAAAGGTGCCAACACATGACAAAATTATTATTCAGCTGCCTGGTTTTTAATTAAAGCACAGTACAGCTGAATTCCATGGAATAATATCCATCTTCCACAATTGCACAGACTTGCTAATTTTAGTACCAAAAATTCCCATTTGACTCAAACAGATTCATCTCAGAATGGCAACAGATTCCTCTTGCAGCACTTCTGCTGGGAGAGACACCATTTCCCTGATTTCTAAAAAGATCCCATTTAAAACTACACTCCATTGAGTAAATAATTAAGGAGCATAAAAGGAGACTAGAAAAAAATGCTGTATATAAAACTATGTTGTGCCCTGAAATCTACAGTTACCTATGGCAGAGACAAAACTCCTGCACAAGGAGCTAAGCTGGGGTCCCAAACCTGAACTAAAACCTTCAGCCCTGCAGAGCAGTGATGGAATGAAAAATATTAGCATATCTTGTAACTTGAGCAAGCATGGCATGGGTGAAGCATGGGAATACAAAGCAGTTGGTACCAAGACACAGTTATTCCAACACACAAAGCAGCAGATTAATTGTAAAAAGAAGAGACATGTCCTGAGAAGTCATTTAAGATGATCTGGTTTAGAAAATACATACGCTTCCTACATATTTTAAAATAATTGTCCTCACCACCCAAAAGCAACGGTCCCACAAGGCAATCCAAGTGCAGTTGGTGTTGGGGATGGAATGCTAATCCTGGAAGCACAATGTCTGCATATGAATGAGCCCCTCTCTGGGTCCCCAACATTTCATAATCTCTGATAAATGCCATAAGCAGGAGCATTTTATCCAACACTGCTGCAATCAGGAATATGCTTCCTCATGGATTTTATACAATAAACATTTCTTTTGTGGAAAGGAATATTATTGGTCTCCCTCAGTACAGGCTGGAAATTTGAGAGTATTTTAAGCTAATGGTGGGTCTTAATGTTTTCCATATCAAAGAAAAAAAAAACCCAACCACTTTGCAGCTGAATACATCACTAGTGTGTGCAAGAATTAGGCTGGTTCTGTTTGGCCATGAGGTAAAATCAATCAGGAGCAGCACTGAAGTTTCTTCCTACACACTCCCAGATCACCACCCAACAAACCCCACCAGGCTGCAGGGCCTCTCCCCTCCTTCCCACTGCAATCCTCTCCATATCCAGGCTGCTCACAGAGGAATCTGTGCTTGGGAACTGTAACTGCACAGTGGGAAACTCAATAAACCTGTATCTCATCTGAAAGAGAAGCCGGTAATGGCCCGAAAGAAATGGATCTCCATGCAGAAGGAAACAAGACAGTGTCAGATGTATTGTTAACCACTCTTAAAAAAAAAAAAAAAAAAAGGAAAAAAGTATGTTATTTTTTGTTTGTTGCAGGGCTTTTGTGTGGGTTTTGGTGGGGTTTTTTACATTAACATTGAGCAAAGATTGACAAAAAGCCTGTAATTTTTCAGAAAAAAAAAGCAGCCTTTTTTTTTTTTTTTGGTCAAAATAAAGAGCTATTTTTAAAGTTGTTCGTATTTTGGAAGCTCCACACTGCAGGAAGAATGCTGGCAGATCAATACATACTCTCACTATCAAACTAATCTTCAGTGGCTTCTGAATAATTCAGGCTCATTAGACTTCCAAGCTGTCTGGCCTAAAGGTCACATGAGACGTGCATCAATCTGTCAGAAAGGTGGCAAACACCCTTTCATACCTTTTCCATCCACACACTCTTTATTTGTACACAATCATGTACGTTTCAAAGTTCAGTTAAATCATAATCAAGTCTGCAACTTCTGTCCCAAATATATCGAATGTATTTGGTAAAAAAAATAACAAACAAACAGAAAAAAAAACACAACCAAAACCCAACAACAAACCACCAAACCACAGCACACACATGGGGAACAGAGAGAGTACAAGTAAAAGATTCTTAAATGTTATTTTGTACAAGGCTACAGTGGTTTGGGATTTTTTTGTTGGTTGGTTGGGGTTTTTTAATTCAAAATTCACAACAAGCTAACTAGGTGAAATAAGGATACATTCAGAGAACTATTACTAGAACAGAAGCACTTGGGCAAAAGTATTTGATTTACCAACTGTGTTACTTAAATCTTCATTAACCAGGGGCTTCAGCTGCTCTTGCCTTTTGTTCTATTTTGCCATCTTAGTAAAGACTCTGCTGTCCCCTCACAAAATCGCTGTTTTGGCTCCTCAAACTGACACAAAGACACCCCTCAGGTACAGCCCCATCCTCTGCCAATGGAAAGGCTCTTCTAAATGACACCCTGTAACTTTTTCTTCTGGGATGTAAGGACACATCACTAAAGAATTACTGGAGGATGTGGTCCAGCTATTTCTACTTCCCAAAACGCTGCCACATCAAAGCCAAAAATAACTCAAGAGATGACACGTGAGCTGTGGTTCAGTGAAAGGAGTTTCAGACTGGATTGCCCTCAAAGCCTGGTTCTACATCACATTCAGGTGCCCACTCCTGGTGAGATGCTTTATCTAATTGCTCATTGTGTGTGTAAATATGAACTTCTCCACGCAAAACAGGAAATGAAGAAGGGAACAATGAGAACATAAGCAGCACCTTGTGTACAACACACAGTGTCACTGCTGATTCTCTCAATGTACTGAGGGACATTTATAAAGCTCAGAGACTAAAATTGAAAATGGACCAACAAATTCCACCCACTTAACTCCACAGTGGGTCACACAAGTCAAAAACTTGATATTCAGTGCTAAATTTGATCATTTCCCAGGCTACATTTAGTTTCTTTACCTCTTCTAAGGATTTTATTTTTTTAAAAAAGGAAGAAAAAAGATAAGCATTTATGTGAATAAGCAATGAGCTGACTTGAAGGAGCAGAAATGCTACATGACAAAAGTCCTTGAACTGTGCTTAGTGGGACATTTTTCAGTGAAAATTAGGATCAAGTATTTTGGATTATCAGGGCCTGGAAACATGGGCCTAAGGAAGCACATAAGCAAGAGAAACATGGGGTTTCAGACAGATCAACAACAATGTCTGTGCCTGTTCCGCAGAGTTCCTTTACAGAGGGCAAACAGTCCATAAAGTGGAAGAGGAGCACTTTTCCCATCCTAGTGTGAAATCCTATTTGATATATTGAAAAAAAATCATCAGATCCGGAGCAGTTTTTAAAAGAGCAGCACTAACCTTGGAAAGCAGAGATCTTGTCTCCAGTGGACAAATCACACATCATTTCAAGCTGTGATTTGAGCTGAATGCAATAAATGACTTGAAAAAATTGAACCTCGCATCGCTGGTTGCCAAGAGAGAACTGGCAGTGACAGTTTCTTCAAAACCATTCCTGCACCTCTCTGAATGAGGAGAGCTGAGGTATTTCAGTACCTGCTAAGCTACAGTACAGACCAGCAAGGGCAATGGCCAACTGCAAACTGGGTTGATGCAAGATAAATGCCAGTCTGAAGAAGAAAACAGAAAGGAATTAAGAGCTGTTAAGAGAAATTAGGGCATACATCACATATCTGCTACATGTTGACATTTCCTGTGGCCTCAAATAGCTGAAAGTATTCAAAAATGCATTCTTTCCCCTCCTACTGGCTATAAAATTGAGTCCAGAGCAGGAGGAGACATCTATTTCCATTTGCAAGGTCTCTCCCACACTGTAGTTGCACATCCTTCTCCTGGTTATGATGTCTCATCTTACACGTGTTTCCCCATCTGGCTGATGCTGTTCAGCTGCAGGCACAATTAATCCATATCCAGGCAGTCAAAAAGTCCACCACTTCTGCCCCTTCCCCCCATCCGGGCCGTGTCTGGAAAGCAGGAGCACTTAAACCCCTCAAGGCACTCGAGGGCCAACCCCCTCCAGCACTTTGTCCTTTTCTCTTTAGACTTTATCTTTGCCAAACGCATTTGGAATTACTGCAAGTACAGGGTGAGACTAAAAGGAGTCACCTCCAGCTTGGAGGGTATTTCTGCTCTGCCTTTTCAGAGAGCACAAGCACACACATGGCACATGTAGCTTCAATGTTTGACTGTTTCTCTGGAAACTCCTTTTAGTTGAGGAATACACTTTTATTTATGTAACAACACAGGTGAAGGTGGGATCAGATCTCATTAAAACAAACCTTCTCCAACCCTTCACTGTGGATATGTAACATTTTCAGTCTTGATCAGAAAGCAAAACTTCATAGGGCAGATTTTTTTTTAATTAAGCATTTTTATGAGTTTCTGTTAAAGTCTCAATCACCCTCTAACTCAGGGGCTCAGGTTCTGCATTTCTGCTCCTCAGGCTTTACAAGCACTGAGTTCCTGCCTCCCACAGCCCCCCAACCCAGGGCAAGGCTATGACCCCCAGGCTGAACTGACTCAACGCCATAAACCCTCCTTTCAAAATCCTCTACAGCTGTCTTTTCATTGAAGAAGTACTTTCCAATCCCATTACTCCTTAAACCCTTTATAATCCAATCAACCCCGGCAGCATCATGTCAGATCCCTCTGTCAACACTGTAACCCTGTGATATTTCATTCAGGGAAAGTGCAGCACTACTTTCCACGTCCAGAAAAGCTCCAATTCCTACCCTTGACCCAGCTTCGTTCCAGATTCATCCTCCTTTAGAATAACCACATTAGAAAAACTGGCTATCTCATCCACACATCTTCATTTTACATTGGATAAAAAGTAAAAACTAAAATTCTGCAGCTACTTCTAAGGGAACAAAATCCTTGCCATAATGCAGACAATAATTTGGTGTACACTTCTAGTGTTGCTGGTAAAGTACAATTTATTTGGGCTATCAGTGGAGTGAACTATAAAGGTGGACTTCCAAAGAGTTAAGGAGTTGAGTTTACTTTTCCACCTCCTACTTTTATGGTAGTAAAGAGCCCATAAAGCAAACCCGTTGAGGTACATTTACTCGACTACATGGGTGATTCTATATTAGTACTGTTTGTGCGTATTCCTGGCAGTCTGTAAGGAGGGAATCCATGGATTTGTGCTGCTCTGGTCCTCACCTGGAACACACTTGGGCAGGGACAGACAGCTCTAAGTGGGCACAGCACCACATTCCTTGTATTTCTGCTGAGTGGTCACAGCGACCACAAAATTCTCCTGAGCAAGGTTACATCACTAACATTTTCACCTGCATCAATCAACCTCCCCCAGGAGCATCCCAGGACCAGGGACCCACACACAGGGTGATGCAGTTTGTCCAAGTTACAACTTATTTATTTCTCAGTAACTTGTGAATTACACCTCATAAGAGTCTGAGCTCTAATTGTGCTGTTTCAAGCCAAATGGAAAGAAACTCCAATAACATTCAAGGAGTGAACTCTATTCTCTGCAAGACTTTATTAACTCGAAGGTGTGCAAATAATATTTGAATTGCAGGCATGAAAAACTAGCTCACATATAATGCAGAGCAAATTGGAGCACTGTGCCTGACTGGAATGGCCAACAGAGCCCTGAAACTGCAGCCACCACACAGGAACCAAAACCCAAAACTGCTTCTTCCTTCTGCCGCCACCAGACTAAGGAAAAGAGAGGATAAAGAGGATTGTAACTAATATGTTCATCTTTGGAGGGTTAAGAAACCCCTGTAAGACATATGGAGGAGTTAAATTGAAGTTTTACATGATTTTGATCAAGGTTTCATCATCTTCAAGGGATTTCTTAATTTCACTGATGTTAACAGCAAACTAAAGAGAATCACAGAATCACTGAGGTTGGAAAAGATCTCTAAGATCAAGTCCAACTGTAAAATTACCTCAACTTTTTTATTTATTTATTTTCAAGAAATATGACCTTTTAAGAAATAATGCATTTATTAGCTTTTATTATGTGGCTTTTTCTAGTTACTAATGTCCTTTATGAGAAGCTTCTACTTGAATGCAACCCAAGACCAGCAGAGAAGTCCAAAGGCGCTCCCTGGTCCAACACAACAAGGATTTTGCAAACCCATGATGGGTTCTTGCTTCTCTTTTGGCACTTCAGGTATAGTACAGGACTTTCATATCCATTTATCATCCTCCTACCAGTCCAAAAGAGAACACAGTCCTGTAACCATAGAAACACAGATGTTCCTGTGGACATTTTCTGCCTATTATATTTTAAAAAAGAGCCCTCTCAGCTCCCTCCACAACACTGCCTCAACCCCAGCTGAAAAGAAGAATCCCATGTCCATTTTAAACCAGAGCAGGAGCTCACAGCCCTTTACCTTCCCTCTCCTCTGAGATGAATACAGGAATACAGCACAGCTTGGCCTGGGAACCTTGAGCCCTGGGATCTATAAAATTGCCATTTGTCACAATTAACAGCTGAGCATCAGAGAGGAAGCCAAGAGCCCTGCCATGCCACCACCCACTCCCTGCAGGAGTGCCCAACACAGCCCATGGCACCCCAGGAACATGGGGATGGCTGGTCCCATCTCAGCCAATTCTCTTATTTTCCTCTTAAAGAACTGCCTTATCAAAAGAAGCAGAGTGCAGCTGTGGGATATTAAGGTTTAATTCTGAGAGAAATAGGAGGTATATCGACCATACATTATAGCCCTCAAAAAATTAGATCATTATTCACTGTTTGAAGATGTGTGTTTCTCACTGAACAATGAAAAGCTACACACTTAAAAAAATAAAAATCAGTTCATACTCTCCATGGCCAAAGCAGTGAAAGCCAAAACAGAGTCTTTAGTTAAGACTGATGGGGAAGGTGGTTTAGCTGCTGTTCAAAAAAAATAATACATCAAATTAGATCCAAGAAAAATCAGGAGCAAGAGCTGTTTTGTCTGTTTCCAGAATCTGCTTTTACTCAGGTAATGCATCCTGAAATATTCAGCAACCCAAATATTACACAGTGGCTTTAAATATCTGAAAATTCAAGGTATTCCACAGGCAAAGGATGAAGTGCTTTGCTCCATACACAATTACACATTTACTGAAGTCAGATGCTCGGAAGAAAAAAAATCTACCCACACCAGCCCCCAGCAATAGAATTTAATAACTGTAAATCAGCAGAGCATTATAAACAACTTCGGGAGATACAACACTGGCTTTACTGAGCATAATACTTCAAGGTAATTAAAGATAATGATTGATGCAAACCTCTAGTCAGACATGTACAAAAAATGGACACTAGTCCACATTAACATAAAGAAATTAGGGAAAATAGCAGAGAGAAGTTAAAATATTAGAACTGTGAAGCTCCTTGAGGAACTTTAATGATGCCTATTTTATGTCTGATGTAATATATCACACAAGTTAGAATATTCCCATAAATTCCTGATGCATAGGCAACATTGGTAATGACAAACTTGCTACCCTCGGATCTCATGAGCTTTGCTGTTCCTCATGGGAAGTTTTTTTCACTGCTGTACATTATAAAACACACAAAGCCCCTCTGTCACTGAGGAACCATTTAGTTCCTAGAACAAAAGCTGTGCACTGCAGTGCAGCCTTTTCAAACATCATAAGAAAATTCTGCACATATTCATTCCTAAAGTGCCTAATCAGTCAGCATTTGAAAAAATAATCACAGGGGATTTCTTAAATTAAAATATGAATTATTCATCCATCCTTGGTGAAGGAAACTTTGTTTCCAGTGACACATTTTGGACATCGAGACACGGGTGAGGTTTTATTTTTATTTCATATTTTCTTTGGTGTGAAAAAACCAAACCAAATACATGTAGTGGGCCTAAATTGCTGAATAAACTTGAGTTGTTATGTGAGCATTTTATGCTCTACATGGACTTGCCACCCACAGGCTCCAGCACAGCCACTTGCAGGCAGCCTGTGCTTACCAGGCAAATCTTACACGTTTAAAAAGGGCTTTGGCTGCCTGTGTAAATCACCTCCCAGCAGAGCAACAGCGCCCTGAGTTAAGTGAAAAGCAACAGGAGCACCTCCTAATTAAGACCACAATTGAACTGCCAGTGCCACGGAGGGACTCACGTTCTGCAAAGCCAAGAGGCTGCAAACAAACACACAGAACCCCAACACACACACAGCTCAACAGAAGCACTTCTGCCTAAGAGCTACTCTGCCCATGTTTTATTGCTCCAAAAGGCCAAATAACTGAGGGGGGGGTTGTGTTTGGTTCGACACTACTCACAGTTCTTTTTAATACCACAAATCAAGTGTTTCACAGAGGTACCAGTTAAGCAGCACATTTGACAACTTTTGTTCAGAATTAATGTTAAACAAAAGGCATTTAATATTAAACTTAATGAGTGGTCCTAACAAAATTCATCAAACAAATAGCAAAAAACCACCCCAACCCTGTTATTTTAGATCTGCATTACAGCTTTCATCTCAAACAGTTTTGGGAACAGTTATCTCAAAATTCCTTCAGTGCCATAACAGATACCAAGAAGCTACAACCAAACAAATGTACTTTGGGGCAAAATAGCCCCAGTCCCACCTAAGAAACATGAGTAAGGATGTAAATACATTATCAAGAGCATCACTTACTGCAAGCAGTTGCACCCCATGAGACAACAGTAACTCCTCCCATCAGATTTTGGGCCTAAATGTTTCCAGCAAGATTATTTTGCTCATTTTCACAGGCTTAAATACAAGGGCTTGGTTTTTTCATCTGTTTGCTTGTCTTTAAATAGCACAAAGCAATTCCTTTTCTTAATTGAATGGCTTCTCTACAACGTATTGTTTGAACAACCACCTCCCACGAGGAGCTGCTCCCCTTTCTGAACAGACCCAACCTCAGCACAGTTTCCCCCCATCATTTGGAAACAGCATAACAGGAGATGCAGAAAACAGGAATTTCTAACAGAAAGCATGTACACAGTACTGAGCAAACCCCTAAAGCTCCAACCCACACCCTGACTCTCAACATGGGGCATAAAATCCATGTGAGGGGAGGGAAGCACAGGAGGCATCACTGGCCCTTCTGTTTTCCCTCTCAAACACTGATCAGCAGGTTTTCAAGCTGAAACCAGTAACTTGTAGTTAATTGAAGTTAATGCTCCCACAACCAAGTATTGAATTAAAAGCCCCAAGACAGGTGCTCCAAGCTTTGATAAGATTTTTGCAACGTTAACAGTCTCCCTTCTGAAAACTTTATTGATTTCAGACTTGCATTACCCGACTGCAGCTTCCAGGGGTTGATTTTTGCTATAGCTTTTCTGCTATTCAGTATTTTTTCACAGTGAAGTTATTAATACACCTTCATTTATCCCTTTTGATTGGCAGACTATGAAATCTGTATGTCAAAACAATCCACAACCATCACTCCCATCCTCAGCATT
>JAWWLZ010000172.1:3042999-3068847 GCA_035041345.1 Poliocrania exsul | reverse complement strand
TTTATCCCTTTTGATTGGCAGACTATGAAATCTGTATGTCAAAACAATCCACAACCATCACTCCCATCCTCAGCATTGACTGAAAACTCAATAGGTTAGGTAGAGAAAAATAGGTTTTATGTCTTCATCTCACACAAGCAGAGGTAACCACCATGTTAGATGCACACCTCAAGTCTGAAGGTCTAAAAGTTTTGGCCTAAAATGCACATTTCTTTTTTTGTGATCCTAATAAAGCTTTTACCCACTCCTCTGTAAATCCTGCCATCTACATAAAATATATACCAATGTTGGTAATGAAGGATAACCTGATTATGACCATATGAAGACACATTCCCACCTTGGACCACAAAGGAACATAAGCTGTGTGGGACAAGAACTGGAAACAGTAAGATTTTATTACATTTACCAGATTTCCAGTTCCAATCAGGATAAATTGTAAATCTGTTTATACAAGATGACATAATAAACGTCTCAGACTCCAAGGAGTGGGATGGAGCTACAAGGACCACCCTGATGGAAACCCTTTTTTTGGCACAGGTGGGACATACCTGGGGCAGCACTGGAGAGCTGATGGTGGGGTCACAGCCCTGCAGGAAACACTTCCATCCACACAGCAGTGCAGGAGACTAAAGTTTCACCAAGTCACCTCACACCAAGACAAGGGGCAAAGGTGACAGGAGAAGCACAAGACAGACAAGATCTCTTGGAGCAAGTCCAGAAGAGGTCACAAAATGATCAGAGGGCTGGGGCACCTCTGCTCTGGAGACAAGCTGAGAGAGCTGGGGGTGTTCACCTGGAGAAGGGAAGGCTCTGGGGAGACCTCAGAGCACCTCCCAGTACTTACAGGGGCGACAAAAGAGCTGGAGGACTTTTGGGCATAGAGCAGCAGGACAAGGGGGAATGGCTTCAAACTGAGAGGAAGGTTTAGATTGGATATGAGGAATAAATCCTTCCCTGTGAGGGTGGGCAGGCCCTGGCACAGGGTGCCCAGAGAAGCTGTGGCTGCCCCATCCCTGGGAGTGCCCCAGGCCAGGCTGGACAGGGTTTGGAGCAACCTGGGATAGTGGAAGGTGTCCCTGCCCATGGCAGGAGTGGCACTGGATGATATCTCAGACCTTTCCCACTCAAAACATTCTGTGAGTCTACAAAAGTGCATTTTGAGCTTCTACACACCTTTCATTGACAACCTTTCCTGAAGGGAAACCTTGGCCACTGGGATTGCAAGGGCAGCATCCAGCCTGCTGGAGCTCCATTCAATCAAGAAGAGTTGGAAAAATGCAGCAGGGAAAGAGTAGAAACCTGCAGGCAAGGCTGGAGCTGGATACAGAAAGAATGAAGGGAGAGCCAACAAACCAGGCAGTTCTGAGAGCGTGTCTGAGCCACCTGGGGGGCACAGCAGGAAGACAAGACAGGACAACCCACAAGCAAACGGTGCAGAACAACTGTGTGAGATGAGATGAGAGCACAGGCTGGTTTTGTCTGAATTACAGCCACTCACAGCATCAAACTCTTCCTTGCCACACCAGGCCCAGCCACAGATTCTTTTTGACTCAAAAGTGCAGACATGCTTAACTGGAGGCAGGAAGAGCAAGAATCAGCCAAAAGGAATTTTTAGGTTTCCTTCAGGAGAAGGGCATCAGACAAAGCCACAGTAACCAGTAACAGAGCCTTCCATCATCCATCCTGTGGTGGTTTGGAATTTCTACACTTGAATCCCAATTTCAGCAGTATCAAAGAAGCAGGGAAAGTTTGCAAGTGTGTGTATGTGCATTTATGGGCCAGAAATTGGAGGCCTGTATTTTATTTTATTTTTAAATCTGTCATTTAATCAGCCTCACCTGAAAGCAGGACAGTGAGGGTTCTGGAATCCCTTGGGATTCAGCCCAGGGAGAAACATTTCCTACACTGGGACTGGGCAGTCAAGTGAAAGCAGAAAACCACCCTAATGAAACATAAAGAGGTTTTGCATCCTCCTTGCAGCAAACACAATGCTCATTTACATTCATGTAGTACAAGATACTTCCATCTAAAATTGGCTTTTCCCCCATTAAAATCCTACAGGGCTTGATTAATTACTGCTAATGAGAATGGATTTTCCTTCCTTAATTTACATGCTACCTGTTCATTTACTTTCAGATTTATTTTTAATACCAAACCATTCCCCTTGGGAAAATGACCATCATTATCACACACAGTCCTCCGAGGAGCACAAAATAACAGCTGTCACTTTGGGTCACCATAGCAACACTACTGTAACTACATCGAATTTGGTTCAACAGGAGAGGAAAAAAATAAATATATATGTACACACACACATGCAGAGGTGATGATTATAAGTGACTCTGAGCACAGTTCAGGGAATTCTCATCTCCATGACCGTGTGCTCCTCCCTTTGGCCAAAATAACCCAGTTAAGCTGAGTGTATCCCAATTAGTGCTGCAGGTCATTTCCTGCACAGGAGCCACCCCTCAGCAACCTGCCAACCCCAACAGCAGTGCCAAAGACCACCTTCTCTCCCATGGTGCCAACAAAAGCCAGTTTTGGGGGATTTCCCCCTTCTCCTGGATTCAGAAGTGCTGCCCAGAGGCTCCTGCTGTCACATAAAGCCACTGCTGGGGGTCTGGCAGAGCAGCCCTTGCCAAGCCACGATGCCGAGGCAGAGCCGGCCACCTCTGTGTCCACAGGCAAGGAGGTTCCCTGTCCCGCAGGGGTGCAGTGATCACATGTTGCCCTTATCTTAAAAAACTGCCAAATCGTGTCAGAAATGCCATTGTATCACATTATGGCCAACAGGTGATGTAGTGACACATGGGAACCTTTGGGTGCCCAAGGGATTCACCTATTTAGGTGCCATTAGTGTTAATGGGGATTTATGTGCAGAGCAAATCCACAATTATAAGCAAAAATTGAAAGTTTGCCATTATTTTCAGTGGCAGAAAGGTTAGATCCCAACTCAGATAAATCAGCTAATCCATTCTGATAGAAACAAAAGCTCAAAATGTAAATTCTGAAAATTAGTTACTGGCTTTTTAGCCTTTACTTCTCAATACAAAATACTGCCTTTATTTTTATCTTTTTTCCTCTGCTGTGTCATATTATTCATTTGGAAGAGGGCAAAGTATTTCATGAATACTCCATTATAGTTCATTAATGAACTAACAGAATGACATCTCTGGATCTTTTTTCTTATGCCTCTTCCTGTCTCTGGCACAGTGTCTTTAGTTAAGAAGAGAATAGCACAGCTTGGGGAGGGGAAGTCTGAGATGACACTGGCTGTGAAAAGCTGAACTTCCTCAACCTGAGCTGGCTGAAGATGAACCCAGCCTCTCCAACAGCTGCATCAGGAACCAAGAACAGCCCTCAAAACCCACATTATTCTCCCTTCCTAAGAGAGAAACCCTCACATCAATAATCACCAGAACCCAGTCCAGGTTTTGATATTCTGTAGCTTTCCCTGGGATCACAGGCTCTGTGTCCTGCTCAGTCACATACACAGGAAAGAGGCACATGAATTGCTTTAAAAAACAAAGAAACAAAACCAAAACAAACAAAAACAAACAAAAAGCCCAAATAATTTCAGCTCACACTCAGAAGACAACAACAGATCAGAGTGAAACATCACCAGGCTGCATTTGGTCTTTGCAAGGTCTTGACCGTCAGTTCTGCCACTACATCTAAGACACAGCTGGATCAGCTTCTCACAGTCAGTCAAGAAAGCCCATATCAGTTTATAAGCCAAATCATAGCCAGAAACTAAACTTATGTACATTTATTTAAGGGACATTACACAAAAGTTGCAAGATGAACCTTCAGCCAGGGTGAGGTATTTCAGTCATTGTCTGTGTGCTTTCACTGATGTGCAATAATTATGGTTAATAGTTGCTAAAAGGCTTCTAACAAACCTCTCACAGTCGTTTATCATAATTAACATAACCTTAGACACGTTTCAAGCTTTTGGTCCTCTGCTCATTATTTATGGGCCTTTCAAAATTGTTCCAGTACATTAATTTTTCTATTTTTTAGCAAATCTATAAGCAGAGCTGATCAAGTGCTAAAAGAATTACACTTCCCACTTTCTAAATGTGGGTAATACACATGCACAGCCATAGCTTAGACTTTTTTTTAAGCAGTACTGAGTCATTAATTCATGATCTACAGGGATAATTAGAGTCAGGGAGGGCCTGCTTTGCAAGAGAGATAAAATGATGAATACCTTAAAACAAGCAGAATTTGCAGTCAGTGCCAAAAGTGAAAACATGTAACAAATATTTAAAGTATTTTGTATCTAAGTTTCTGTTAATAGTACTCTTGCTTTACTACAAAGCAACATTCTTCTGAATGTTGCCCTGTGATCCTTGTGAGCGTTTCTCCAACACCTTCATCCTATTTTAAGCTCAAAAATCAGCGACAACACGGAAAAACACACCTGAAGTGGGGTCGGTTCCATAAGGACACACAGAAATCAAGGTAAGGATGCTCAAGTCAAAATTACAGGTACATCAGATTCAGAGGAGTGAGAGTAAATTCTGCAGGTGTTTCCACCTCCCTCTTCAATGTGACCAGATTTATGACTCTACCACACAGTACTACAAGAATGTTCCCAAACAAGGAGTGGCCAAAAATTAAACCAGTCCATGAACAACCAGAAACTACCAAATCAACTAATGATTCTGTGGTTCATCTGCATAGATACTGGAAACACCTTTTAACAATTCAATCACCTAAAAACATGGGTAGAGCAGTGGTTGTGTCAGAAAAAAAAAATGAACAAAGTGGGATAGGATTTGAAAATGAGGTTTGCCTGCCCACAGCACACTTCTGGCAGCTGTGTGAAATTAAGACTCTGGGCTCCTGAAGCTCAGCCCTCTTCTCCCTGCACCCTGCAAGGTGTGGAGCAAAGCTGCAAGCAGTGCACTCATACCAGCAGCAGCCAAGCCTGCAAAAAGCAGAGATCCGATACAAGTGATTCCATTTAACTCTGTGAGTTTGGACCAATCTCCTCCCAGAGGATTATTTCCATCACCATCTCTTCATATCAGCTGTTTGCTGTGCCTGTATCTTTGTCATTGCAGCTTCATTAAAGCATTCATGGTCCAATATACATTCTCCACCTGCCAGAGAAGTTGAACACCTCATGGTCAGAGCCTCAGGGCTACCAACACAACAGGTAGAAGGTGGTCCTGGTCCTCACTTAGCACAGTTTAGACCACCACAGTCTCCCTCTCTGCCTCCCCTTACCCAAAACAACTGCAGGGTGACCACTGCTCATGTTCTGAAGCAGGCACAGGCCAATACACAGTAAGCAGGCACCACTATTTTATGTTGTCTAAGCAAAGACTGCCTTCTGCTGGGCCAAAGTCTCCTGACCCATTTATTCTTATAGAAGTTTGATTAGCACAGGCTGATTACAAATACCAGCCCTTCAACAGCACACAGCATGGGTAGGGCAGTGAACCCACTGAGTTATCCATCAAGGGAGTCTGTTCACTCAGGACAGTGAGGGCTCTCTAAGAAGGCAGCCAAGTTCAAGAAAAACTGCTCCCCCTACAGCAGTGCCCAAATGCTCCCTGGAGTCAGCCCAAACGAGATCATCAGACCCATCCCAAGGTCAGCTCTTCATTCCTTCCTAAATTCAAGATGTCTAGAAATGCCTTAACAGAGAACTGAGAGAAACTTCTGTCCAAAGAGAAGAGCAGTCAATCACAACCTTTGTTAACAATTCTAATTGGAGATCCTGCCTCAGTGAGGCCTCTTCTAGCTCTTATTCAAGCAGCCAAATGGCCCCTGGAGGCATCTCAAGACCAGGGTGGCAAAATCAGGCAGTCCAGTTTATCACCACAAGCCAAAACAGAATTCAACTCTTTGTCTTTCCCTGATTACAAAGCGTGGTCCTGTTCCGAGAACAAAAGGCCTTAAGGTGCTTTGTAAGGCAGACATGGCAGCAGGAGATGGCAATTAGCCAGCATATATCTCTGTCACTTTTTGCAGATAATCTGGTTAAACAGCTACATCTTTCCTGCTTATGTTTTTGTTTCCACTATACACATGAAAATTAGCTCAGAGACTAAGAGGGCTAATTTACATTTTTAGGGATATGTTTTATCATTGTGTGCAGATAGGATTTGCAGTCTTTGCTGAATGCATTGTGTCACCAAGCCACTTGATTTTCCCTGCCCAAAGAAAGGGAAAAAAGGACAATTTCACCATGTGAGCAGAGGATACAGTGCAGCTTTTCACTGAAAGAAGAACAAACTTGAATTATCCCCTCTTCCTACTAAATCTAGAGAAAATTGAAGAAAAATAGGTGCTGAAAGCAAAGTTTCCCCAACACTAAAAAAACGGCAGGAGAAAGTACAAACTTTCATTTTTTGGTCGCTGCTCTTGTGAATGTGACCTGAATCCCACATGAAAGAAATGCAGCATAAAATCTGTCCCCACAGTGGCAGGTAGTTGTAGCTGTAAATAAAAATGGATGATTTGCAGAAGCCTTGTTGCCAGTCTTGTCACCAGCAGTACAAGTATGTGAGGACTGTACTTGGTGCTTTACCTTCAGGCCAAACTTTGAAAAGTGCATCTGAGAACTAAAACAGCAAAGCATTGCTGTAAATTTATCACACCTGGAGAGAAAAAACTTAAGGAAGGGGGTAAAATAAAAGAAATCCTGTCTCCATTTTATTCTACTCTAACTAGAGACTAGAAGAGAAGAATAAGGAAAAAAACTTAAATTCCCATCATTTAATAGCTGTGACCACAGAATGGGAAAAGGTACAAAGAGAAGGTACAAATGGCTGCAAGTGTAAACAGAAATAGAATTTTTAAATATTAACACAGTTTACATGCCTGATAAAACAGAACTGGCCATCACACTCAGTATCCTGGATGCCACTGGAAGTGGCATCTCAGTCCTTTTCACAAAGGTATTAAATGGTGTTAAATTAGTGTTTAATCACAGAATGGCCTGGGATGGAATACACCTTAAACATCATCTTGTTCCAAACCCTCCTGACACAGAGATACCTTTCACTAGACCTGGTTGCTCAGAGCTCCATCCAGCCTGACCCCAAACACTTCCATGGATTGGGCATCCACAACTTCTCCAGGCATCCTGCTCCAGTGCCTCAGCACCCTAAAACCCAGGGCTTCTTCCTAATATATATAGTCTAAACCAACTCTCCATTTGAAGTCATTCCCCCTTGTCCTGTCACTCCAGGCCCTCGTAAACAGTCTCTCTCCATCCATCTTGTTGGCTCCCTTCAGGTACTGGAGGCTGCAATTAGGCCACCTCTAAACCTTCCCTTTTCCAGGCTCAACAATCTCAATTCTCTCAGCCTTTCCTCCCAGCAGAGCTGCTCCATCCTTGACCATCTTGGTGCCTCCTCTGGACTCGCTCCAACAGCTCCATGTCCTCTCTGTGGTGGAGGCAGCACTGC
Source organism: Poliocrania exsul (assembly GCA_035041345.1). Classification (NCBI taxonomy): domain Eukaryota; kingdom Metazoa; phylum Chordata; class Aves; order Passeriformes; family Thamnophilidae; genus Poliocrania; species Poliocrania exsul. The sequence continues at coordinate 3,061,417 of JAWWLZ010000172.1, read as the reverse complement.
AGGTGGGGTCTCACCAGAGCAGGGGGCAGGATCCCCTCCCTCACCCGCTCCTCATGATGTGGGATGAGCCTAGGACATGGTTGGCCTTCAGGGCTGCAGTCACACATTGCAGGTCATGTCCAGCCTCTCCCCCAGCAGCACCCCCAGGTCCTCTTGCCCAGGGCTGCTCTGCACCTGTTCATCCTCCTGTGTCAATGCCAGGGGTTGTCCTGTCCCAGGGGCAGCACCTTGCACATCTGGTCTTGGTTAACCTCATGAGATTCCCAGGTCCCTCTGAGTGGCATCCCATCCTTCAGGTGTGTCACCTGCACCCCTCAGCTTGGTGTCACCTGCAGAATTGCTGGGGGTGCACTCGATTCCTTCATCTCTGCCATTAACGAAGATGTCCAATCACACTGGTCCCAGTATGGACCCCTGAGGGACACCACTTGTCACTGGTGTCCATCGGGACTGACCCACTGACCACGACCCTCTGGGTGTGACATCCAACCCATTTCTTACCCACCCAACGGTGCACCCACCAACCCCATCTCTCTCCAGTTTGGGATGTTGTGGGGACCGTGTCAAAGGCTTTACAGAAGTCCAGATAAGTGACATCTGCAGCCCTTCCCTTGTCCACTGATGAAGTCACCCCATCACAGAAGGCCACCAGGTTGGCCAGGCAGGACCTGCCCCTGGTGAAGCCCTGCTGGCTGTCCCAAATCCCCTCCCTGTCCCCCACGTGCTTCAGCAGAGCTTCCAGGAGGATCTGCCCCATGACCTTCCCAGCACAGAGGGGAGGCTGACAGGTTGGTAGTTCCCAGGGTTCCTCCTTTCTACCCTTTTAAAAGATGGGTACAATATTTCCCCTTTTCCAGTCACCTGGGACTTCACCTGAGTGCCTTGACTTTCCAAATATCCTGGACAGTGGCTTGGCAACTCATGAGCCAACTCCCTCAGGGCTCTGGGATGCACTTCCTCAGGGCCCATGGACTGATGTACATTCAGGTTCCTCAGGTGGTCACAAACCTGATCTTCTCTTCCAGTGGAAGGGACCGTGCTCCCCCAGTCCCCATCCTGCTGTCCATCCACTGGAGAGGTGTGGGAAGAGGGGTTGCAATTAAAGACAGGCAAAAAGTTTGTAGAGTATCTCAGCCTTCTCCTGCCCCACTGTTACCAGTTTTCCAGCACGGTTTATCAGGGGTGGTTAACAGACCTGTAGAAGCCCTTCCTGTTATTCTGTGTGTCCATTGCCAGGTTCAGTTCCAGCTCCACCTTGGCCTTCCTCACCCCATCCCTACCCAACCCAGCTTTATCTTTACACTCTTCCCAGCTCACCTGCCCTTTTTTCCAGTGCCTGTGCATTTTCTTCCTTCCCTTTGGTTTGACAGCAGGTCCCTGCTCAGCCATGATTTATACACATGTATAAATGACCAAGCAAAATGCCTGCACAAACCATGAACAGCAAGGGCTGCAGCTCAATCTGTGCTGAATTCACACAACAAAACACAAGCACTGGGAGAGCTGCAGAAGAGAAACTCCCAGGGATGGGACACCCAGAGCATCTCTGGGCAACCTGTGCCAGCACCTCACCACCCCTGCAGTAAAGAACTCCCATCCAATCTAAACCTTCTTTCTTTCAGCTCAAAGATCATCATTGCAAACAAACAGGATCAACAAGAAGGCTGCAATGCTGGGAAATCAATCATTTGTGTCACAGAGTTGTGGGTGCGTATTTTTTAGTCCTCCTCCCCACATTATCTGTTACAAACCCCAGCACAGTGTGCCTTTTTTCTGCAGCCTTGGCCCTCACTGGAAGATCCTGGGCTGACACCCACCCACTCCTCCAGACGCAAGGCATTGGGGCCGTTTATTAAGTGTCGCATCTCAATAAGTCACACTTGATGAGTTCTTACTGCAAGATTAATAAAATAATATTGGAAAGCAAGAGTTCCATCGTCATAATGATTTAGTACATTTACCAGAGATGGAAGTATAAATAATTAAACCTACCAATCTGAAAAACACAGCTGAAAAATCGCTCCAGCTGCCACCAAACAGACAATTTCAAGTTCATTTAACACGTAATACCAAAAACACTGACAGCAGTATAACACCGCACTGAAACACAGGAGAAATTATTTATTCATAGTCTGATCTTGCATGTCAGATGTTGCAATTTAAATATCATTGAGCTACCTCACACTGGTTTCCTCTGCATTACTTTTCCCCATTTTCATAGGGAAATGAAACACCTTGCCCACAAAACTGGTAAGTAAAAAGCAATTCCCACATGGAGCATCTAATTGACCGATTTTGTCTACTAGTCTTTCTACACAATCCCCCTCCTAACTCCATTTGCTTTCCTGCTGTGAAAATTCAAATTGACTAATAGGCTTCTCTGTCTCTGCTAACAAGAGAATTTCATATTTAAGATCTTATTTAAATACAATTACTGTATCAGATTCAATGCTTTTCACTAGGTTATTGAATGTGTCCTTTGTAAAACAAAGTTATGTAGGAGTTTCAAGTTTAAATAAAAGTTAGGGGCTGAGCCTGAAACAAGAAAATACTTTTTAAAATGAGGCATTAGAGGAGGGGAAAGAATGGCTTTGTTTAGCTTCAAAAACTCTGATATAGTTCACATTAAAGAAAAAACATCAGTGTAAAAGCAACTTCTCTAACAGAGGTAGTTTCTGTTCCCGGGAATGTTTTGCCAATTACACAGGCAATGCAGCATCAAACACAAATAGAGGAGGATACACAAAAAAAAAAAAGCTGACCTAATTCCAAAGGTACAATAGCTAAACCACTTGTCAATAAAGATTCGCTTACACAAGAATTTCAGCCACGATTCCCTTGGCTGCAGGTGCAAGACTTACAAACACACCAATATTAACACTATTTCCAGCTATCTGTGCCTTGCTTCATGCAGTGCCAAAATGAATTCAAACCACACAATACAGTTTTCTAAGTAGAAGGAAGTACATCCAGTCCAGGGGAGTAAAACCAGGAGGAAATCCAGAGGAATACCAGTGAAGGGAGGCACACAAGGGCAGGAGCTGCAGAGGGAGGAGGACCTGGAAGGGTGATGAATACTGGAACACAGCTACAATTTGTGATAACATTTAACCCTCTGCCCTCAATTTAGACTCTCTAAGACATTAAATGAATACCAATATGTCAATAAACCAGGACAAACATAAGCCCAGAGAGAACAACAAAACCCCTGCCTCTAACAGCATCCATCCCTCTTTGTCTTCCAGATTACATGAGAAGCCATGGAATCAGAAGTCTTTAATCCACCAGCCAGGGCTGCTGGGGAAGAGTTAAAGCAGCAGAGCCACCTGCACCTGCGGCAGCAGCTCATCTGCTCTCCCCAGGCAGCCCTGCAGGTCACTGCACTGCCACAGAAAAAAAAAAAGGGAAAATCTGTCTGCTAGCCAGTCTCTGTCACCACTGCAGTTGCATTACACAGCAGTTGGCACGGGTAAAATGATTCCTTGTTAAGGGAAGATTTATAAAATATGCAGAACATTAACTGCACATACACAGCCTCTGGTTTGAGATTGTAAATTCATTTACCTAGACACAATCACTGGGCAGAAGGCAGGCCAGAGAACCAGTCCAGTTTCCCTTCACTTTGTGCAGAATTTGCATGATTTGGGACAAAGACCACAGTATCTGAATGAAATCCTCAGGTTTATGGAATTTAAGGGTGAAGCATCAGAACCCAGAACAGAGCCCAGAAGAGATAAAAACTTCTATTTAAGTGTTGAATTGCCTGAACATCCCCAAGAGCACAACTGCTAACACCTCCAATATCCATTACAGTGGCTATTTGGCCTGCAAACCTCCCTAAGGAAGGGGCAGTGCCAAATCTCTTCTTCCAAACATGACTATTTGAAGCTACTTAAACATCCATCACACCTCTGCTCAAATTCTGCTGTGAGATGTCCAGGTCTCCTCAAGTGCCTCTTTCCTCCTGCCACTCTCAAGGTTTAGTTTCATCTGTGGCAGGCCAGGTCTTGCACCTTCTGCATGGGTGGATGGGGAATGAGGAGCACCAGCAGCTGGCCACTGGATTTCAGGGACAGGATGGAAAGCCACCTTTGTTTCATCCAAGGATCAGTCGAGAAGAGTCCAAGCAGAAAGAAATCCCTCTCTTTCAACCTCCCTTGGACGCCTGGACAAGGACATGACAAGCCTTCTCAGTAGGACCGAAGAGCAGTGGCTTCTGCAGGTACCTCTTACACTCAACTAACAGCAGTAATTTGCTCCTGATCACTCCCAGCCCTGTGCTGGGTTATTTTTCTGTTGTTCTTCACTTTTAGGTTGGTTTTTATTTTTCTTTTTTCTCTTTTTTAAAGCTGCCTTGCTCTGACATTCAAGAGCTACATTTTATTCCTCGGCTCCAATTAAAGGCTGCCGAAATCCGTCATGGTCTCGCCTCCCTGCACGAGGAGTCCGCTCTTATCTCTCAGTGGGGGGAAGTGAAAATGGGCTCGGTTGCCTAGAAACCTGAAAGAGCATCTTCTAAGTGAAAAGCAACTTCTGGACTGTTAATTCAGGAGCAGAGTCCAGGCAAGAGGATGGTGCCAGTCACTTTGCTTTCCACACCTACAGGGTGACCCTCTCCCAGGGAGAATGAAGGGTAAATAAACACTGATTTAAGACTGACAGGAGCCCAGCTTTTTTCAAACCAGGTGGTTGCAGATGCTGCAAGCAAGGCATTGGTCTCTCTAGGTCAAGGCCACAAGAGTTTGCACAGCCCTCACCCACAAAGCATTACGTATTCATTTAATTCATGTGTGGCACCACAGGCACCTCTTTGCTGGAAGAGAATCCAAAAATGAGCCAAGGGACACATCCCTTACCTGAAAGTGGATGCACAATCATAACTTATTATTTTAAACAAGCATGGGTTGGTGTGCCCTCAGTAAGAATGAATTACACTACACTTTGAGCAGAAATCCAACCTGTGTTTTTAATATAAGAGACAAAAATATATTCTCATCTAAATCACAGTTTTTACCATGCATGTACTGAGTATGCTTTCTTTTAATTTACAAAGAAATCTATAATTAAGAGCATTTCAGGAAAAGCTCCTGGGAAATTTTGTATTAGCTCTCAAATGTGTTCTCATCCAAAATGTTCACACCAGCAAAAGCAAAACCTTCAAGATATTCCTGTAGTTAGTCCTTGTCTCATCTATTGGCCCTGCTGACTGCTGTGCTGTGAAACAAAATACTGCAAACAGCAGTGTTTTGAACATTAGCTGAATTCTGAGACTATAAATACCAAAGGCTAAAAACAAGTAGTGTGACAGAGAAGTACCAAGGCAGAGCCCCATGTTGATGAAGAGCATTCAAGGTAAGATTCCTCCAGCAGCCATTGCCAAAATTAGTGGCACGGGGCAATCACCAGATCTGACTGTTTGTCCATCAAATCTGAGTCACTCAATGCCACAGGAATCTCAGTCCACCTGGGAAGCAGAAAGATACCCAAGAAGGGGAGCAAAGGGCTGCTGCAGGTATCATTTCATCCAGCAATTCTGCATGAAGGAGATGCCTCCGCTAGGAATTGATACTAAAATACACATATTTAAGTCTAGAATCACTGCAGACCTACAATATTTGTACTTATTTTGGGGAAGGCAAACATTGTGGCCCCAGTTTGCACAGCTCTTCTGGCCCCTGTGTTTTAAAACTACAAAATGGTATCTTACCCTACCCTACAAAAGCACTAAAGACAAATACACAAAGGGTTCTGCAGTATTCAGGTGTTAGAGACCAAAACACAGCTAAGGTGAAGAGGAAGAAATGATCAGCATGAAAAGTTCCATCCTGCTTGTTCTTGGTTTGGTTGTGCAGGTTTTTTTCCTTTCTTTTGAAAAATCGCTCTTCCTCCCTCCTCCCTCCCTCAAGTTCTTTCATTCTAAAGTTTATCTTGATACAACAGACTCAATAATGTGCATATAACTAAAGAAACCCACCTGCTTTCCCTCGCTTCCCCAGCCTCAAGCACTGGAAACAAGATCTACCATCACATGCCATAAAACCATTGACCTGTGCTTTCCAGAGCTGATTAAAGCTTAGATCACGGCAAACTCAGCCCGTGGTAACAGCTGCTCCCAGGCCAAACACTTGATCTGCCATCTCCCCTGAAAACCAGCAGGCACAAGGGGAAAGCGCTGATCTTACCACTGCCATCAGCACTCTGACAAAGCAGACAAAACAGGGAAGCTTAAAAACACAGCCCTGTTCTGATACTTATTTTGCATTCTGTCTTTAATTAGACTCCCAGTGGTATGGGTTGGAAGGGACCTTAAAGATGACACTGCTCGGCCATGGGCAGGGACACCTTCCACCAGCCCAGGTTGCTCCAAGCACCATCCAACCTGGCCTGAAACACCTCCAGGGCTGGGGCAGCCACAATTTTCAATTTATACCTGATTTAAAATGATCTGTTTGACATGCCAAGTTGTACAGGGAAGATGGGAAGCTCTTCCCCAAGCCCTCTACAAAATAAAACGCGCTGTTCTCCACCTGCCCTGCGCATCCTCTATGCCCCAGAGCAACGTGAAAAACAATTCATACTTTCTCCTCTCCCCTTCCCTCAAACTTCCAAGGGCCGTGAGCAAGAGCCACATGAAAAGAGCAGCACACCCCAGGCTCCAGCCCCAGCTGCAGGCAGCCAATTCCCTGCCCTCTCCCCAGGGATGGCATTATCAGCTCCTTGCCAGCCGAGAAGGTGCACAAGGGGAAGGGGACTGGGAAGGGAAGGAAGGAGAAATGAAATGAAAAATATCGCAGCAGCTGGTCAGTGAGACTCGATTTTCGAGTCTAATCTCAGTTTGTGCAGTCAATGGGGGAGAAATGGCACAATTTGCATGACAACAGCCCAGGGAACTGAATGGTGGCAAATCAATTCTGCAAAAGAAGATAAAGCAGAACACACCTAATATATTAGCAGCAAGGTAGGATTCAATTCCCCTAATGCCTGATGATATTGATTAAAGCTGACACTTTTTTGTTGTTATTATTCCTCTTCCACTTAGGACATGGAAACAACCGAGTCATATAAAGATGCAGCTGTTTTACACAAATGGAAACATATTTGGCCACGGAAGAAAATAATGCAAAGTCCACATCCATTAGGAGTAATAGCCCTAAAGATATTAGGGCTGGCTATCTTAGTGTGTTACAAAGACAGGCCCTCACTTGGGCTCAGGAGGGGATTCAGTGACTTTAATTTATACCCACCAGGAGAGATGGAAACAGCGTAGCTGAAAGGAAGTATTAGGTTTTATTTATGGCTGAATTTAAAATAATCAGCAAACACGATATCTCTTGATTTCCTTCCAACTTATTTAGAGATCTGACTGTCAATGCTGTCTTGCTGTTGAATTTAAAATAACCTTCACAATCACTACTGAGTTGAATACGAAAATATCCTGAGAATGTGCATTTGCCTATAGTTAAAACCAATTCTTTTTAACTCAAACAAAATCCTCCTCCTGTGGTCACCAGTGGCGTTGCCTCATTTAACAATCTCATTTTTTAAAGATGGTATTGCAGCTGAATGAGAACAGCTGGTCTGGCAAGGGAAGGACATTCAGTGTGTGGAAAAAGCAAGCACCTGGCAGTGATGCTGCTGCCTGCATCTAAGCAAAAGGTAAATGGAAAGGACAAAAAGAAAAACCACAACTTCAGATGCTGAAAAGTCAACATTACTTTTAACAAAAGTATCTGCTACAAGATGCACTTTGAAGTTTAAAAAAATGAAATATATTTTTTGTGTGTGTTTTTTTAACTGAAGTGCATGTTATCACAGGGACCAGAGACAAAGACTGACAAAAATCTCAGCCAGTATTGCTGATGTCACCATTGCTGCGGGAAGAACAGTAAACACAGCTGATCTTGTCAATACCAAAACTTCTGACTTTGTTACCACCTAAGAAAGAGCCGCCTCAGTCCCCCTTCCCCCACTGTGGACTTGAATTGTTTCCCTGCCATGTGCAGAACGGGCAGGAGCTTCACCTCGTGCCTCCCTGAATACCAAACACTTGCCCTGGTCTGCACACAGATCTCATCCTTGGGCTCCAAGAGAGTGATCAGCCACGGTGATGAGCCAAGAAAAGCTTTTGAGGGTGTTCTAAGAGGTGCTGGAGGGAAGCTGGCCAGGACAGGGGCGCTCAGTTGTGTTTGCAGAGGAGCAGGGTCCCCTCTCTTGCTTTACAGCCATCAGGGGAACAGGCAGGTACCGCCCTGCCCTTCACACCCTCCAAAACCTGCCCTGGAAAATGCTCAGTTTGCTGTTTGCTGTGCATGCATTAACTATTCCAGACACACACATGTCTGAACCTGCCCTATAATAACATGTCTTTCAACAGGCAGCAGCCTCACATTAATATATATTAGTTTCTAGAACTAACCCGAGTAGAGATGTAAGTGACATTTGCTCCCTGAAGTGAAATTATACGTTTATACACATCCTATCTGTTTTGCCATCGCATTTTTTTACAGCGGTTCAGCTCTCACAGTCTCACTCCAGCATGAAAGGAAACAGAACTTCTGAGTTGAACAATGAGATGGCAAAAAAAAAACCCAAGAAGAAGCCAATGTCAGCAGCAGGGCATCGAGCCCAGTTCATGGATCAAAAAGCTCAGGCACAAGTCTGTTCTGCACAAAAAGGATTGTGCTTTACCATTTGGCTCCTTTGCCAAGTTATCCTGCAGAAAAGTGGTGGCAACATACAAACTTTTTTTTTTTTGTCTTTTTCTTTTTAAAATTGAAAAATCCTATAAATAGAAAGCCTAAAATTTGGGTAACATACTAATGGAACTAGGTGGCCCCATGTTTAAACTGATTCAAAAGCAGCTTGGAACAGATTTCATCAACTTAAATATTTCTGATCTTCAGATCTTGGCAGTAGATTTTTTCTTTTTTAAATATAAAAACACTGGGCTGCACAGGACAGGAGCATCCACTACATCTCGCCCAAACAACTACAAGTCTGTAAGAAGAAACACAAAACACTCCTTATTTTCTTGGCATTCACATCAGTTACTACAAATGAAAAGCATGTAAAAAACCATTTCCATTATCATTAAAATATGGTGATGAGTAAACCAATCTGAACAAAAGGAATTAAGTGTTTGGATTACTTTCTGTGTTCTCACAATCTGGATGAATAATTTATAGGAAAAAATGCTAAATTACCAGGAGCGGATTTTAGTTTATCCACAGTTTGGAGATAACACCTCCACAGTTCCTATCTGAACTACTGGCAGGTCCTAAATTAAAAGTATTGATCATTAGCAGCAACCAAAATTCACCCAAGTTTCTTAATTCAAATGATAAATCACATGGGGTTTTCCCCCCCAAATTGAATGACTCCAACTTTTAGAGTTTAAGACAATATGATGCAAGTAAAACAAGCACTTTGCCTTTCCTCCAAGTTACCTACACAGATTCAACATGAACAGTGACATTTGTTGAAACCCTATTTGGGAAAAATATTCCTGCCCTCACCACCCTTCATCCTTACCAAGGCATAAGGATGTGATTGATTGATTGATTGATTGAAATGGGATGATTTCTGGATAAATGATTAAGAATGTACATACAGAGGCACAAATAAAGGACAATTTCTCATAAAGATCCAACTTGAAAAAACCCTACATTATTTTAATATTTGTTCAAATATATGCCCACTTTTGTTCACTTAGACTGACAACTCTAGAGTGGCTATTGAGCCACGTCCCAGATTATTTCTGTAGTATCCGAACTCCTGTGAATGAACAGGACTTGGAATTATTTTAGGTTAGACAAGTGGAGGAACTGCAACACAAATCCCATGTTTTGCAGGATGCTTTGTTGTCACAGCTCTGCTCTTGTTGCTGGTCTATCAGCAGCAACCTGTTCTTTCAAGAAATCAACTTCATGACTCCAAAAATTGGTACTGTATTTAGGAATTCAATTAAATTATAATAATTCCTTTCTATGTCACAACTGAACAAGATACTAATTGCAAGAGCCATAAGAGATTGGAAAATGTGTAGAATTCTAACATTTATGCATCCAATATAGGAACACACATGCCTCAATCTCTCTATGAAGTATATTAAAAAAATGGTTCAGAGTAACACGAAGCTACAGCTTCAGATAATATTGTAGCTCATTTCCAAAAGCATTTGTGAAAATTTACAGCTAATTAACTAATTTCAACCAGCTCTGCTCTTGGGTCTTAAATATAACAGTGGTATTAATACATTGCCCCAAAGAGTTAAATTCCCATTAGATTAAAAATAGTGCAGTTCAATCTGTTTCTGACAAGAGAGAAGAAAAGCTCCAATTGTCTTGTAGTTAATGGAGTTAAATTGGGGTAAATGAAAGTAAAATGAAGCCCATTTGCCTGTGTTTGTGCAGGCACAACAAAGCCCGTGTCACCCAAACAGGAAATATTCCAGTGCTCCTGGGAAAATTAGATGCTTTCAGCACAGTGAAATCTCTTGGAAATCAGTCCAAAAAGGAAGAAGATTAGAGCCATTAAATGAACGTGGAAACAGGGAAAGAACACCAGTGCTGAACAGTTTCAGACTGCCTTGACTCTCTTCATACCCTACATGTGTAAAATGAAAACATTTCCAGCAGATGGGTATGAAGGAGGGACTGAAACCTCACTGAGTGCTGTTCCCCTCCCACCACGGTCCCCTGTGGGGGGACACTATTGCCACCCACTGCTAAGCACATTAAGGAGAACATCACCCTTATTCAACAGCTCCACAGCATCACAATCAAACCACGAGACAGCAAAGCCTGCACTTCACATTCCCTCAAGTTACACATCTGCTTCTTCCACTGCCCAGGTGATTCCACCAGGTTTTCATAAGCACCTGCTCACGATTCCTGCCCTGCCAGCCAGTGGAAACTCCATATAAGCTCGAGGAACAATTCAGCCTGGCTGAAAAGCCCCATTTACATCTCTTGGTGGCACCAGAGCAGCTGACAAAGGGGTGGATTAGGGGACGTTTCACTGGCAACTGCACCGTGAGCAGCAGGTATGGGGCTGTCTGCAGAGAAGGGAATACTGGGAAATGTGAAAAACCACAACAGGAGACGGGGTGGGAAAAAGAATAGATATCCTTCAGCATCAGTCGGGGCCTGACCGAGAAATACTCCTGCCAGGTTACTTTCTGCAACCCCCTGAGCCAGCAGCTTCCAAAATTGCTGGTTCACTGAATACATTTACAATGAATAATAATCAACTTCGCAGCTTCTTATGACTTCGGTTTTTATTCCCTAATCCTGTACCAGGTGAATTCAAACACATTTTTACTGTTAGCAGGGCTTCAAAGTGAGGATCACACGCAAACATGAAACAATGCAGATGTCAGATGTGATCCTGATGGCGAGTTTGAGTAACTGAAACACTAGTAAGTAATACTACTGATGAGTGCAAAATGATCTGTCACACTTCTGTGCTGCTGCTTCCCACTGGATACTCGAATGAAAATTGATTGGTTGGGTTTTGTTTTAAACCACACAACACAAGAAACTATTCTTCCAAAGTCTCCCATCAATTCAGATGCGCTATATTAGTTCTCCTTCTAAATTTTAAGTGTCTTTATGGTTCTGGCTGAGCTTATTCTACTGAAGGTTTTTCAAGCAACAAACCAGGCAGACAAGTAACAGCAAGAAGTTAAAAAAATCAAAGCTTTAAAGGAGTCAAAGAGCGGTCCCGGTGAATCTGCGATTTTCTGGTGCATCATTCTGCCTGAGAGGAGTAATCCATCGTTTGGGATGGCTTCCAGGGATGGACCATCTGCTCCCAGCATGACCACGCTCCTGGAAGCTGCACAGAATCTTTCACCTTCTCCTCGACAGCTCTAGAGAAATATAATCAAAAGGTCTCTAAAAAGAACAAAGCCAATAAATTGTAAGCTGCTTTGCCTGAAATACTATCTCCTCACAGGTTCAGTACATCTAACTTGCATTAGTGGCCTTCTGCCACACATAAGTGGCATTTGACATGGAGGAAACAAATGGTACTGACTGGGGAGAATGGGATTTTTAGCCATGAGATCACAACGCTAAAACAATAAAATCACACCATCAGTGATTGGGGGAATTTGCATATGTACAGTTTCTGAATTCTTCCTAATTTCACGCACACACTCTGCCACAAATGCCTCAAAGAGCAGCAAGGCAACCACAGAAAGAAAAACCTCCACATCCATCCCCTACCCTGGGTGCAAGGAAGGCTCCAGGACAAAAGCCCCCAACTTTAATGCAAGGCAACTCCATGGAAGGGGCCAGACCTCCAAGGGGAAAACAAGTCAACAGCTTCTTATACACCATCCTGCACAGTCAATCCAGGCAGCTGCCTAAAGGGACATGAAATCCAACTCACAAATCAACAAGCAGGGCTGTGCTGCCAGAAGAGGTGATGCTGTTCTGTCACCCTGGCCACAGCTCCACACCCTCCCCCTCTGCCAGCACAGCCCCTCACCTGGTCCCTTATGGTAGCCAAGCCTAAGAAACTAAATGAGGCTCCAGGTTTTTACTCAGGAACAAAAAAATCCTCATGAGGAGTCTCTAGCTGGGGGAAAAGATCAATTCCAGCATTCTTCTCAGCAGCTGCCAGTAGGTCAGTTCAGCTGTATTTTAAAAACCCAGCTAAGAGTTGATTCTTTTGCAGCTGAAGATTATGCAGGTGGATTTTAACAGCACGTGGGTCAGGAAAGACCACAGGATTGTGTAGCTGAAGAGGAGAATCTCAACTGCCCTCTTTGGTATTGAGTGGTGAAAAGGGTGAAGTCCCACTGTCCCCACCTCCCAGCTGCACTCTCGACCCCCAAGTGAGGACCAGAGCTCTTCCAAACCTCAGCAGAGCCACACACCCAGCACAAGAGTCTCCATAGGGCTTCGTCCTTCAGACTTACAGCAAAAAAGCCAAGCTGACTTGAAAACTAAGGAAGGTGGGTAAGACTGGCCAGTTTTCTGTGCCCTCAGTATCCATATGGTATTGCTACTGCTTCATCTAAAGACCAGCTGGGTTTGGGACCCCCTGAACAGGTGGATCTCATCAACAGAGCTGCAAACTACATACAGAACTCACAAAGGCCAGTGGAAGGGGCAACAAGAAAATGTCTGATTTTGCATCCTCCAGACTACAATACAACAAAGACAAAAATATTGATCCCAGAAGAGCCTTCTGGAGCTACCAGGATAAGAGATGCCACTTCTGCCAAAGGGAGAAGGGGAGCAGGAGAGCAGACCACAGGGTGGAGTAAGGAGACAACAGTGGGAAAAGAAGCTGTAACTGCAGGAATCCTGGGGTATAAGGATGAGAATACAAGGGCAGTAAAGGAATAACAGGAAAATGTCCTCTAGGACAGACAGTGCAGAAATGGAGTGGAAGAGAAGGGAGAAGGCACAGAACTATCCATGTATGAGATCAGGTGCTGAAGCAGTAGAATGTGTGCACAGGTGGGATTTGTAGCTGGACTTAGAGACACAATGCAGGAAAAACACAGCCATTATTTTTAGGGAGTTAAGCGGAATCCTACAGAACATTTCTCCTCTGGTTCTTGTGCCACAAAGAGGCAAGAGAAGCTGGTCCCCTTTGTGCCTGCACAGCACTGCAGTCAGGGCAGCACTCCTGAGCAGCCAAAGCAGTGCCACTCAGTCTCCAGCTACAAAGATCCTAAGAAACCTCAGCCCTTGCTGCCAGTCCTTGTTCCAAACCATCAGTTACTGCACATCTCTTCTTAGGTATGGCTCCAGTGCTCTTCTTTTGCAAAATCCAAATATTTTAGGTGTTAAAGGAGCAAGAAAGGAACTATTTGACACAAGAAAGGCCAAATTCAACATAGACCTTTGAAAACATATCTGGCCTGCTCATCACTCTGCTTTACCCTCTTTCACAGACGTTTCCAATAGGCAGACTTTGAGCTGCCAGATAAATTTCTCAGCTGGCAGGAGAACAGGCCACCAGACCTCCTGAGCCCCAGCTGCTCCTCCCCTATTGCCATCAGGGCTCCCATTAGAGGCAACATAACCTACCCTGATTAAAACGTTCCCTAGACAAGTCTTATTCCAGCCTCAGCCTGCCAAATTCAAAAGACTTACTTCTGATTTATAGCAAAATAAATGAGAGAGGGAGGCAGTTGAGAGGCGAGGAGAAAAAGCAAAATAATGGGGGGAAGGGGAAACGACAAAAATCCGTGAGTTGCAGGACTGTCTTTCATACTTACAAGCATTGGCCCTAAAAGATAATTCATTATCTTAGGAATCTAAAATACCTATTTTCAATAAAGAAAAAGGTTGTATTGTCCTACACAAATGTGCCCCATTCTTGAATTAATATCAAGCTAGCAGGATTAGCTATCACAGAATTAGGTACAACCCATGTACACAGCTGTATCAGAAGGCAAAAAGGACACAATGAATATGCAGAAACCACATTTACTGCTAAGAGCAACCATCTTATTTGCTCTTCCTTTTGTTGTAGATAATATTAACACTCATTCTTTGTGCTCTTCTACATTGCTGGTCTTCATTGAACACTCCTGTAAATACTTTTTTTTAGCAATTCACCACCTGCTTCTACCTTTTTGGACTCTACTGAAAGCACCTTGACCACAAAACAAAACAATTCAATACAGAAATACTGTAACTGCCTCCAAACAGGGAAGACCAAACCCCACAAAGAAACCCATTTTGGATCACTGCAGTTCCAAGGTCCACACCATTCATACATGGCAGTGAGCAACTATCTCCTCACACAGGCAAGGGCTCAAAACAGACACAGTAAGTACCAACAGTGAGTGCTGAAATAAGAGGTTATGGATTACAGCAGAGCATCTTTACAAGATATTAGTTCTTGGCTTTTTGAAGGACCACAGCTAACTCTTCCCTTTTTTCCTCTTAATAAATAAACCATCATAAAGTAATAATCAACTGTATCTGGCCAGTGAGTGTATGTTGTCAGGTAATAACCTCCCCACAAACATTAAGGAAACTTAAAGGCTTGAAGCCAAGCTCACACTGAAAGCAACACTGAGAACACAAAAAATTCATTGCTGTTTTGGTTTTTGTATTTTTTTTTTTAAGACAAAGAAAATATTTTGCATCCATTACTCTTCAAAGTGCTGCAGTGTCTGCATCATCCAATGTCTACATCCTTACCAAAGGTAGCCCAAAAATCTCACCCTAAATGATACCATCCAGCGTGGAGCAAAATAGTAGGGGGCAGGATGAGAACTCGTGTTCGTGGGATGTTTCGTGCTGTACCAAACTCGACACCAGAGCACAGAAAGCCCTTGCACAACTGCAATAACACATCTTTGGTCAGTCACATAAAGCATCACCAAAGGGCACAAGGCTTATCTGCCCAAACTGTGCCACGTCCTTGCAATGCTTCCTCTCCCTCCTCCTCCTCCTCCTCCTCGCAGCTGAACTGCAGCATATGGTAGATATCAATACTCTGGTGCCCAGGACCCCACTGCTCCAGCCCTCAGAGCTGCCCTCAGCTGGCAAACTGGCTTTTGCCAGCCACGGTCCCACCAACCTCCTGGCAGCGCTTCCCATGGCAATGGAACAAACACGCTCCTGCTCCATGTGTTCCCAAGGGAGGATGCCAATCTTTGGACACCAGCCCTTGGCATCAGGCCAGGGAGATGATGCTTTCTGCTGCTCCTCTGCTTCATGGGCTTGAATAGCAAGAGACTGGATTAAAAACACTGGTCTGCCACACAGCAGTGAAACGACCTTGGTGGAGAAATTAAGGGATTTTAGAGAGGTGAAAAGAGAACAATCAACAGGAAATCCAAACAAAACCAGAGAAATAAACGTAACTTACCACCCAAATCACACACTTGAGGTAAATGAAGAGACACCATCTTAAAGAATATAAATAATACTTCTATATCACATTTGTGAACAGAGTGAGTGCAGCTTTACCATCCCTTTTCAGAGCTAGGAAATAACTACCCAAACCCTGTGACATCTGTCATCCCAGCAGTTCCTAAGGTGGTCCCCACAAACAGGTGCTGTTTTCTGAACAGAAAAGTCTCCCACTTCTCCTCACTCTCCTATATTTAAGCCCACACTCCAAGCTTAAACCATTCCCACAGATCTACCTCATCCATCTACAGCTACTGCTTGTTACTTGAATTTGAAGAATATTAATTTACGGCAAAGCAGATAATTCCAGTTGGATTTATCACATTTCCCAGGCACAGACACAAAGGGAAGAGTAACCTTTTTTTGGGCAAGCAACAGCTCAGCAGTTACAGAGCCTGCTACACCCCGATACCATCCTGTGCACAAATAACAACAGTCTGTGCCTGTCTGGCACATTTACCCAGAGAAATCTGGCATATGTTTTGCTGTGAATAATTAGGAGAAACACACAGAACTCTGTTATTTCAAGGTAGCTTTTGTTCAGGCTCCATTCCTGCAGACTTTCAAAATTAGGGTAAGATGAGAAGATATAAGACTATCAAAATTTAATTGAGCAAGAGACTGAAACAGATGATTGGGTAGAAACTGGAGTAAATAAAGTACCCACACAAGCTAAAGAAAACCAAACAAAACAGACACCAAGCTGCACTTTGGAGATCTGTTCATCTCTAAAAGTATGGCTATTTCAGTTTCTCTCTTCCATCCTAAAGTGATTTAAATACTGAAGCTTTATAATATAACCCAAATCCAGACTAGGTATTACGTATGTAAATCCTGTTATAAGTAAAGACCCATTTTTTAAACATACATGGATTTTCCTTTCTAGCAAAGGAATTTTGGATGTAGAAGAAACTTTTCCCATGGACAAGAAGAGAATCCACTGGAAAACTTAAGGATTTCTTATTTGGTTACTTCAGCATTGAGTCTCCTGAGAAGATACCAGATTTCACCCCAGGGCAAGGCCAGGTTCACAGGCCCACTGGCACCAGCTCAGCCCCTGAAGGTGCTCAGAGGGCTCCTGTGATTCACAATTTGAAGCTCCAAGACCTCTGGATGCTCCAGTGGAGTGTGGCATGGGCTCTTGGTGTTTGTTTGTTGCTGGGTTTTTTGATTTTTTTTTTAATAACATTGCAGTATCATGTGATAAGTCTTGAAAATAGTGAGCTACAGAGATGCACATATGCTATGAAATGTTTTCAAAAACCTGGCATCAGCCATGCCTTCTTTGGCACAAAGCACACCAAGGGTGCTCAAGAAACCCTCAGCTGCTCATTCCTGCTCCTCCCATAGCTGAACATCAGTGTTGCTGCAGACAGGCTGAGAACAAAGAGCAGCTCTCCGTATGTCCCCGAGGGGTGGCTTGTGCCCACCCCGGGGAGGTGGCAGCCAGCCCAGCACCAGTGCCAGACACAACAGCAGCACACGTTTCACCACAGCCTGCAGACTTCTCCTTGCAACTTCAGGGATTGCTTTTCCACAGCCTCCACTTGTACAAACTTACATAGAAAAATTCCTTCCACAAATGGGCTGGGAATAAAACAAAATCAAAATCCTGTTTCTCCAAGTGGGATGTGGGTGACATTGTCGTAGTACAGGGATATAAAACCAGCATAGGGACAGAAGCACCAAAGCCTTACCAGGACCAACAACCAGGATCAACCACCATAATCACAACCAGGTCAGAAGAAAGCAACTTGATTGAATTGGTGTAATTGAGAGAAGTTGTGGTAAGACACACACACTTTGGAAAAACAAAATACATGGGACTTGTGGATATTGTGCTTTTCTACACCAAAAATTTCCAGTTCCAGGCAGTTTTCAACTGTGACAGTGCTGCAAAATCTGAGTTTGGAAAGAGTTTAATCACTCATTCCGAACAGCTATGATGAAGTGATGAGTTACACGAGTCAAGGTTGGTGCCTAATCAGCATAATTAATCTAATTCCATGATTAACCCAGAGAGGAAAGAGCTCCTTTAGGCACAGGTAAAACAGCACATGAGTCATTACTTGGCGGTGACACTGAAGAGTTTAGAAAGGCAAGTTGTGGTTTGTTGGAAGGTTCTGGCTCAGTCTAGACAGGTAACACAGAGATTATTGGGTGCTGGGACAGAAACCTCAGGCAGTCCTTCCCTGACCACCAGAAACCACCACTAAAAGCTCTGTTAAACTGTGAAATACTAGAAAGTGTCCTTGGGATGTAACACCTGGGGTGCACCATCAAACACTGCTCTGACACAGGCCAGTGCTGTTGCAACTACTACAGGCAAGGACTCTGTTTTATACATCATGCTGCATTTCAAGCCTTTTTTATCATTGATCACCCCCATGGAATCACTGTAAGAATGTTCTCATTAATATCCATACAAAAAATATGTATTTCACAGTGCCAGGCCCCTTTGTAAATGTGTCTGATACCCCCTGAGAGCTGCTTCTGGTTTCTTCACAACGAGGCTGGAGAAGGGA
>JAWWLZ010000172.1:3000506-3017743 GCA_035041345.1 Poliocrania exsul | reverse complement strand
CTGAGTGCCATGATCTGGTAATCAAAGTGGGGTTGGATTAAGGGTTGGACTTGATGATCTCAGAGGTCTCTTCCAACACAACTGATTCAAGGATTCTATCTAATGATGGAACTGCTCAAGTGGGGTGTGAACCACACTAACACAGCGCAGGACATGACACCACTTCCCTCTTGAAGTTTATTACCACTGCACAACACAAAAACAAGTCAAACATGGAGCCCAGAGCTCCAAATTGCAAGTAGGAAAGGCTCAGACTCCATGAAAAGAAAGCCAAGGACAGCCACTTAGGGTATGTTGGAATGAAAAACCAACTCCCAGGTCTGTCACACACACGAGCAAAGCACCATTCAGGAAGTGTCCATGCCAAACACCACACACAGAGCAGGGCTCTGCTTCCAGAATTATGGTCAGGTCCCTTATTTTCAGTTTATTCTTGCCTTAATCTTTAGCTCCAACGCCTAACTATTTACAGTTGTCCTTCCCTGACTCCTATAATGTTCTGTTAACATTTTTACTCCTAAACTGCTGCTAACATATTCAAATTTATCTCCCCCTTCATCAGTCATTCTGCATTTCAGATGCAACTCACTACATGGACGGAGCTGTACTGAGTGATAACATTTTATCTCTTTGTGCTTACACAAAGGACGATTCATTTCACATTCAGGATCCAACACACAGATCAGCCTTTCTGCAGAGGCCTAACTGGGAAAGCTCCCTCACTAGAAGACCTCAGGGTGCCTGTGCTGGTTTTGACTGGGGTAGAGGTAATTTTCTTCATAGTAGCTGATATGGAGGTGTAGTTTGGATCTGTGCTGGAAGCAGCACTGATAACGCAGGGATGTTTTGTTACTGCTGAGCAGGGCTTTGGCACAGGTAAGTCCTTTCCTGCTCCTCGTGCCACCCCACCAGCAAGGCTGGGGGTGCACAAGAAGCTGGGACAGGGGACCACAGGGTCTCACACTCAGCAGATTAAGCTCAGGGAAGGAGAAGGAAGGGAGGCACATTTGGAGTGATGCCAGACAGAAGCACAGTTTGTCTTAAATAAGCATAAAAGACAGAAGTAGAGCACTTACACTACTTTAACATTGTTGTACAAAGAGGAATACTGTGGTTTTCCAAGTCCTTAATTTAGACCATATTGGAAAGAATATAAAACACAACAAATGCACAAGTCTAGCTTTGACTTGGATTTTCGCTTACAGAAGAAACTCTGTAGATAAAACTTGGATCTTTCCATTATCTACAAGGTCAGTCTCTGTTCCACAATCACATTTATAGTGTTAGCTACCTGAAAAGTAGCAGTTTCTCCTAAAAGAGACATCCAGGAAGGAAATGGTGTCCCACTTTTCCCTATAAACAGGAAATTCTTCACAGAAGGGGCAAGACAGAGTCTTACTTCTTGCTGGGAGCTGAACTAAGTGTAGAGTTACCAGAGGTATTTATGACAAGCCTTAACTAAGGAACTCCAAACACGCTGCAAACACGCATCCAGCTGCAGTGGTAGCCAATGAAGTGACTCCTGTACACCTACAAAAAATCAGAAGAGCCTCTGGACCTCCCTTTCAGTATCAGACAGACCCTTACAAAAGTAGTAAGTCAAGAAACTTGACAGAAGATGTGCCAAAAACAAGTCATCCACTGAAATAAAATTCTTTACCTTGAGCTGCCTATAGCAAGAAAGAGCCACTCCAGAGACACTTCTCCATCAATTTAACTAAGTGCATTTACATAAATAAACTTAACAATTTGATCTATGCCCACTATAATAGGGCTTATTTTAACCTTTTAAGCTTTGGGTTTGCTTTTCATCACCAAAATCATGTCTGAGCTTAATTTCAAGTGAATATTAACCCCAAGCTTCCGATTGCACTGTCACCCTCTCAGTGAGCACTAATGCAGCTGCTGACAATATTTAAAATAAGGGGCTAATTTGTATGGAAGGAAGTTTCCAAAAGCCACAAACTTTGGAGAAGCCACAACCCAAACATCTAATCACAGTCTCTAAATTACAAGTACAAGCCAAGAAGAGGCCACTGCACCCCAGCACTGATTCCTCACCAAGGGCAGCTCTACTCCACATGTGCCTTTAGAACCAATCCTTAACCTTAAATAAAATTAATGGAAATGAAAAGCCACAAAAAACCAACAGCACAGAAGAAACATGAAAACTATCATTAAGGATACCAGGGTTTCTTAAATTTGGGGCAGGAGTGGGAGCAATTGGAGCATTTTTTTATTGCTAACACACAGTACTTGTCTCTCTGTCGTAGTTGTGGTTTACATGACTGTAGATGACTGTCTTCCCTCAAAGAAGAGATTCTGAAGCACAAACTTGAATGTCAAAAGTGTTATTTTCATTGCAAGTATGACCTTTAAATTAAGTAGGCACTTCATGACAGAGCAACTGTCCAAATCTTCCTTCTTGAGACACTGGAATGAGAAAACAACAAGCTACAATTTTTATTTTTTTTTTAAAGCTCATTATTTCTTCCAGTATTTGGAACAGCTGGTAAAAGTAATCGTTTGGCAAAGCCTGTCAAGGGATGAGAAAAAATAAGTGTATTTGCTATGGTAGATTACATACTTTAAACCAAAATGAAAGGCTGAAACATACAAATATTTATAAAGGAATGGGGGGTTTCAGACTCCCAAATTGTGCAATAAATATGCATACACATGCATTAGTTCAGTGTGCTGTAAACACAACCCTGTCATTTTATACTCCACTGTTTAACTCCTTTCACAGATCCATCCTCACAAGCCACCATACCTGGGCAAAGCCATGTTTCAGCCACGGGAACCTGCACTCCCCCAGCTCCAAAGTGCCTCCCAGAGCAGCACAGACCCCTTACAAACATCCCTTAGAGAGTTACTGAAAGGCTAAGGACATGCAATGCAGTTCTGTACAATATCCACATTGACTGCTTGTCATTTGCTGTATCAGGGAATGACACATTAACTCCCACCCTGGATCTCAGTAACAACCACCCTGCTGTTCTACACTGATATGAGAAAGCCCTGATGAACACACCCCACGTGCCACCCCATGAGGGTGTTATGTTCTGTGCAGGTATGGGCAGCTTTCAAGGCTTGTTGGTATTGTTTGAAATGCTCTATAAAGTCATGCCATGGAAATTCAGCATTTTTTTTTTCTTTTAGAAAGCCACCATTTTAATTTCATCTGGGAAATCAATCTGCACAGACCCAACAATTTCTGGTGCACACTTTGTAGTAAGAGGGAAAGGATGAAGATTCACCAGAAGCCAAAAACTACTTTAGAAGATACAGCTGAAACCATAGACAGGAGGAATTACTGCAACCCCTGGATATGCTTGGCACTCAACTGCAACAGCAGAAACAGAGAAAATGGGATATTTGGAGCTACACATCATTAACCTCACTGACAGAGACGAGGCAGGACCCAGTTCCAGAACAACATCAGGCATGGTAAACAACTCCTTGGCAAGACAGAGTTTAGGCAGTCAGTCTAGCTGGAGTTCCAGCCCAAAAGATGCAGCCCCAGCTCTACTGATGTTTGTTGCTGAGCTTTTCCTTTTCTCTCCATGATTGTAAATTATCCAAACTTTCAAACTCAAAATTTTAGGCTTCTACTTGTACCTGAGTGTCACCAGACAGCTTGCACCAACTGATCCTCCAGTGAAAGGCTACAAATAAGAACTTTTCCTGCTCTTAGAAGTCCATGGAAACAAAATATTTCAACAACAACATCCCTGTGACACCAGTCCAGGAAAGCACATTATTCTTAATGACACAGTGGCACTTCCAGTCTTATCTCATTAGTTCAGATGAGCATTAAAAAGTTTGACTGACCTGGATGCACCACTGAACAAAACCTACCAGGCTTGACTGAAAGGATACAGAAAGAGAAGTGCTAATTAAGTTCTGGTACGGTTCCTGCCTTGGCCTGGAATTACAGGTATTGACTGACCCCTGGAATTCAGAGGTACCTCAGGAAGCCTCATTTCTGGGCTCAAACCTTGCAGTAATGGTTACACTGGCAACATGAGTAGCAAAAACCACAGAAGAAGCACTTCTAGATACGATTCTGTATCTTTATACACATTATTCTGTATTTTCAATGCTACTTAGCAAAATATTTGTAACAATCATCCAAAGGTCTAGAATGAGGATCCAATGAAAGCAAAATACAATTAAGAAAGAAATGGAAGGGTAAAGATATTAGTCCAAACTCAAAATATCCAGTGTTTGTTTGAAGCAATGTAACAGATGGCCAAGAAACTCCTTTTTCTGGCTCTCTCCCAGCAGCCCACAACTCCTGTGCCTACACTAGACCCCATCACTAAACAATAGAGGTGCAAGGACTGAATGTTAAAGCAGGAGCAAATAGCCACAAGAATCTGATGGGGAACATGTTGATAGTACATGATCAAAACACGCATTAATTGATTAAACTTTTAGGTTAACTTTGAAAATGCATGTTCAAGGACAAGTCCTACAGGCTGTTCTTGCCTAAGACAGGTATTTCAACTACCAACCACACAGGTTAAGCAAGTGGAAAACACTTCTTTATCTTCTGGCTTTTCTATTACTCTCTCACCAGCGTGCATTTTAAATCAACTCGTATTACTGAAAGAGTTTCTTTATGTGGTGAAATAATATGAACAATAAGACACCGAAGTTTCTCTGCTGGAACAGCTGCCTCTGGTGCAGCATCAGAGCGCTCAGACTGGCAACAGACACGGTGCTCCTTCTCCAGTGGCATCACACCCCCGCCTCGCCTTCACTAAGAAAACAAGATCTATTTCTCTAGGAAAAAAAAACCTGTCAGAATCAATACCACAAGCCAGCAATTCCCAATCTGATAGGGAATGAGGATGGGCATGGCAGACCAAGCCATTAACTTGCACCCAGTGAGACCCCCCCCAGCACAACACTCAAAACTGTGTGACCACAGTGCAACTTGCCACTACAGTGCACCAGGCCAGCTCTCCTTCCCAAATCACTTTCAGACTTGTTCCTGTGCACAACAGGACTCACCTCGAAGCATTTTAATGAAAAATCAAGTATTCCTGATGGAAAAGATATGCACTGTTCTGTGGTTGATATTTATGGGACTTCTCATGCTATTCTGCACTTCACTCCTTGCCTCTAAGCTATTAATTGCAAATGACTGTGCTGCTGGGGAAAGAACATCTTTGGAAAGGCAAGACTGGAAAACCCTGGTGTTTCATGGAAAGTATTTTTCTATTTGCATACTAGCAGGTCTCCAGCAAGTACAACCACCGGGCACCACCTTCCTCGAGATTCTCCACATGTATTTTAGGATCTTACCCTGGGTCTAAAATGGCAAGGATACTTCAAGTGCAAGTTTAAGAAGAAGCAAGAGCAAAATAAAGCCCCTCATGTAAGGCCTCAAATAAGAAAATCCATTTTTCTTTAGAGCATATTAGCATCATCACAAGACCTTACTTTTATGAAACAGAAAATTCTTCTGTTCATCACAGAGGGGAACTCACGGCAGAATCAGAGGAGAAATTCAGACTTATGAATTCCAAGTACCCTGGGAAATAACACAGGTCTTAATACCACCATTGGCTGTCTCCAGCAAAATGCAAATTAGATTGTGAAAAGACTACAAACCCCTTCCCTCCTCCATAAAGCAACTAAACCAACAATTCCTCAGCTTTTTTTCCATTTCTGTCACTAGTTACCATGCTCTGTTGCTGAGGCTTGGATGGCCCACTGAGGCCATGCAGTGTAAATACAGACAACCAACTTCAGCCAAAAACTGGAAAGATTTGAGCTGAAAAAAACAGCAGAATAAACCCTGAAACACAGAAAGCCCTCACAAAGCTGTTCTGTGCCAGGTTTCTTGCTCCTCTATTTCCATTGCTTCAATGGAGAAGGAAGGAACAGAGACAATTATTGATACAAGGTTAGGGCACCTTTACAGACAGAAAGACCCAGGCAGAACCATCACCTTCCATTTCTGCTCAGTTTGGTGGGTTTACCTTTGCACCAAGAAATAACGGAGACCCCATCCCAGAGATCTCACCACCTGTTTAGGCAAATGGTGTGTAACAAATCAGGGTCGTGGGATGCAACAAAACCCAAAGTCACAAACTTTCAACAATTTAATATGTTTTGCCACTCTCCTTGTGCTGCACTCTGAAATACAGGTCAGAGCAAAATAGTTGTAAGAGGGAATAGCAATTTGATCATTTCCAGTGAGAGCATTATATTGTTTCTCTGCTGTTACTGTGTGTCAGCAAAACCAACTTGCTCCAACTGTGTTTTCTCTCCATGTGGCACAAGATTTGCTATTCAACAACCTTTCCTTTACCAAGGCCACAGTGAGAAAAGGGAGCCAATTTATATCATTCTTCCTTTGTATAAAGATTTGCACTGCTGCGAATTTCGTTTAAATTCGTTTTCAAAAATAATTTCCTCTGTAGCTTTACAGGAGGTTCTATCCCAGTTCACAGCAACTCCAATGCAAACCTTTAGAATATGTCACCTTTAGTACAATATTCATAACAGGTTCAAAACACTTAAGAGGAAGGAACAAATGAAAGGCTTTTACACAGTCACAATCCTGTGCTGTTTAACTTTCATCCCTCCCATCAGCACCTCACAGTTTAGTTTTACTGATATATTCCTACATCTTCTCTGTTGCCCTCTGTTCTTATCCAGGGTTTTTCTGGATGAAAATCTCCTCTGTTTCTGAGTGAACAGATATCTCCCTCCTGCCCAGCCACTTACATCATCAAGGCAATCCTCCCCTTGATTGCCCTAACAGTACATTAGCAGTTAAAAATATATATATTCCACCACTTAAGCTTGCCTGCCTGAAAGAGCAGATGATGCCCCACTCAGGCAGCTTTTCTACACTCAGATTCCCCATCAATTTCAATGCAAATTCCCCACGGAGAAGGACTACAAAGACAGGGCTCCTGCAAATATTTATAGCATAATTCAACACTGTTAATGAAGTAACCATGACACAAACCAGAAAGAACACCAATTTAATATGTCAGCCCTTAGCCACATGAATAGAAGTTAATATATACACATAGATATCATCTACATCATGAAACAACTACAGGCTCTGCATTAATAAACAGTGCAGCTGTAACAACACAAAAAAATCTTGAATCCTAAAAGGTAAAGAAGTTTAACAGACAATTACACAAACAGTAGAAAAGCTAAACTTCATTTTAGGGAAAAAAAAATCAGCATAGGTGACCTAACTTCCAGCTCAGTTTCTCTTGAGTAGATGCAGTGAGGTGCAAACTACTTCTGTATTATCAAAAAGGAAAAAAAAAATTAGGCTTCAGGTTAAACGCCATCAATTAAAGGAAAATAAAAACACAGCAACTGAAAGACATGTACTAACATGAAAGGTATCCAAGTATGATAATAATATCCATCTTTTAATTTCCAGGCATCAGTTTTACACTTTTTACATGTTGCCTGAGAGGTAAGTTCATACTATTGAGTGCTTATCAAGGCACACATTGGCAATTTTGAGCAGTTTTGCTCATAGAAAACAACATTTCTGAGCTGCAGTCATCCCATTCTTACAAGCATCTGCTGACTTTACTTTAGGATTTAACATTCAAGAGGGTATATGAGACATCTAATGATTTAAAAGATTTTTTCCTCACAGTGAAATCCTTTAAAAATATCCTTCTGTGCTTATATTTCAGTCATACTGGGAAACCAATAGAAATTAACCTAAAATCTAATACTCCACTGCCACAAGTACATAAAAATCCTGCTTCAAACTACTACTCATACCCTTGGCTTTTCCAAAAATAATACTTAAATATGTGAAGTGAATGACATTAATTCCCTAATTAGGTATTCTTTTCCCATCACCCCAAAAATTGGGATTTGATGCAATGGAAGTGTGCACAACACATTATTAATCACTGCTAATAATGTGAAAGGTCACAAGGATAACTACTCATCATTATGGAGTCTGGGCACTTGGCCAAAAAGAAAAACAACAAAACACATGGATATTAAGTTATCATCAATGGTTATGGATAGTTTTTGGCTTCCCAAGTTCAACATGCAAAATCTGACAGGCTGCATGGATACCCCTCAGAAAAGCCTGGATTTCAGAAGGTTTGACTGTGAACATGCAAAGCACTCCCACATACACTGAGTGACAATGTGCCTGGGCTGTGGTCACACACAGATTTAAAACATTGCAGTCTCAGACTTCACTTTGAGCCATTTGCTCAAGTGCACAGTCACATTTTCCTCTCAGGCTTTAAGGACAAAACCAACCCATTAAACAGTCACAATGTTGTTTTATGTCATCTTTGACATTATCTGCAAAGGAGACAACACCACATTACAAATAAAAACAAACAACCATTAAACAGAAATCAAGACTGGATGTTTTCATTATTTAGAGGCCGTAAAAATTCTAAATTGAAATACACTTTCTAGTTTAGTAGGAAGGGCTATAAGAATAAAAAATAACTGTCATAATGTAAAAAGCACTCTAGATTACTAATCTAAATTGGCAACAAAAGACATCACTGAAGTTCATCACAGCAATTGATTTGCAATAGAATAATTTCAGCACACTATTCTCTTTCAGAAGAAAATGAGTCATTCCAAACTCCCAAATGGATTTGGTCATGATATCTGGGCAAACCTTAAGATTGCTAAAAACACGTGCAAATTTTAAGGAAATATCACATCCTGTTACAGAATCCCAGACTATTCTGAGTTGGAAGGGACCCACAAGGATCATCGAGTCCAACTCTTAAGTCAATGGCTCATACAGGGAATTGAACCCGTGACCTTGGCATTATTACAACCAAGTTTTAACCAACTGAGCCAATCTCAGGATCTGTTGTCCCCACTCTCTCTCTCTCTCGCCTGAATATTTGAAGTACATCTGCTGAAAAGCCGCCTACAGAAGTGTTATAGTTTGGAATTATTATGTAAATTCTCTCCCCTGCCACTAGCTGCCCATGCCATTAGTTAACAAAAAGAGGTAGTTAACTGCTACCCTCTTATTCTTGATCAGTTGAGTGGGGCCAGGTTGTCTCTTTTGGTTTTGGGGACATTTTTGCATTCTAAGTTCGGCGAGAAGCCGTTCCTTCTTCTGCTCCTCGTCACTGCTGGCTGTTGCTGATGGTTCTTGGGGAGCTGCTTCTTTTCTCCTTGCCACGGTTGTTCTCCTGGTTATGCATTTGGGGGTCCCGGTCTCTGCTCCAGTCTCACCGTCACTTACAGCCTCACGGCCTGCCCGCCCCGGCTGGGGCAGCGACCTGAGAGAGAGAGAGAGTTGCAGCTGCTTTCCAGGACACGTGGCAGTTTCTCTGCTTCCAGTTTTTCTTCTTCGTTTGGGACAACGGACACAGAGAGAGAGACAGAATTCATCTGAGTGCTGATCACTCGTCTGTCTCGCTGGAGAGGGACTGGGAGCTCACCTGCAGCCAGCTGGGTTGTGACTGCTCATAAGTATAACTCTTCTCCAGGAGGGAACTTGTCGGTGTGGGGGTGGTTGTTGTGGGGGTTGGGTTTTTTCTGTGGCATTGGGGAAGCGGTTTTGCTACATACATATCTATCTATCTATCTATCTCAGTTAAGAACAGTTATCCTTCTTGTATTAAAGTTCCTTTTCTTAAATTTTAAAGAGTGGCGTGATTATTGTGGAGGAGGCTCCCCCCTCCCCTGCTTGTGGGTAAACATTTTGGGGTTTCCCCTCAAACCAAGACAAGAAGAACCCAGACATTTACAGAATATATATGGAGTGTTTTGGGGAGGGTTGTTGTTCGTTTTGTTGCAGTTTAAGGGGTTTTTGTTTGGTTGGGGTTTTTTCCAGAAATAAGGATAAGTATGTACATCATTCTTTAAGCACATTTCCTCACAGGTGGTGAATGCTTATATCATATTTGCTTTCGTGTTGCTTACCTGTGTTCTTGTCTGCAAGACTAGAACAAACATTTCTCATCATTCATCAAGATTATCCAGTTCTAACCCACATTTCACTGAGAGCAAAAAAAAGCCCCAAACAAGAAACAAAACCAGCACTGCAAGAACAAGCCAGTTCTCCTCCAGCTTCCCATCCTCCATCACTCCTCTGTTCTCCTTGATCCTGAGATCAACAAGCATCTTGGAGCTACAAAGCCATCAAGGGCCATGGTGACAGCTGGATTCATTTGAAAATAATGCCCACTTAAAGAAAAAAAAAAATGAGCTGAATCCAAGGGGAGTCCAGCACTGGGAGCTGTGGATCTCAGACACCCTCAGCTGAAGGAGCCATCCCACGAATCAGCCCTGGAAATGCAAAGCTGCAGCAGTTAAGGCAGTGGCACACAGAGCAGCCCAACCCATGTCACACTCCTGGATTCTTAAGGGGCTTTTTATTGCTTGAACTTTTTAGTAAAGCTCCAGAGATGCTTCTTGCTATTGGAACATACCCAGATTGGGTCAATTATGACCACCCCAATTCAGATCCTGTGATAAACCACACAGAGAAAGAGGGAGATGGGTTTTAATTTTACACTTCAGCACTTGACACACTTCTCCTGAACCACAGGGCTACACCTTTCCTCCCATGATTTGCCACTGCAATTGGAAACTAATATTCTACTCTATGAAGAGAGATGCTTATCCACACAGAAAAACCCAACAGCTGAAAATGTATTACCTACAGGTCAGATAAGGACAGGTAAGTACAGAAAACTATAAGCAAAACATTGTGTTTCTGCCACTGTTGACTACAAAGTATGTTAAGAAACCTGGTTTTTCTGTCACCCAACCCATTGTGTATCTTCTGTCTCATTGTGCTTCTGTCAAAGCAATAAACACATTCACACTCAGCTACTGTAAATACAATGCATGACATGAGACCACCCACCATCAAGATTTAAAATTCCAGGCTCTTATGAAAGCAATCATGTGCCTATCTATCTAGAGAGACCTTTGTCTGTACATGCTCCCATCTATCCTGGCATTTCCATGTGCTGAGCTGTGCTCCAAGTTACCACACAGTTCCACAAGGTGAAAAATCTCCCCCACACTCCACTTTCATCCCCTGCCAGCTGGTCTATTATGTCATGTCATTTCAGTTTTAAAAGGATGCATCCATGTATTTATTCTTCACACCTGATAAATATTTATGGTGATTTTATTCCAGCCCTAACACATACACACTATAACTAATCTTCCTTTTATTTAGTCAAGCATCTTAAAGGAGAAGGAGTTTGAAGACAGGCTATTTCTATTGCCAAGCCTGAGCTCCAGAAGTCAGCACATAAAGCAAAATGATGCCAGTTTAAAAGGCAAATTAAAAAGGCAAAAACAAAACAAAAAACCCAAACCAGCACAGGAGATTAACATGAGTTTCACAACAATGGAGTGAAGCATTTAAAACCTGCACAAGTTAAATGTTTGAAAGAAAGGTCTCTTCTGGTGTGATGTGAGCTATCAGCCAAATAACACTGAAGCACAAACATTATGCAATTAAGAGGCAGCTGATGCCACTTTCACTCATTTCCTGTATCTTATACTGATTTTGACTGAGGCTGATACGGACAGGACACGCTTTCAATAACTGAACATGTTCCACCCAGTTTTTGGTTGGGTGGTTTAACATTTACGTTGTGAACCAATGGAACAATAATGGAACAACTGAGGTCCAGTGCCTGCCATATCACAAAAAATTATCTACAATCCAATTTTCCTTTCCCAAAGCCCAGGAATTCCGTGATATCCCCAGTTTCTAACCACTCTTATTTTTACTGTGTTTATAGGATTTACTTAAAGATTTTGAATATCACAGTACTAAACTGATGACATTTTAAAAATTCATTACCTTGTTTGACATGATACAGCAAACATCAATGAAGAAAACAAGGCATATGATTTAGAAAACTTCAGAGGGAGACACCAAAATAACACAGGCAATTCCATCTGCCTTGTTACATTTTCAGAGTAGTCGTATCAGATGTATGTTGTTTATCCACAACAAATCCTCCAAGTCACTGAGGATCTGATAGTCACTGCTGTCATCACAATGAAGAACTGAAAAACTCCTGAAAATAAACTGCAAACTGAATGTTTGCAGCACGTGTTCTCTTTTTCCACCTATAAGGGAGGTTTCTCACAACGAGCCTGCCTTGTCCCTGTCGATTCCTCAGCTGTTACCAGACCTCAGGAGCTACTCCCTCACCCCTCATCTCCCCTGAATACAACTCCTTTTTTAGTGCAGAACACTTGAAAAATAGCTGCACAAGTCTGAGTACATATTTATTACCATCAATGTGCGATAGCCTCAAGAGACGGCCACGCATCATAATCTGTTAGCAAGAAAAGGAATCACAGTCTTCAATACCGTGCTATTTTTTGCCTAATGCTGCAAGGACAAGCTAATTTGTAAGCCAGATCATTCCTTTCTAAAGGATGAATGACAGTTTTCTGTAAAGAAGAGTTGTTTTTTATTTTTAATTCCACAACAAAAAAGCCAAAAAAAACAAAACCCCAGCACAATGTCCATCCTCTCACTGGGTTTTACTTCCATGGGAATGTTGCAGGAGCCTCTCAGTCTCCCAAAGACAGGGCTGGTTCCCACTAGAAGCTGCAGCAGATTCCTGAGCAATGGGAGAAGGTCGAGGTGTCTCCCCTGGCTCCACCTCCCCTATAAACCCCAGACTGTGGGGCTCTGTCATGTCCTACCTCCAGGTTATTCTGCATTGCCAGAAAAAGATCAGAAACAGAGAGGGAACTGTCTGGCTGGCAAAAAGGCTTTGTGCAAGAAAAGGCAAGAAACTCAGATGTGCTTCCCTTCCAGTCTTCTGCAAATGGAAACGATGACTTGGTCTAGAAAAATAATAGTAAGATACTGCACTATAAAGGTATTTCAGCTGGGAGAATAAGTTAACTTAGCCCAGCAGTATCCTACCAGTTATTTCAGAGTTAAACCAATGTAAACCTGAATAATTTTAGAAGCAAATATCTGCTTTTATCTGCAATGCATCTATTTCACCACCAAGCTGTTACCTTGTAAGTATTCCTTTTAGCAATTCTTTGAAAATAACACATGAGCACAAATGCACACACAGCCATGTGATGGTTTTCAAGGAGGAGGAGCAGAAAACACACCTTTGTCACACTCACCAAGAGCTCCTTCCCCTGCACTGCACCTATTACAGAGCCACACGCTGGTAAATATACTCTAAGTTGTTGTACTGGATCCACACCTGAACACAGAAATCAAATTTCTTTGTTAAACACACTAGAGCTTTGCTGCTCCTGGAAGTTGTCACTAATATTTGTTTCTTAAAGTTATGAATTGCTGCAGCGTGCAAGCATAAATAAATCTATACCACATCTGTCAGACCAGACTATGATCAACCAGAAAAACCCCTAACACTGAGTGCCTAAAAATAAAACACTGACAAATGCATGTCTGCCTCTTCCTAATGCCTCCAACTTCTGAAAAACCCTCGAGGTACTCTAAGCTTTGCAATATGCCCCAAAATTAGCAAATAAGTCTGAATTATCACAGAGATTATTTCCTGTGCACTCCTTCCCCCTTGTTCCCATTCCCTTTCCTACCACTCCCTTCGCCAGGGATATCACAATAGATAGGAGACCTCAGGGGTATCAAATTTGCTTCCAGGCACAGACATAACAAGAAGCAATGTCTGACTGTCCACCCCAGACGAGAATTTCCCAGCTATTTAGGTTTCAAAGAATTTAATACCATGGCCCGCACATTATTCCAAGTGACAATTACTTCAAAGCCAGAGGGCAGCCATTTGCATAATAATGAACATTTTTCTAAAGAGGTGCGCAGGAAACTACGTGCTAATGAGTCCTAATGTATATTATCTGAAAGTCACACTTGCTTTATAAAAATAATTACAAACACGAACTCTAATGTTTACCTTCTCGTGCCTTTTATGTAACAGACTGAGAGACACCTGTCCTATTAAAGGCACAAAAGTACGTGGGTGTAATTTTTGCAACACTGAGTCACCTGAAGGTCAGTACTTTGTGCTGGACTGTGGCATGGGCTGGTTTCTGAAGGGCTGGTGCATCAGGGGACATGCACCCTGTGGCACAGAAAGATCGGGGTTGCTACATCTTAATCACAGAAGGGATGAGGGAAATACAGCAGCTTCTGTTGAGGGGCATTCGCAGCTGCAGCAGCATTGCCAAGAACACTCTGGCATCAGGAATAAATGGATTTTTAGAATCTAATCAGTTAGAGAAGATTTTTTTTACTAGTCACAGAGTCCTCCTTAGCATCCTATAAGCCGTGTTTGATGCCAGTGTAGCAGGCTTTCCCTTTCTAAAGTGAGAAGCTCACTTTATTTTGAAGCAGTGCTACTTAAAGAACATGTACTGTACTACACAGCACTCAGCTGTATTTACTGCTCGAGCCTTTTGGTTTCATTACCTTTGAGATTAGATTGATGAAGCCATTAGGATCTTGGCTATAAAATCCTCATTTATACCACAGGATGTGAAAAACCAGAGTAAGAGGCTCACTAATGCACTGAGACACAGCCACAGCACCAGGTCCAGCTTTCCCTCCTTAGTCCACACTCACAAGGGCCCCAGACAAGGAGCCCCAAAGCCAGCTATGGAATACAGCAGATATAACTCACCTCAGACTGCAGATTTTCCACAGGACCAACATGCCTGGCTAAATTTTGAACTATCCCAGCTAATTTATGACCATTAATTCTTGTAGCCATCCAAGATAAGAACAATAATCATGTGTAATGCCTTAGGGTTTAAAGCCTGTTGTCAGCAGCAGCAGCTGGAGGAAGGGCTGGATTTCTTCTCTACACACAACACAACCAGCTGATGCATCATATTGTTGGGTTTCTGTCCAGCTCTGAAAGATCAGCTATTGATCAGTGCCACAGGCAGCACAGCACAGCAGACAGCCTGTTGTAGGACTGAAACAAGCAGATCACACCAGTGTATTCTTAATTTACCGTCACAGAAGAGGGGGAGGGAAAAAGCCAGTGGAAAACTAGATGCTGTGTAGACACACACAAAGGCAAGCAGGGAAGTTCTGGCAGGTGAGAGCAGAGTTAGGGGTGTCATATAAAGCACTCATCAGCATCATTCCTCACTCCTTTGAGACTGGAAACACTCAACCCTTCCATATTGTACAACACAATTTCAGCAAACAGAAATAATTTCTGCCTGGTTTGTTCAGTTCCACTTACAAGAGCACCTGCACTTACCTACT
Source organism: Poliocrania exsul (assembly GCA_035041345.1). Lineage (NCBI taxonomy): Eukaryota > Metazoa > Chordata > Aves > Passeriformes > Thamnophilidae > Poliocrania > Poliocrania exsul. Next base: position 3,002,514 of record JAWWLZ010000172.1, on the reverse strand, counting down.
GGGTAAATACTCCACCATGCAAGTGTTTTCAGAGCCATAGTTGCCAGGATTTTGGAATGAACTCACAAGAATAATTGTCCTGCTTCTTGTTCATGTAGGGGAAAGTGGACGTCAGGCTCTTCCAAGCACATTGCAATTCCTCCTGATGCTCGATTTTTGGTTTAAGACAAAGACTGAAAATCGGGCATCCTGCTAAAACAGTGCCATCAGCAAGCTTGTAAAAGGTGTTACAAATGTTTTCAAGGTAGATTTAAAGAGTCCTGTCCTTTGCAGTGCAATGTTTCACTTGTAATTCTCCTGTTACTATAAAGCCAAAACACAAGCAGCAGTTACAGAAGTTACAGAATTGTTTGGGGTTGTTGTTTATGCATCTCATCACCTACTTGGCTACATCTCCTGATCAGCTTCACTCCCTCCCTCTTACAGAGGCTTTAAGTCACTGTTAATGTGGAAAGCCAATACTGTCCTTCACCACTTAAGCCACCTGTGAGATCAGAATCCTCAAAGCACACCCAAATGATTTCCAAAGATATGCTCCATCATCTTACAATGCCATCTGCTTACACATGGATATTTCTTCCACATCCTTAGAACTTCAGATAAAACTCTTGAGTCAAGTTATTTTCAAGATAATGAACTTCCCTCAGTACAAGGAAGAGAAATACAGTCTTGGTGACTACGGAATTTTGTGTTGGTTATTTTCTTGTTGTTCAGTGAAATAAGTGATGTGGTGGTTCAGCCAAAGTGACTCAAACAGGTCAGTTTAGCAGTGTCAGCCAGAGAGGACAGAAATGTGCCAATATGCCAATTAGAAGAATTTTTAAGCTAGATTTACTCTGATGTACATCTCATTCCACAGAAACTGCATAACCCAGCAATACAAACAGCTGAGATTCCCCTGACCACAACAGGAACATAAATAACAGAGCAGCACACCTGCCTTATAAACCCCATCCACACACACTCCATGGCTTGGTTTTAGAAGCCCCAGATATCCACACCCATCATGTACCTGTGCCACAGATGGTTTACTCACTTCACAAAACAGCTGGGAAGCTCAAAAAACGTGTGCAAGTCTAAGAAAGCACACATGAACTTCTCTGATTTTACAGGAAGGCAGACTTGGGGGAAAGGTCAGGCAAAAACATGAAAGACTGACACTTGAGTCAATTCTAGACAAGACTATACTATGGAGTCCTCAAGCACACGAAGTTCACCACCTGCAGTCTGGTCTTTGATTGGTCTACAGCATCACAGCCTAATGCAAGTTTGTACAAGCTGAAAAAAAAATCACCCCTAATTTTAAAAAGTCTGCAAAATCCCTTTAATTAGAAAAATATTACATGAAACATCAGCTGAATAAGCCAGATCCACTGTTCATCCTATGTAAATTTTTTTTGACAATACAGAGAATTCTTTAAGACCAGAGTCTGCCTGGGAAAGGACTGGCAATACCAAAGCACATTCATACAACTCTCACTAAAACCACTGCAGAAGGGATCTTTACATGAAACACCAATTATCAAGGTGAACATCAGCAGCACCAAAATGAAGGTAACTACCTGTTTCTTTAAGCCAATTTCTTAGTGAAGAGTCATTTAAAATAGTCACAGACAGCATATCTACAAAAAGGGATTCAGAAGCATCTTAAAAGCAGAAAACTTAATGACCTTAAAGCAGAAACTAAACCTTGGACAGATCACCAAGGCACGTCCATGTAACTGAATCTCCCAAACCCAATTCTGTGCACAGAAGGTTTAGAGTAGATTTACTAACGAATCTTAATTACTGTAAGAAAAACATAAACCCTGCAGTTGGGAACTAAAATTTTACAGAGATTGTTACGTTTACAGACAATTTTAAACATGTGCAAAATGAAGAAGTTGACATTTTCCCAGTTCTCTTTGCTCAGTGGATTTGGGCAACCCAATCCCCTGCAGCGCTCCAGGCTGGGCACAGAGTGGCTGGAGAGCAGCCAGGCAGGAAGGGACCTGGGGGGACTGAGGGA
>JAWWLZ010000172.1:2987050-3000406 GCA_035041345.1 Poliocrania exsul | reverse complement strand
GGAGGTCTTTTCCAACCCAATCCATTCTATGATTTTATTGCATTTCTATTTCCATGAAAGCCCAGTGAGTTAAATTACCAAAACCCCATACAGCAGCTTGCTGTAATTCCATAAGGTAAGCCTTGCTGCAACGTACAAGTGGTTACAGTTGGGTGCTTTCACAGTGGCTCAGCAGCACCAAACTCTGCTAATAATCACAATACTCAGCCCCCACCACACTGCTTTAAACAACCCCAGTTCTCAGAGTGAGCAGGTCAATACACGTGATACTCCTTATGCTCTTCAAAACTGACTTTGATACAAAGGCAGCAGCGAAGTATCCTCAAGCAAATCCGAAGGGTGTCAATAATAAATCAGGGAAAACACAAACCAAGGAGAAGGCTGGAGCATATGGCATCAGTCACGTGCATCCCCACGGCTGCTTCACCAGGCACAAGGCAGGAGAGAAGACACCCCACAAAAGTGTTAGTCTGCTTTTAACACTGTAGAACTGCAGCTCGCACATTCTGCATTCTAAATAAACTTTAAAATAAATAAATAAATGAAAAGAGATGAGGATGTTTACTATGAAGCAGCAAGAGGGGGAAATATTATATACTGGGAGACCACCATTACTTTGGCTTTACAAGGCCCAGTGCCAAATCCACTCTGCCTCTGTGGCAGCATGTCCAGGCAGCTTACAATGGTATTTCAAGGTCCAGGGTGACAACTTTTGGGCAATCAAACCCAAAAACACCCACAAACCCATGCACAAACCCAACCATAAGCCCTGTGAAGTGCAATATTACCATGGTGCTGACAACAAACATGGGCTTACCTAAAATGTGCTGCCCCAGCACACCAGGTAGGTACAAACAGATCACTAATTAGAGTCGCAGGTTAAGCAGAACCAAAAGTTTAGTTGGACAATGGAGCACATATGAGCACAAAATACCCATTTCTAGACACCCTTCCAAAGTCTGAATGCATTTCACAATTACATTTTACTCATCAGTCAGAGTGTTCACTCAGGCAGAACAGAAGACCCTTCTGCCACAGTTGCACATACACATTTTTTAAGGATGTCCCACTAACTTAGAATTATGGATTGGAGTGAAAGGTCAGGAAGAGTGGGAACAAAGGATGGAAGTCAACTGAAGAAATATTCCATTTCTCTCATCAGCAGAAAAGGCACTTAATCAGAACACAGGGCAGTTATAAACTTTTCGTGACATGAGACATGGAAATGTACCCAATTAGATTATTTTAGCAGCAGTTTTTACCTCAAGCCTCCCCTTCAAGAAAAAACAAACAACTAAATTCACTGCTCATGAGCAATCATCCACTTTCTATCAAAAAAATAATGTACATGCAAACTCTACAGACAAAAAAAAAATCTATGGTATTATCTCTATTGCTCTTGTATTTAAAGGCTTTGTTGCAAAGGTCACATCCTGGCATAAAACCTGCTCACTTTACTCACATCAGTATTCATGTTCATAATCCCACTACCTTCACATGGGCTGCTTACACGGTTGTTAAACCTGATCAAATTCCTCACTCCTGCATTACAAGTTACATGGAATTTGGCTGTGTAATTCCCACTAGAGCCAACTTAAGAAATGTAGAGAGATGCATTGCTATCCCAAACATCAATAGGAGTCCCCTTAAACTCAGCCTGGCAGTCTGTGATGAGTGAGAAGAACCTGCTTCGACTGATCTCAGCAATGTCAGGGGCAGTCCAGGCTCCAGATCTTGCAGATCAGACAACACATAAAAAGCAAAACACCACACCTCTAAAAAACAAGCACAGATACTAAATCTTGTCTTGCTTTAATCAATATAGCTACTAAGTTGATACCTAGAAATCCACTTACAAAGAAAAAAAAAGGAAATTAAGCTTTATTTCTGCACCAGAGATGCAAACCCAGCATTCTGCATTTTACTTAAGGAAGACAAGCCTGATCCATCACTGAGAGATAGCCACACATACCACCCATTTCTTACTGCTTCAAAAACACTAAACAGTGGTTGACTTTATGCCCATAAAATACGTGGTGATAAAAAGGGGAATGCACTCACCTGATTTAAAAAGAGCTTGGTCTTATTTCTTCCAGCACAAGTCTCATTTCCAATAAGTCTACTGATGATTAATTTTAATGGCCTTTGATCACACACCCACTTTACCCTATTAGAGACCTCAGAATTTTAAGCTTAAAAACACTGCAATTTGTATTACTATTCAACTCCATAATAACAACAACTGAATTGCATCAAAATTACTATTCCAAACTGATTTTTCCCAGTAACCATAACTCTAAGCAAAGCTCTCACCAGTAACCTTTCCCTGAAAAATTCTATAGGAAATGAAATGTAATACTCTATTATTAAGACTTGTTTTGCAAACAGAAGTGAGAGGGATCACCCAAGCATGCAGAGACATTAAAATGGATCTTACATATATCATTATAAATTTAATAATCTCCATGACGGCTCGAGTTCAAGTTAAAATGAATGTCAGCAAAGCATGACCAATTGATGTTATCCCAGCTGCCACTGAGCCTCACTTGGGGTTACTTTATACATTCAGAGGCCCCAGCTACATGTGCACCAGACACCCAGAGCCAGGAGCAGATGGGAGATGTAGGCTCCTATACCTGTCACCAAGGAGAGACAAACATAATTGCATATTAATTTTGCTGCATCAAAACAATTACAGTCTACTCTGGTGTCACAGGTCGCAAATGTTTTTCCCATCATGCAGTATAATGTTGTACACTTTGGGAGGGAGGAGTGTTCTAGCAGCCCCCAGAAATTAAATCAATAGAAGGATTTTGTTTCAACCCATATTGATTTACTTCAGTCCCAAAATGCTTCCTTGAAAAAAGGAGAAGGAAGACCTTGGCAGCTTGTCAGTTAATAGATCTTCTTTGGTGCAATTAAAATACATTCAGAAGTTCTACTCTGTTCCTCAAATAAATGTTCCCCAAATGCCATTTCTCTCTAAGCAAACAGCTGCATTTTATCCAATTTCTGAAAGTTTTCCAGGCAGCTTAGATTTCTAATGGGGTGGCAGGGAAACCACTTTAATTCTTCAGCAGACTTGATGAAATTGTGACACAAACCTCTCTCTCCCCAAAATTAGACAGCGCTGTTGAACAGCAAAATAAAAGCTGACGGTCGAGTTTTTGTTCAACTCCCTTTTCAACTGAAATAAAACTCAAACAGGGAAAAGGAGCTCTCCACACAACGCTGAACACAGTGTTTTCTATTGCCCATCAAATCAGACTGGAAAGAGACACCAATGATTTATCCAGTAGAAACGTGTCAGGTTTTAAAGTTTGCTTGACTGGTGCCAACAAAACAACTTTCAAGTCCCAGCTGTCCCACAAGCCACAGTTTGTCTGAGGCTGCAGATTCACTGAGGTCAACTTAATGCACCAACCCATTAGGATGAAATAATACAACACTATCCTGACACAAAGAGCTGCCACAAGCACCTGGACAGAGTGAGGTCCAGCAGCTGACATGAGGCACATTCCATTGTACCTTTTGTTTCAAGTCAAAATCACACCTGGCAACTCCGGTAAAATGCAAACACAACCACCAAGACAACGAGGATACTGAAAAGTGTATGACATTTTCAGCCAACTTAAACACCAAGCCCCCAAAAAAGCAATGTTTTAACCTCTCTACTACTGACATCAATTTTAAAAAAAGTTAAACTTAGGATAAAACAATAATCTAACCAGAGTCTGTACATTTCATTTGTGTGTCTCTTCAACAAGTCCCCAAAACCCCAGAGATTTTTCCCTTCTTTCACTCATATTACAATCTCCCCTTCCCTCAGCTCTTTGCTCCTCACATTGGAACAAGCCTCAAGAGAAAGACAAACATTTTCTAAAATATATAATCAGGAGAAGAGATGTACAGCTGGCTAAGCACAGCGAGCAGCAAGTGCAATTGATAAAAGCATTATAAGGAGCTCTTCTGCCACTTGTGTCTCCTTCAGCAATTTAAGCAGAAAGTGCTTCAGCCTTTTGTCACTTACCCTTTTTTGATCTTCCAGTCCATGTGTCACGGTCTTTCTTTTCTGATGTTGGCTGGATTCAGAGCCAGGTTCCATTTCCCAGCTACAAAGACTCTTCCAGTCTCTTTAAGCTTTCTCTAAAAATCCATAGTATCAACAACAAAAAAAATCTAAAAATAATAAAAAAGGCAAAATAATTCCTTCAAACCTCATCCATGTCCTTTATCATCCTTCTAAATTTCTGTTTGCCATCACTGCTCATTGTCTTAACAAGCAGCCATTCCTTCTGTGAGCCTCTGTATCCTACAGTAGCTCAGCTGAAGGTTTCCATGTAGGTGCCTTACAGAAGGATGACAGAGCTGAATCCAAACCCAGTAGTTTGTGCCACATTATTGCTCCATCAGCAGCCTTTTCAGTGCATTCCTGGCACGGATAATTTATATGTCAATAAAGGTGTAAATGTGCATTTAATCCACTGTGTTGATATTATCAGCATCCCTCTCATGGGCCACCTTCTTCCCATAAATCAATGTAAACACTTCACAGTGATAATTGCCTTTTGCAAATCTAGCAGGTGTTAATTACGTAAAATCATCCATGCACGCTTGTCATCTTCTTCTATGTATTCAAACAAATACCTAGAAGGGGGGGAGAAAAGGTAGTTTTTACCAGCTTGAAAGAAAACATAGTTACTGATATTCTTTGCCCACCACCAGGAGCCGCAAATCAGAACTGATACAATAATTTCATGTTTTGAACATGCTACAGTCTTCATGCAAGCTTCTCAAAAGGCTTGGATGCCTGTTTAGTTTGTTCCTTTGCCTTTGGGGCTTCTGGCACAAAAACACTCCAGAACGCACAATGCACACAGAGCTGAGCCCATTCTAACACGGACTGAAGTCTGCAAGGATCAGCCCCAAACTCAGCCTTGCAGGGTTCAAGTCCCTAAAGCCAAACCCATTATCCTTCTGGGTGTCTCGCCCAGGGACCTTCCTCCACCGTCTACAAGGTTACTGTGTGCCACCTCCCAAAATCCTGAGCACAGTGATACATGAATAAACAGGTTCTGTTATTATTTGGGAAAGAAAGCAGTGCCTGAAATCACAGCTTAGCAAGTGAACTACCTTCCACTGCTGTTCTTTTTGTACTGAGAAGCACAAGTTTACTACAAGAGACAAATCACTTCTTGAGTTAATCTGTATGGTGGGATCAATATCAGCAGGCTTCAATATACAGGCACCAGGAAAAACACATTTCCTACACTCAATTCCATAATAAAAATGCCAAGTATTAAATATTAAATTAGCCACCTTAGCTGAGCATGTTATAAGACCACAAATTTAGCTGCATGTTGTTACAAGCCTGGTCACCAGAGAAGCTCCAAACAAAATCCAAACCTGTGTCCTATGTCATAAAGAAGCTAATAGAAAAGAAAATCATCACACATTCTCCCATCACTAGAGGATAAGCAGCATAAAAATTACATTTTCCATAACGGAGTAGAAATGCTTGTTCTACGTGCTGAGGTCCCTTGTTATGCCAAGGCAAAAACCTTGACAAGACAACACATAGAAATGCTGCTTTTGCCTATCACTTCACATGCTCTTTCACTGTTCCTCACCATGAAGCAGTAGGTCATTAACCCAGTTCTTTTTCTTATAAAGAGCACAGGAAAGAACACAACTGATTGCAGCGATGCTGCCATGCTCTGCCACTTGAAAATCATCTAAAAACACATCTAAACCATTTTGCAAAGAAACAAGGAGGTTTCAATTTTTATTTTGAACCAGAATCTCCTCCTGATCTGTGTTTTCAAACCTGTCAATAACCACAAAAATCTAAAAGGTACCTTGAAGGCAGTAAATGGCCTTTGACCTTAGCAACAAATATCACACACCAAAAAAAAACCCCAACTTTTATAAATATCCCTAAGTCCCACTGAGGAAAACTTTTTCCCTCCAGTGATTTCACTGTGATGTGACACATGAGACTGCATCAGTCACATCGTGTAATACCATGCTGGAGTAGCATGACATAACCAGTGCAACTAAGGACAACATGAAAGGTCCCCTCAACTAGGAAAAAGAAAATTATAAAACAAGAAAAAGTGCAATCTCTGAAAGTTCCTGGGCATTCAGTGTTACAGCTGTAACCACCGGGAACAGACAGACTCTCCAGGGAAAACGTGAGTATCTACTTGTATGTACTACTTAGTATATGCCTGTAACCTTAGAGCAGGTATTACAGGTACTTAGTGTCACTGCACCAGTTTGCTACATTAAGCTTCATATATTTAAAAACAAAAGTCTTAACACGGAAAAAAAAAGTATCCTGAAACTTGAAGAACCATTTCTAATCAGTCACTAGACTGAATTTTATTGTTATTATTTCCAGTAAAAAGAAGTTTCACTTTTTAACTCTGCACACACCTAATTGTGGAGACGGATTTATTAATAAATTTAAGATTTCCTGGGGAAACCACAATAGCCAGAGACACTGAAACCAACAAAACCTCAAGGGACCCAAAATCCACGTTACCTCATTCTCCTGCAACTGCAACATCCAGAGCCCCCAGTCAGGCTCTGGACCCAGCTGAGCTACGACTGAAATGCCCCCAGCAATTAAGAGCTGTAAGTGCCTACACCTGATAATGGTTTATACACAAACGGGCTCAATCAACCACAGGTGATTTAACTTTCTTAAATTTAAACCATAAGGGCTGCACCTGAACGTCTCCTAGCAGGGTTCAGCCTCAACACACAGCCCCAAAAAGACCCCACCTGCAGAGAATATGATTCAGAAATACCTCGCCGGGTACCCAGATCCTTGGACTCGTCTCCTGGTTGCCAGTCCTTCATTAAAAGCAGAGCAAATTAACCCAGCTGGGGGGGGGTTCTCATTAAAAAACGAGCAATCTCGCAGCATCAGAAATCCTTCATTCCCTCCCCTAACTTGTGTTTCAGAACAAGCAAGCAAAGCAAATCCACAAGTTCTTTTTTTCTTTTTACACGGAAAACAGAATCCCGGCAGCTTCCAAGTTCCGCGGGTCTGCGAGGCACCCGCGGTGGGAGACAGAACCCTGCGGGGACATCTCCACACAATGCGAGATAAACCACTAATCACGAAAATAATACCAGAGGGCAGCAGAAGCAGCAGCAAGACCCGCCCGGTGGCAAACCCCACCCGAGCCGGGGGCTCAGACCGCGCAAAGCCGGGCTGGGTGGGGGTACCGAGGGACTGACCCCCAAGTTGCGGCCCCACCGCGTCCCGCGGGAGGGAGCGCGGAGGAGCCGCTCCCGCTCCGCGCAGGGGATGGGGCAGAGCCCCCCGGGAGCGCCTTCCCTCCTTCCCTCCTTCCCTCCTTCCCTCCTTCCCTCCCTCCCGCCGGAGCCGCTCCCCGGGCCGGGCACGGCTCCGCCCGCCCACCCGCGGCTCTCCCTCCGCCGGGACAAACTTTCGCATCCCCGCTCGGCGCCGGGCGCGTCCCCGCCGGTACCTGCCGGGGCTGCTGCGGCGGCGCGGGCGGCCCTGGGCGCTGCTGCTCCCGCGGGCCGGCGGCCCATGCGGCCGGGGCAGGGCGAGGGGCCGCCCTGCACGCCCGGCTCCGCTTCCAGCTCCGCCGCTCCGCCGCCGCCACAACTCACTTCTCCCGTCGCCAGGACAACGACCGCCCGCCCCTCGCCGTGCCCCCTCCTTCCCGGCAGCGCCGCGCCCACGGGGGCGGGCACGGCCGTGGGTGGGAGGGGGATGCGGCCGGCCGAGCCCGGGAGGAGCCGCTCCAGGGTGGATGGAGAGCAGCGCCGGTGGGAGCTCCCGCACGGTTCCCCCCGCACGGTCCCCGCACGGCCCCGGCCACTCGCGATCACGCCACGCCACGTCACGCCACGCCAAGCGCTGGGCTCCGGACCGGGCTGACCGAGCACACCCTTGCCCAGAAAGCAGCCCCCGACACCCTCCTGCATCACCTGCCCGAGGAAAGCCTCCGACGCCGCGATGTGGCCAGCAGAGCGGTACAGGCGTGCTCTCGGACAGAGCGTGTCATGTCCCCTGTGTGCCCAGCCCGCTGTCCTACATCCCATCCCATGGCTTGGGATGGAGCAGAGTCACTGCAGCACCAGTACAGAGAACTGGGCACACGGGTCCGGGGGATGCTACTCAAGAGATGCCACAAGGCTCTGTTGCACATACAGCACTATTCATGCAATATATTGTTGGTACCAAACACATCTCGATTAGTTGTATTCAAAAAAAAAAAAAACCAACATAAACAAGGTGTCACCCTCTCATTAGTGCATATCCATGCATTAGGCCCTGAGATTAGCTCAGTTAGTTCGTCAGTGCATGGTGCTCATAACACCAAAATTGTGGGTTCAATCTCTCTATGGGCCAGTCACTTACAAGCTGGACTTTGATGATCCTTGTGGGTCCCTTCCAAGTCAGGATATTCTGTGAAATTACTGAAGCAGGGCCAGCCTGCTCTGGAGCCCCACAGGCTTTAACAAACCAGAGCTAATAAGCCAGGCTGGGTGGAAGTTCACTCCTCACAGAGGCACTTAGACAGCAGTTCTAGAAATTATGTGTACCCTGCACCCCAGAAGGTTCAGCAGCAGTCAGCTCTGGTCCAACATGAGTGTCTGGCCTGTGCTGGTGGCCGTGCCAGCACGTGCCTGTGCCCCAGCAGACCTCAAACAACCCCTTGTTGTCTTGGTCACCCCATATCTGAGCTAACCTGGTCCACACAGCTTCTGTGGAGAAGCCAAAGAAATGCTACCAAATACCACCACAGATGGAAAATACATGAGTTGTATAGAAAGGTTTAGCCTCAAACTGAAATACTCTTTTTATGGTAGGAATGCTGTAACCCACTGTGTTTGGAGCAGAATGTTACCATCAAAGTCAGGGCTGGCTAGAGGCCACAGAAGTTGGTGGTGCTGAGGGACTGTGGGTTTCTGAAGGCAATCAGCTCACCATGGTTCACTGCCTGCTCTGACCACAGCCCAAGAAACCCAGGATAGCCACTGCCAACCACCTTTTGGGACACGCCAATGTGAAAGAGGAATGGTTCCTGTTCCTCAGGTGCAGCACCAGCCTTCACCCTCCCTCTCCTGGCATCAGCTCAGGTTTTCAAGGCATCCTCTTCATTTTCTATCTAAACTTCCTAGTTAGTCCTGTGTTTGACTCTCCTTCTGTGGCACCTCCTCATTCTTGGAGAAGAAACATCAGTTCACCCCCAAATAAAATAATGGCTACAATGTCACTCTGCTTTTCATAGAATCATAGAATGGATTGGGTTGGAAAAGACCTCCGAGATCATCAAGTCCAACCCTTGGTCCAACTCCAGTCCCTTTACCAGATCATGGCACTCAATGCCACGGCCAATCTCAGTTTAAAAACTTTTATCTTGATCCTCAAGGCTGTGGATTCAGCAGAACTACAGCTTTCAGCCCAGTATTCAGAACATCTGCTAACATGAACACCAGTAAATAAAATTTAAATCTCATTTAGACCATTTCTTTAGTTCTGTACTTTAAATGTTCAAGAATGTGGCCTCTGTAAAAAGTAGCCCATGGACTTGGGTTGCCTGAGGTTTTCTTTAAGCTTACCTGGAAAAATAAGATGTCACAAACATCTGGGCTGCTGTGGCTTTTGGGACCTTTAAGGACAACATGGCTTGCAGGAATCTTCACCACGATGCTGAGTCTTGCCTGTGTTCCAAGGCCTTTGCAAGAATTTGGTGCACTTGCTGAATGCCATCTCCTGTGGAAGATGAAATTCCCATCTATGTGTGACTCAGCTGCCATTTTTTGTGTAGATATTTCACATATAGGCAACAGGAATGAGAAATTAAAACAAACTGGTTCCTTGGCAAATTAAGGGGGTGTTTTAGCATGGTAAGAGATGGTTTATAATACATTAGTGAGAAACCCTGCTTCTACTGTAACATTTTTATGTTTAGAAAATCTTTTAAAATATATGGCTAGAGGTAGAAAAGAAGATTAGAACAGCTTAGTCTGTGATAAAGGAAATTTTCAATTCAATGGGACTGCTGTAAAGGCCCTTATTTATTTTTCTCAGCAGTTGCATTTTGCCTTTCACTGGCTTGCCTGCAGCTTTAGTTGCTGTGGAGGTTTTCTTCTGTAAATTCTTCAAAGTGATGGATTTTCCCTTTGAAAGGACTCCTGGCTGCAGCGAGCTACACAAGTGTAACCTTTTTTTATTTTTTTCCTGTGCACATGTGATGGTTTGAGCTTTGAAAAGATGTGTGTACTGCCACCTCTTTTGTTAATTTGCATGCCAAGAGCCTGAAAATTTGCATTACTGGTTTCATACTCCCCAGCTGAAAGGCAAGGACAGTGATCTCCTACTATTCACAGTTAAAGGTCATCTGAAATATATATTCCTCTCTAGCTCAGAACAGGGAGCCATCCAGCATTTTATCAATCAAAGAAGCACATTTTATTGATTAAATGTTATGGTTGTAGCAAGGAGCACTAACATACAAGGTGTTGCACATATGTACCCTCACTGGTGCTTACGATCTAGAGAGACAAAAGGCAAGCGAAAAAAACCCACAACATTTTAATCTCTGTTTTAAAAGCAGAAAGCTGTGGCACAGAGCTGATGAATTTGCCAGGATCACATCTCCCAGCTAACATCACCATCTTAACCACAAGCTATTCCCCTTCCTCTCAGCTCTTATCCTTTTGACATGTTCCAGCCTGTTAGATGGGTAAAAGTAATCATGTGTTGTTACAGCCTTGGACTCTTAAAAAATAGTGCTCAAAGCCCAAGTTCTTATAGGACACTAACCCAGTAATAATTCTCTTATTTAAGAGTCCATACAGAACCACAGGTAACAGTCACTGACCTATAAAAATCAGTAACAAAGCACTTTAAACACACACCTTTAGTCTAGGGATAATGCCACTCAAATCCCAACACAACTCCTATGAAAAAACCATTTAGTATGTTCACAGAAGTGAAGTGATGGAGGGTAGGAGCACCAGCCTGGGACTTGGGACTCCTGAACCTTTCAGCTTTATGTCATCTAAGCCCACCCTGGGTACTGTGGAAGCTCAGTGGGTTCCCACAGGATAAAATCTAAATGCCAGCCATGCCTGGAAATGCGTTAAATCAAAGACTGCCTTTTACCACAAACTCACAGGAATTCTGCTAAATGAGCCCTTGATCTTAGCTGGGGCTGTGAGATACCAAGTCCCCAGGGACTATTCCTGGCCATGCTTTGGAATTGTGATCCCAGCACGGACAGCAGGGTCTGGCCCAATGCAGTTTAATTACCACTGCAATACAAGGCTATTTAAATGCTGTGAAAGCCATGATGCCACAACCCCACTCTTTGCCATCAGCATTTGAAAATACGAGGCTTCCTTTGCAAATGCCTTTTTTCTGACACTCTGAAATGTCACAGAAAGTTCAGTTCCAAAACATTAAAAGATGCCTAAAAATACTGAGTATTATTCTTAAAGAGCTAGCTTGTGTTGTAAGTAAAAAATGTTTCATAATTAGAAAACAAAACATTCATGAAGAGCTACATGCAATTCATCATCTAAAGAATTTAAATCCTTTAACTTCAGATAATTCAGCTTTGATCCTAAGACTGTAAGACTCAACATTTCCTGAGGTATTTTCACAGACTTTTCAGGACAATCTCGAGTTCATTTTTCTGTGTGTCTGTTGCAGGGTCTAGTAAAGCATTCTGTTATAAAACTGATGGTTGCAGTGGTAGGAGTGTTCAGAAAGCAGAAAAACAGGGATGTTAAACTAAAATAGCAAAGCTGTCATTAATTTTTCAGCTTCTGTTGTGTACCTTTTAGCTTTTGGCTGTAGCTAATCAATTTGAATGTTCATGTAAGTTCTGACTTTAGGCAATGAATTTTTAAAAATGTTTTATTTTGCATTTTTAAGATGTTATTTTGTATTGCATGTGCATTACGAAAAGTTGTTGCTTTTGGGGAAAGAATGCATCCTTAGAATCTATTTACATCTCTGAAATCCAATATAATCTTTGAAAGATTAAATCTTAAAATAGCTAATGGATTTTCTTTGGAACTATCAGATGCTGTCATTCTTTTTGTTTTGTCATAAGAGGGATTGTTTTGCTTTCTAAATATGAAAGATTTCTTTAAAAAACATTTAGGTTTGGAAAATTAAACCAACTGTTAATCAATGGAATGAGACAGATACATAATATCTTAGATGTTTCACCCATTTATCCCTCCTGTGATCTGAAAACCATTAGACTAAAAAGAAAGTTCAAACACCAAAATTTAAATGGCAGTTTTAAAGGGAAAAGGAGAGCTGTTATCTAAGAATTACATCCCCCCTGTACTTGTTGAAAGGTGGGTACCTCTCCCTCCTCGGTAGGAAAGACATGGATTCCTCACTCATGGATCAAGTGTAGCTGGTTAGAGACAATAAACCATCACAAGAGCATGTCACAGCAGTGGTTTACAAGAACTAACAATTTACTCCACAGTGCCTTATATCTTAGTTAAATACTCTAAAACAACCCTCTGTCAGCTGTTGACACTGTTATCTAGCATCTCTTTCATCCTCCGAGTTGTCACTTTGTATTTCCATGGCTGGAATCCATACCTCCTCAAAGCAGCCCTTGTCCATGGACAGCCAGCATCCTCCATGGGCACTTGTCATTACAGGGAAGCACCTTTGCAAGCATTAAGCTGAGATTTTGGTGAGCCAATGCCCCGAGACTTCACCAGTGCCCCTATCCTGCCAAAGCAACCTGCTCTCCTTTAGCCAGTATGGATGTTCTCTGAGGGTATCAGAGTTTTTTAGTAAGTGGCATCATGCAACACTGTGATTCCATCACTATCAAGTCATTACTTTGGATCATGGCACCAAAATCTTGGAATTGGCTTGTGTGCTTTAAAACAGAGGTAGGAAGATGCAACTTGATCACACTTGTTTAATCCTTGCTTGTTGGCAGGTGAGGCTCAGGGCAGGCCTCAGTTGTTTGTCTGCACTCCCAAGGTCTTCCTTGAACATCTGCCAGATGTGGTGGCATTCCTAAAATTCTCTCTGCTGTTCGTGTCTCCTTGGCGTCTGAAGCCCAGCTGCATAATTGGAAACAAACCTTTCCCTGGGCTGCCAAAGGAAGTGGGATGTGTGAACCCTCACACCACACTCTCCTCAGCCTGAGACTGCTGTGTCAGTGAAGGATTCAGCAGGGATATCACTAACCATGGACACCTTCACGGGGCAAGGTGGCTTTCAGTGTCATTCAATTCAGCATTGGTGAGGCCACACCTTGAGTGTTGTGTTCAGTTCTGGGCCCCTCAGGTCAGGAAAGAGATTGAGGGGCTGGA
>JAWWLZ010000172.1:2976933-2986950 GCA_035041345.1 Poliocrania exsul | reverse complement strand
CCGTGGCACTGAGTGCCATGATCTGGTAAAGGGACTGGAGTTGGCCCAAGGGTTGGACTTGATGATCTCGAAGGTCTCTTCCAACCCAACTGATTCCATGATTCTAATGCAAAGTCCATCAAGAGAGGCCAGCCTGACCTGTCACACACTTGTGCAGCTTTTGCCTGGGGTAGAGTTCATTTTCTTCCAGTGGCTGTGTTTTGGAATCATGCTGAACACAGGGCTGATCACACAGAGATGATTTGTTATTGCTGAGCAGGACTTGCACAGAGCCAAGGCCTTTGCTGCTTCTCGTGCTGCCACACTGGAGAGGAATTTGGGGGTGAGTGGGAGGTGGGGAGTGGACACAGCCAGGACAGGTGACCCCAACTGGCCAAATGGACATTTCAGACCATCTGACACCATGCTCAGGATATAAAGTGGGGTGAAGGAGGAAGGGGGGATGTTGGGAGTACTGGTGTTTGTCTTCCCAAGAAGATGATGGTGCGGTGATGGGGCCCTGCTCTGCTGGAGGTGGCTGAGCACCTGCCTGCCATGGGAAGCTGTGAGTGGATGCCTTGTTTTGCTTTGCTTGTGAGCAGAGCTTTTGTTTTTCCTGTTAAACTGTCTTTATCTTAAGCCACAAGTTTTCCAGCTTTTACCCTTCCTATTCTTTCCCCAGTCTTGCTGGTGAGTGAGTGGCTGCGTGGGGTGGGGTGAGTGCTTTGTCACCTCGCAATTTTCAAGACCTGAGGTCTTTGTTTTGCTTGAATGAGACACCTTGAGAGTGTCTCAGGAGAGCTACATTCAAATGAGTTCTCCAAAACACATTTTCCTTGTCTTCTTTTATCTGAATGGAATGTGTCTTACAAGTTAGTCATCTATTCTGCAAAAGGCTATAAAAGACTGCATATAAACATGTTTAATGAAGCTGAATACTGCAAGCATAAGCAGCAAAAATATTTTGTTTACTTAACATTTATACACACTCAAGTGAAAGCTTGTTAAGTTTGGTTGGCTGAGCTTGTTTTCAAAAGGGACCTAGAAGGCTGAAAAAGTTAAATAAATCAACATGTGCATAACAACACAATCATTCATATTAGCATTCTAGTTAAGTCAATGATTAATTCTCCTTTGAGGATGAAGTGGTGGTAAAACAACTCCAGTCTAATATATAATAACAACTCCAGTAGCAATATTACAGTCAACTCAAAATTCCAGATTATATCAGCACATGCTTATGTAGTACAGGAGAAACTTTCAGAGCTAAAGTTTAAAGAGAAATCTGAATAACCATATGCTTATTTGAGTATTTCAATATAGATTGAAACTGGCTGCTCTCCACAACTGGCTTGTAGATATCTGCTCTGTCTGCAAATAAAGAGGTCACTAGAGTTTTCTCCTGACTTTAAAAGGCTCAACTGGAAGAGCAGGATAATGTCACAGCAGCAGCAGAAAGGACAAGGTCTGAAATACATTGGCTGTTGCCAGAAATAAATAGGAACTCCAGTGGGAAGATGAGAGACACTACAAAGGTATGTTTTTAAAAACATAACTAACTGCTCTGTCTTGGACCATCTGGGTATCATGAATGTTGTGAGCATTGAGTACAGGTTGGTGGGGTTTTTCACCCCTGGTAAAGAGTTCCCCATCGTATTTGTCAGTAAAAACTGCAGTAACACAAAGCATTGCCCAGCTGGCTGCTGTAAAACCAGCATTGGAGAGAAAACTGAAACCTTCTGCTGAAGACTGGTCTTTCCCTCTGACACAGAACACAGGAAACAGTGGAGGCAGTGAAGGATAGTATGGGATGACCCTTGTGGATTAAGAGGGTGATATGGAATACCTGAGAAAAGCAACACTCCACAGATTTTAGTTAATGGCTACAATAAAGAGAGAATTTCTTATCTTAGCAGGCCTGGGGAATGGCACTTCCAATATCCAAACCAAGAAGCTGAGGTGGCAACTCTTGTGTCCTTGCTTGGCGTCTGTCCTTAAACATGTGTACTCCAAGGTCTCAAAAAGGCCATTGGCTTACCTCTGTTGGGATCATTAACAGTTCTTACCCTCCCTTCTCTCCAGTTTTCTTTGTAGGGCAAAAGAAGCTGATGGGAATGACCATGGACACTCTTTTAACTGCAGAGATGGAATGGAAACAGGAGCAGCTGAGTTAATGGATGATCTAATTCTGCAGGATGAAAGTTGGGAGGCAAAGATATTCTCTGCCTGGATAAAGCCCTGAGACACCTGAGCTGATGTCACAGCTGACCTTACTCAGATCACAAGGCTGGACTCGAGATCTTCTGAGATCGTTCTAACCTGAGTTATCCAACCATCCTATGAAAACAGAGAATCTGCTTAACAGAAGCCAACACAGGTGTTGGGATAGAGAAGGTGGTTTCCATTTAGATAATAAATGATGCCTTTTGTAAAGTTTGTGTTATGCCAGTTATTTCAGTCTGAAGTGACTTAAACCTGATAGAGGAACTTCTGTTTTCCTAATATAACCCTACAGAGAAAGCAGTATGAACCTTTCAACACTGATGCAGTCCTACAAGATGCAGCTGGATATAACCAGGACCACATTTTAATTGGGGAAGTGCAGAATAGAAGATTAAAAACATTGCTAAGAAGTTTTTACATTAACTTTTCTAATATGAAAAGGATTCTTTAAAAAATGGGCATTTGTAACCTCATGTTATCTGTACATCAAAGGAAAATGTATTTTCCTTGATTCTAAGGTAAGTTTATATGATTACAAAGATCTTCCTGAACAGGTGAGGTAAGGGAGGGAGAGATGGAGGTTGTGAGTTCATGTTTTCCCTTTAATATTTTCCACTTCTATAATCTCTTTTATCTAAGGATTTCAAAGCACTCTACGGACGTTAATGAATTAAGATTCACAGGAGTTCTGAGAGAAAAGATAATGGTTTAAAGACTGAAATTCAAAGAGATGAATGGATATAAATGGGAAATAGCATTCCTAAAATATCATATAGTATTCAGACCATATGGAAAATTCCCTGTTTTCCTCTTTCTGTCCTATTTGCCTTCAAGGAAAGCTGGTAAGAACTGTTTACACACGGACAGTTGGGATACGAAAACAAACAGAGACAGAAGATATTTAAAGAGAATTTCCTGTATTTTACCTTGTGCCTATTTCTTCCTGTCCTTTCACTGGATGTCAGTGAGAGGGATCTTGTTTTGTCTTCTCCCTGCAGCCCTGTGGGAATGCAGTGGTAGCAGAAATAACAGGGAATAGACCAGATTGCAAAATCACAGGTTGTTTTGAACATGTTAAACTTAATTTCAGCCTATAGAGGTAATGGATCTTACAGAATACTTTCATATTGAAATGTGTTTGCTCTACAAATTACAACATTCAAGACTATATGAAATCACTTAAACAAGACACTAGAGTTGGAGAAAGGCTCTCCTGCTCAGAATGAAACCCACTGTCTGAACACAGAGGCCACAGCAACAGGGAAGGGGTCTCGGGGCTCACTGGAATGCACAGAATACAGAACATTAAAATGCACTTACCTCTTTAATCCAGCTCAATCCCCGAGCCTTTGCTAACCTGACAGCTTTTGTATATAAATAATTCTATTGATAGTTGGCAGAATTCACCCCAAAGGATGCACTATCTCGTGCATTGATAAAAACAGCATCTTTCAGAAAGCAAGAGAAGCCCTTGATGCGCTGGGACACGGAATTTCAGGAGGTCTGTGAAGTCTTGCAACTTTTCTTCCCCTTTTATGTTTCCATTGGTCACAGTTACACTTTCCTCTCAAACACATTTGTAGTTCTCCAAGCTGTAAAAATTTATAAGCAGGCCCCAAAGGGAAAGTGTCTTGTATCTTCCAAGGAGAATATCTGCAGTAATCATGTAATGAGAGATGTCTCTTGATGTACAGCTTTCATTTGAGAAGAGTCAACAGTCATGTTCAGGGCATGTAATTTCCTAACTCAGAAGTTCTTGCTGTCCTGGGGCATTAGGAAATGAACCTCTTTGCAATTCAATTTTTTTTCCAAATTGTTTTTTTAGTTCATACTCTGAACAGAGCAAGAAACTGAGAAGTATCTACTTGCAGAGAAAATATCTTCACATCAGTCAAGGAAACCTGCAATTACAAGTGGAGGCTCCTTTCACACTCTATAAAAAGCAAACAAGACCTGAGTTATAATGCATGCATATTAGACTTTATTTACAATTATAATAATCAAGCTTCAAGATAAACATCTAGGAGCAAGTTTTCTTTCCTGTAGGAGAACACCATTCCATGTGTTCAAATATGAGAACTCCTGAGCCACTTTGGCCAGCAAGTATTTGGTGCAAAAGTGCAGCATCATTTAAAGACCTTCCTCCCCTTTGCCCTGGTGCTGCAACACCTCCCCACCTCTACAGAGAGAGTATGGCAAGCTGAAAAGATGTCTAGCCCCAAATCAATATCACTATGCAGATAAACCAGGAATGGCAGCACTGTAACAAGCCAGGAGCATCTCTCCCTCTAAAACTAAAGTCTCAGAAAATAAAAGCAGATGTACCAAGTCATGCCAAAGCCCAGTTTTGTTCAATCTCCTATCCCTAACAGAGCTCAGTAACCAAAGCCTGTGAGAAGACACAACAAACCAAGCACAGTTATATTTATGGACTGTGTAGTCCCAGCCTCCAGCAATTTGTGGCTCATAGCCTGGGCCAGGCAATGCCTCTTGTTCTTGTATTAGAAAGGAGAGCAAATGAATACTCCTAAATCTTCTGGGCTTTATCACAAAAATCTGCCCTTAGATTTGCTTGTATGACTCACTCAGAGTTCTCTCATAATTTAATTATTTCTATAACACTATTAAGTACTAATTCAAATACTACTTCTAAAATACAACTGGTACAAGTTCCTCTGCTGCCCTGGGTTTCCCAAGCTGGCCAGGCAAACTCAAGAAAGCAAGAATAAGTCTGAGATTAGAATTCTGGTGGTCCTTGTTCCAAGCAGAGGCATTCAGTGTCTCAGTGAGGCTGCAGCTTGGTCTCTGGATAACTGAGTGACCCTACAGTGGCACATACAAATAACAGTGATTTGAGATGCACATCAAAGACAGTTTCAACCAGAATTATACAAATCCTATGAGGAATAAAGGAAACAGATTTTTCCCCAAGACAGGTTAGCAGAATATTGGGCTGTCTTCTTGTTCACTGCTGCTGTTGTCCAACCCACCTGCTGCAGTCTCTCCCTATTTTGTAAACTGTAAACCTATCAATGATTGCTTGTTATCACATCTTGTCATATTTAAACCGCATACAGTCAGACTTTCATTTCAGCTAACAAGAACTTCCCTTGTTTGCAAGTACCTGCTCCCATGCTACCTGAATCAGTCCCAGCAGTTACAGAAAACTAAAACCCATCCCAACATCAACCATAATTTACTGAAGCACCAAACAAACCTAATATATTTATTTTATACTGGCAGGCCTAACATGTGACATGTTTAAACACGTAAAATATTTTCAGGGGAAGGAAAAGGCAGGTGAAGGAGAGTTGCAGATGAACCTAAAACACCTCTGTGTATAAAACAGCTGTTAACACAAGTGCTGAATGAACCAGACAAGAAGGAGCGTGAGAAAAAAGAGCAGGAGCCAGAGCATGAGGTGGCCCTGCCTGTCTGCAGTGCTGAGTTGCTGTGGATGGGCCAAAATGGGCCTCAGTTTGGTGGCAACATGCACCTCAGGTGAACATCTTCCTGCCTTTCTATAAACTGTGAGAGCAAAGCTGAAGAAGAGTAGAAACAAAATGCAAGGGGTACCCACAACTGGGTGGTGTTTATTTTGGCCAAGTTCTTCTTCACATTGAATGTCTCCTAGACTTTTTGAAGCAAGGAACCTTCTTTTTTTTTTGAGGTTTGTAATAAAATTAATACCAATTAAAGATCATTGTATTTCTTTGGTAATTTCACCTAAACCCACCTGCTGGTGCTTATGCCTTGTAGGATAAGTTTCTCTTTGTGACTTGCTTGCAAAGACCAGGTGCTTGAAAACACCAAATCTCTGTATCAATCATGTAAATACAAACATGTTTGCTTTCCCACTTTCCAACTTAATTTGTTAATTTATTTTTTGTTTAATTTTATTATTTTTTCTGTCTGAGTGGGGGAAAGGGGGAGTGGAGCAAAGAATGTTATGACTATTGACCTGAGACAGTCTCCTGGAAATAATCTAACAGCAGGGAACAGCAAGTCCTTTTCAAAGCCAATGAAGCAAGGAAATGCTGTTGACCAAGCTATTGTGAGAGATTTGATGGAAGGGAGGGGGGAAAATTATGGAAAAGAGGGAAGAGAAAGGATAAAACTATGCCTCAAACTCATACTTACTATTTCCTTTAAAAGAAAATCACCTATTTTCAAGGCCATCACTTTCATGCTACCTCTATTGTAATTAAACCTTGTCCCAAAGAGATGCAGCTTTAGTGGCTGTCAGATGCCATGATTAGGTTTATGACTGCAGGAGTTTTGCTCACAGCAAGCTGTGATACACAGCCTTGGATTTTCCTTGCATGTCTCTCCTCATAATGCCTTGTGGTAGCTTGGAAAGACAAGACAATATTTGTGTAGAGTCTGTTTACATCCTTCTTGGGGGGGCTCTATGTTTTCTCACTGTCTGAGACTTAAAAATTCTGAAGTCTTCACATGTTTGTTTAGATGCACTTCAATTGTGCATGAACAAGAGGGGAAAAACCAACCAACCAAATCCTACTCCTCCTCCAAATGGGATCAGCAGCAGCCAGCACTGCCAGGACCACTTTCACTGGGAATTTATGGCCTTAGAGAGACCCTGAGGGTGAGGAGGACTTTGCTCAGACACGTTTGGTTTGTGTTACTTCAAGATGCTGCTGCCAGTCCCAGCTGGGTCAAGCACTGCAGCAAAGTTGGCCCTAGGAAGACAAATAGTGCAGATTTTAACTATTTGTTTTCTACAGATACTTTTTCTCTACAAAACCCCTTTTGCTTCAAATTACAATGGACAATAATGATATATTGTTGGATCTACACCTAATGCTAGTTAAAAACATAATAAAATGCCCATATAAGCTCTCAGATAAACAACACTCACCATCTTAAATAACTTAGGAAAGACTGTAGATGATGGTTTTGTGAGAGAAACTTCCCACTCAGGATTTGGGTTTTGTTTGTGTTTAATGATCTTTGGTTCTTTTTGCTGGCCCTTCATTCTTTTTGTGCATGTGCACAGGCACATGGAGTAGTTTCTCACTGAAATACAAAACCCTCGATGTTAATTCATCTTTTGAGTTAATCCATTTACACTGAAAGCCAAGAGACTGGAATTATTATTGTTGGGGGCTGACAGTTGGGGCCTCCCTCAGGAACCCGTGGCAGTGGATTTGACTTCCCTCATTCCTCATCATTTTCCCCACATCAACCCACTCATCTAAACTGTACATAAACAAAGGGAGGTTATTGTTTGTGAGTGTTAGAAAATTCAAAACTGAAGCTGTGGATGAACTCTGCCTTTTATTTATGGTGTTAGTTGGTGAAACAGGCGGTATTTTCCCACCACATCATAAAGGAGAGTGGAATCCTGCTCTAAACTGTCAGAAATCATCTATTCTTATTACTCAGATATGTGTAGCCACTATTCACACAGAGCAACTTTGTGAATAAGTTAGCACATATTTACATTTTTAATCATGATATCACACTTTAGGATTCTTTCTTTAAGGACAAATTCTCTGGTTATTTCAAGAAATAAAAACCTGAACAGAGCATGCAGGTTTTAAGAACTTTGTACAGTTATCTATAAAAGAAATTTCCTCTACTGTATCAAAGGCAGATGTTCTGCAGAAGCACCAACACCAATGTGCAGGAAAAAAAAAAGTCTGAACTATTGATGAAATAATGAAGATACTTTTCCACATATTTAGGTATCAAATAAATAGCCTAGAAAAAATGTAATGAAAGAATAAAGAAAAAGACTAAACAAAAAAGCCACAAACCACCTTTTGGGATGAAAGCAAGCATGTGTAATGGGAGCCCAAAGGGTAATATATTCACAAGGCTGTAAGTGCTGAAAATGAAGGCTTGGAATGAAAGCAGCTCTTCAGCCATAACTCTGCTCTCACTAACATAAAGCTATAATCTTTTTTCCTATGTTCTCATTATTATCTGAGCACTAAGTGTCAGTTAAGATGTAAGAGAGCAGGAATTTTCAGTGGGGTGGAAATCTTTCCTGCCTGTTTTCTTACATACAAGAATGTTACAATTTTGTCGTGGCTTTTAACTAATCTTGGGTTTGCTGCTGCTCTGACAACCTTTTAAGGAGGTAGAATGTGAAATGAAATGATCCTGTTACACTCTAAGAGACTGAAAGTACTTCTTATTTAACTCAAAGTAACAGTTTCAATATTAACACTGGAGAGGTTCAAACCCATATTTGTGATGAAATTGTGAAAGAAGCAAAGCAGATTTATTAGCAAGCAGGAAGGGACACCAGCTCAAGCTTCTCATACCTTTCTTTCTATTTTGAGGACTGAAAGGAAAAATGCAACTGCCTGCAGTAAAAAAATTCCTTTGTTTTACAAATTTTCTTATTAGTACCAGAAAGAATATGGTATTTTTGCCTAACTGTTTTACAGGAGAGAAAATAGAAGTGTTGCAAAGGGAAATTATTTATGAAAAAGGTTCTCCTCATCCACAATCTGTCACTCTTTTATAACACAACTCCTCTAAGAATAGTCTCAGTGGAGTTTGCAGCACTGTTTAAGGAATAAAATATTAATGAGAGCAAGAAAGAAAACAAAACATATCCATGAGTTAGCAGTCAGGCTCGACCTGCTGTTTGTTTCACTTGTTGGGTGTTTACAAGGTTTCAGGGTTAAGGCAGACTATGGATTTTAGTGGGATACCTGAATTTTGAAGTGTCTCACCCTGCAGAGAAGAAGCATAAAGAAATATGGATTCACTGTATTCATTTACTTGCTCTTTGAGCAAAAAGACTCTTTGGCTGTAATTTCTACTATGTGTGCAACATTTTATTCTCTGTAAAAAGTACTCATGCAAATGATAAATATATATATAGAGAGAGAGGTACTTTAATTTAAATATTTGTTAACTGCTTCCATGAGACATAAATGTAGCTGACCAGGCAGGGACAAAATAGCTCTCCCTATCCTAGAAGGATACAAAATTGAGTTTACACAAAAATTTGTAGCTCAGAGTATACCATATGATGCTTTTCAAACAAGCAAACTATACATTGTCTTTGGGGGTAACTTCTTAGAAAGTTGTTGTATTCAGGGTCTTCTGCATTGATCAGTTAGACCTTAATAAGGCAGAAAGTCTGTTATATTTTACTACAGACACTAGATTTCCCATCCAGTATTTAACAATCTAGTGCACAAAAACCAGTATCTCATTGACACTCATCTCTGTTTACTGGGCAAATTTATTTAGTTCTATTTTACATGGCTCTTACAGGGACAAGGGACTCCTTCTTCATCCCTCTCCCTACAACTGGAGAAATCATTAATACAGCAAAAAAATCTCCAAAAAGAAGTTTCTCTCTGTAAGGAATGGTCTTCAGCCACTGCACAGCATGAGCTGGAGGATGAAACAACCTTTTTAACCCTATTTATCCACAAACATTTTCTTAAGGAATAGCCCAGATCACTGAATTCAAGTTTTAAATCCACACAAGAAAAATTACACTCCACCTATCCCAGAGAAGGTGAATTAAAAATATCACCAGTACAGTTTCAGCTCCGCTCCCAGCGAGACCTTATTGTACCACTGATCAGTCTTACACGAGGCTTTGGGTTGGTGGTTTTTTTAGTTAACAGTAAAATGAAGAAGTAAAGTTTAGGATTCAAAGTGTTCTCATCCCAAAGAGTTTCTGTGCCAACAGTGTGCCCAGGTGGCTAAGAAGGCCAAGGGAATCCTGGCCTGGATCCAAACCAGCGTGGCCAGCAGGCCCAGGGCAGTGACCCTTCCCCTGGACTCTGCCTTGGGGAGGCCACACCTTGAGTGTTGTGT
>JAWWLZ010000172.1:2964373-2976833 GCA_035041345.1 Poliocrania exsul | reverse complement strand
AGGGGGTGGATTCCCCATCCCTGGAGGTTTTTCAACTGAGCTTGGCCATGGCACTGAGTGCCATGATCTGGTAAAGGTACTGGAGTTGGCCCAAGGGTTGGACTTGATGATCTGGGAGGTCTTTTCCAACCCAATCCATTCTATGATTCTCCACTCTGAGGTAACCAGGCAATAAAATCCTTCACTCACTCACAAGGAAAGCACTCAGAGTTGCAGTCATGCATCTGTGCTTCGGGGCATTGTCTTCTAGTTCCTCAATTTCACACTTTGCTAGAAGCACAGTGACAGCAAGTTTCAATTACTCACATCTCAAACACTTACCAGTATTGATGAGCCTGAACTGCAGCATTTCAATCTGCACTTCTGATATGGTGACAGTCTCATTTTGCACTTTCTTATGCTGTCTGGTTATTGTTGTTTTGGACATAGATTTCTGAATCCTGAAGAGACACGTTAAAGCAGGAATATGGCAACAGGCACATTACTTATTACACACCACCTAAATGTGGTAGCTTTCCTCAGAAAAGAAAAAGCATTTCTTGCTTTAACCTTAGAAGAAATGAAATGCCACAAGTAATGACAGAAAGCAACGTTTTAAAATACTAAGTGGTTGCTCTGTTTATTCATACCCATGGAAATTACGTGTTGGTTTGCCACGTGCACAAATGGACTCACATCCATAAATTGCAAGTAATTCAGCAAAGTTTCCTGCAGTACTGTTAGCTCATTTTTGGGGCCTGTCAGCTCTGGTAGCATCACCCCCATGGCCTCAGTGGGAGATGGGAATCAGTCCAAAGGATCATCTAAGGAAGCACAGCCGTGTAACGTATCACTACAGCAACCCCTCAGCTGATACAGCAGCAGCTAACTAGTGTAGACTTCCACCCTGGAGCCATTTCTACATGAATACAGCTCTGAGTTATTGCAGCCTGAGCTAAACTCGCTCTTATCTCTCCCAGAAATAGCTTAGTGATCAGGAAGTCCCAACTCCAGGACTAGCTTTCCTGTTACTTTACAGTTAGGAAAAATAATAGCCATGTTCAGTATTTAATGGTCATCTATTCTCTCCCATGCTCCCCCTTACTCCAGGAAAACAAAGAAATGTTGAAACATGTCTGCAGCTGGAGTTCACTCAACATTTCTATAATTATCCCTGCTGAGAAACTCATTTTAGAGAGGGTTGGGGTTTTTTCCACAGAGAAGGGAAAACAGATTAATTCCTTGGCAACAAAATTCTAATTAATCAAAAATGTGGCTCTATTCATATTTAGCTCCTTCATTACAATAAAATATCAGATGTTTACTGCTGAAATTATAGTCTTGATTCAACTCAGGTGGCTCTTAAGATTTAATTATAAAAATAAAAATTAGGTTTATTGACTCTGCACAAGTGTTTATCTCAATCTCTGATTCACTGAGTACAGAAAGAAATGATTTAACACAAGGCAGGACTTTCTGCAAATCACTGGAGAAACATGTTTATCTCCAGCCCAACAGTCTGTCAATCAGTCTGGCAAACCATCCCCACGTCAGCAGCACAGAAATGGCCTTGCACTGCCTGATTCATCCCAGCAACCATGTGAAGGAAAACAAAATTTTCAAGAGCAATCTGGCCTGTGTATAAAGGCCACTCAGGGCACTACTCACACTCCACCAAGGCCACTGCAGAGAGGTTTGCTTTTTGGTGCACACAGGATTCCACTGCATCCTTTCTGATGCAAACAGCAGCTTTCCCTGCCAATATCCATCCATTTTGCCACTGCTTTTCTTTGGGAGCACATCTCTCTCCTGTTAAGCTCTCAGAATAGGGAGCTTTTGTCTTTTCATAATGGAATGACCCTGATGCCTAAGTCCATCCAAGTCTGCCCTTCAAATCAGGACATGACCCTGTCCTGGTTCATGTATTTAATTGTTTAAAACATGTCTGTCAATGATACTTTGTACATTCTGTAAATTCTAATGGAAAAATACTGAACCTTACCTGATATTGTCTCTCTTTGATCACATTTTCAGACAAAATTCAGACGTTGAGAAGTGAACTAAAACCCAGAGTGGTGCTGGCTTTTCTGTTCTCCCACAGATTTGTTAAATGGAGGATGGAGAACTGAGAGAGTCTGAACCTTGCTTTCTTTACCTCCTCTCAATAAAAAACACCACCAAAATTTCTTAATATAATTATTTAAATAGACTAAGAAAACAATGGATATTCTGGCTAAATTCATAAAGGGGACATAGTCTTTCTCCTAAAAAGTCAAGAGAAGGTGGAAAACTGAGCTCTTAACATACTCAGTAAGCTTCACCCTCATCCTCCCAGCCTCCGTAATTTCAGTAAGTAGCACCTTCTTCCCCTCAGCATTTTTGAAGTCTACACCATCCTCTAAAATTAAGCAGCTTCCTCTGCTCCATCCCACAAAATTCATATGGAAGTAAGATGGAAGTTCTTCTCTGTACTGTCTCCTTAGCATGGCCTCAACCACAGAATGATATTCCCAATTCTTCTGTTGAAGCTCTTTCACTTGCAGAGCATAATGGGCTTTTTATTAGGACAGAGTAAGAAAGACATTGCAATTGGAAAGTGAGGGCCATCACCTGCCATTCTTGCCCTACCTCAAACAACATGCAGGTGTTTTGTGTGGAATACTCACTGGAGGCACCAGGAGTACCTTCTCAGAGGTGAAGGTGCTGTGACAGACTTGAATTCTTTTTCACTCTTTGGCCCAATAAGTGTTTCCTTATCTATAATTCCTTATCTATAATTTTATTTATAATCTATAAAATTTAAAATAATCCCAGGCATAGCCAGAGACAGCTGTTTGTGTGCCTGGGAAGCTGGAATGGGCTTGGCTAGAGGGATGAGACTCAGTCTGCAATCAGCTGAACAGAGCAAGGATTTTAGAAAATCTAAGCCCAGTTTTGCAATAATAAACACCCTAACTGCTGGAAAATCTGTCGTTGTGTATGTTGTGGTTGTGAACAGCAGAGTCCTTATTTCAGCTGATGTTCTGGGATGCTACTGTAACTCAGACAGGAGCCAGCAAAAGCGAATGGGTGTAAAACCAGGTGGTTGTTGTCCCAGCCGAGTGACAAACCTTCGCCCTCAGCCTCAGGACCTGCTGGGTGCACATTCACACCACCAAGCATCACTTCAAACCACAAAGTTCCAAACAAGGAGCTTCACTTTCTTAATCTGACAGCAAGAGGCATCCCGTGCTGGAGAGGGTGCACAGCGAGTTTCCCTCGGGATAAACGGCCCTTGAGAATGGTGGGTGTTAACAGCCCTTCATCCTTCACCTCAGGAGTGCAGCCTGCCCAGAGCCTTCCCAGGCCCCTGTCATTTCAATGGACAACTCTCCAATGCAGCCAAACACGGTATCAGCCCCTTCAGGGGGAAAAGCAGCAAACGCTGCACATCGCGCATACCTGACTGGCAGGCACGTTCTGGAGAACAGCCAGGAGGGAATTCACAGCAAAAGCCCTGGCACATCATAATCTTCACTGGATGCAGAATTTTCCTGTGTCAGATTATTCAGAAGAAAAAAAGGCTTTTTGTTTGAGTGCCACACATTTTCCTGCGTTCTCTGAGGGGGAAAAAACAAAACAGAACAAGATAGCTAAGAAATGAATATTCAAATGCATTTAAGTTTCTTTTTTTTTCTTTGTATCTTCACAAGAAAATATCCTCAGAGAATTGTAATTTCTGTGAGGCTGCCAAGCAGAGCAAACCGGATTTTATTTTGATGGGCACACCACAGTGTGTATTTATCATCCTCTGTGCCTTCTTGGAGCACAAGTATTACTGCATTGTACTGTCTATGCCAACAACCTCATCTGGAATATTATAATGCCCAGAGAGCAGTCTAAATATATTTGTCTAGCTTTAATTGCCAGGCTTTCAGTGAAAAGGTAATAAACACAAGTTTCCTTTAATAATAGAGGACTGTAAGTTATTTTCTCATACAATTCTAGGTTAATGTATATTTGATGACACATTTCTTTTCCAATAAAAGTATTTCAAAAGAGTGAAACATGGCTTTAATATAAAAAAAACAAGCCACCTTTTAAAACTTGATATTAACAAAATTTTTTATTTCTCTTGATTTCCGTGGTACTTTTATCAAAACCTTCATTGCAAGGCTTTGGTAAATGATATTTTACTGTCAATTAAGTAAGAAAACGTGTTAATTAATCACAATATGAAGCTAAACTTATTTTAACAATAAGAATTACAAATGGGTTTTGAAAAATAGCACTTGAAATACTTTGTTTACAAAATTTTATTCAGTCATTTTCTAAACTGAAACTCTCAGGAGCCCATTGCTTGGAGGTAGTCTATGAAACTTAAAGGTCAGGTTAGTCATTCATCTTGCTTTGTCTCTTGTCTTCACTCACCTCTGCCAGTTCTTCTAGTTAAAAGTACAGTGTGACTGTCATTAGAATTTAAAGCACAAACTATTTCATATTAATAACATAAAGCTTTGTAAAAATTCTCAATCCTCTTGTAAGTTAGAATCACTTTCTAGCAGGAGCCTAAGAGGCTTCCAAGCAGAGTGTAAGCTCTGCTGGGATTTTAACTGGAACAACACAGACTAGAATTTATGAGCAAAACCCTCCTGACCATCTTCTGTTTGCAAGAGTGGACACGTGTCAGCACTTGCTGTGCCAGCAAATAATACCTTGGTAGGTTCATGCAGCAAGAGATTCAGTGAGAAAGTTATAATGAACCTCTGAGCATATTTAAGGAAAAGCAACTGCCAGAGATTAAGGCAAAGATAATTACTGTTGACATGTTTAATCCCTTTGTGGCAGATGAAGTAGTTCAGCTTGGTTGAGATGCTCCATGCAGAATACAGAGGAGTGTTTCAATACAGATGGCATTTGGAACAGAAGATGGCAGGTGCAAGTAAAGTTTATTTCTGATATTATCGGCTTTGCGGTGGATTTACTGCACTCAAGTGGCATTCTCATAGGGGGAAAAAAAGGGTTATCTGTGCAGTGCTGTACAACTCCCTCTACACACAAAAAACATGGGGAAATAGTTAATGGAAAGAAAAGTCTGTTTTCAGCTCATAACTGAGTTTTGCTTTTATTTGCACATGGAAGAAGCTCAGAATCCCGTTCCTTTTATGCCATTATAACGCATGACATTTCCAAGAAGTCAGGAATTTCCATTACCCATTCCACAATATGGAATCCACAGCACAGACAAGCTAAGACTCTGCCTTTCCTATGTACTCACTGCAAAGAAGGCTGGAAACAGGGCATATGGTGCTTAATACCTCTGAAAAAGCAGAATGTCATTCAGTAGGTAAACCTTTCAGCTGGGAACATGGCAGAAAGCAGGAGAGAGGAATGCTGAGTCCTTGTTCAATGTGTTCACCTGTACCTCACAAACTTAGAGATAATTACAACATACCCTCATGTCCCAGTGTGGGTGCCTGTCATGTAGTTGTGGCTGTGGTACCTGGCAGCCTGCAAGAACATCCCTCTTGTGGGTGGGATTACCCTGAACAGGCTTAAGAGAGGGATGTTGTGAAAGAAAGGAGCTGTCAGAAGTCAGAGCAAGAGAACCTACAGAGCAAGAAGTGCCCTAAGATGAAAAGGTGGCTCAAGTTAGAAAGGCAGAGCTGGACAGAAGGTTTAAAGCAAGACATGCGAAGAGCAAACTAAAATAAACAGCTTTCAAATATGATATGGTACAAAAATTCAGGAAAAGGAGAATTACACTGACATGGAGAAAAATCTTCAGATAGAAAATACTATTAACATTCTCAAACTAAATTAATTCCTGATGTAAATCCTCTGAAACCAGTCAGCTCACAGTAGAGGAAAATGTCTTGATGTGAATGCAACATTCTTCCAACTCAATGAGTTACACCAAACAATCCAACATGAGAATATTGAGAATCTATTCAGTTGAAGCAAAGGGGTGAAGTACATCTGTGCAATGCCAGTGTAGTCTGTTTTGTTAGTCCCACAATGCATGGTATTCTGCCATGGACATGCCATTGAAAATTACGTGTGTCATTTCTCGGTTAGAGCACTGAGGGGGGGAGGAATTTGTGGAAGAGTCTCTGTTTTGAACAAGCATTAACTTTTGGATGTGTCTGTGCAGTAGGAATCCTTTTGAATAAGAACTTAGATGCTGCTTGTTGACAAGCACCTGATGAAATCAGGTCTTAAGAAAAATGCTTCATTGGTTGCTTTAAGAATCCACACTGGATTCCACCACAAATACGTGACAGAATAAATACAAAATAAATTAAGGTTTTCAATAGCACAGTCATTCAGAGAAATAAGATCTTCCCAAGACTTCTGCAAATAATATAATAGCAAGTGCTTTTTTTTACACATAAGATATTTGGGTAGGGAATTAACTTCTCTTGTTGCATAGTCATTCCAAGGTTTTGGTGGAACAGTAATATTAGATACTACCTATTGCTATCCCAAGTGCTGAACCCATATCCAACAGTAACCTCTGTGACAGCACAACAGAGCTCATACCACTGCCTGGTGCCATTGGAGTAGCCCTAAAAAAGCACCTCTTTTCAACAGATCCCAACTGAGAATGAACCACCACAGCCCCTCCCAACTGCTTGGTTCATACACAAGCACTACGGCACTTCTCATCTCTTAGACATTTCTCCTTGTCTTTATTGCTCCTGTCTCATCCTCTTTGAGCATTTACCTTCTCATCTTCCTTTCAGTCATCAGCAGAATATCTAACACAAAGAAGCCTGGGCTGATGGGCACTGACATTTGCAGGGTAGATGCCTGTAGGACCAAAGCATGCCATGTGCAATGGATCTGCAAGTTCTGTAGAAAAGCTATTGTTTTCCTTATATATACATATATATTTATATACAATGTGGGTTCTATCACCATCATAACAATTTTTTTTTCAGGAATTGGCCCCATTTCAGAGTTGACCCTATATTTTAGTTGGGCCATGAACTTCAGTGAGTTGGGTGGAAAGCATACAAAGTAATAAAAAAATAATATAAAGAATAAAGAATAAAAAAAAATCTAATCCTCTAGTTCAAAGACATTCAAGCAGGCCTTTGCTCCAACTTACCCTTTAGACTTGGACCAGGAAACAACTCTGTGAAAGGCTTTTCTGTATGTTTCTCCTTGGCAAGCAGAATTCCTCTGATTTCTCAAAAATATTGATTCATTTAAATGGCCACGAGTCTCAGCTCTGAGCAGAGATTGCTCATCTCTGAAATGCTGAAACAAAATCTACAGTATATATATCTACAATAACATACCTGTGAAATATTTGACTACAAGGAATAAAATGAAGTGGAAACATGCTCTTTACTGAGTACTCTAAACTCTTAGCTCTAGATGCTTAGCACCATTGCTAAGGAAGTGCCCTGTGTTTGATCTTGAATAAACACACAGTTCTGGGCTGTTACCTTCCTTTCCTGATCATTCATCTTAGCAGAGAGAATATACTTAGAGAAGTGAAGCACTCTAAACACTACATCTCTATTTCTCTTTGTACCACGCTATTAATATTCTTGCAGTGTAGTTGTGGTGCATGCATTAAGTTTTAATTAGCATTTCCTGGAATTAGCATGCCTGAAAAAGGCATTTGTTTGTTTAGGAATTCAGGTTTCCATAATGTTTTGGTTTTGTTTCCTTCCCAGCCTTCACCTCAGAGCTTGACCAGCTGATCTAATTTGCCTAATTTCAAAAGATAATGTAACAACTGAAAGCAAATAAACTCAAGTTAAATTGAATCAGTCTATTCAATAATATGCCTTAATATGATTTAATTTTATGCAGACTAATGAATACAGAATTAGGTAGGGCTGGAGCAAAGCACTCCACAGGGCCTTCTGGAGCAGGCACTGCCACCTCCCGACCTGGTGCTGGGCCCTCTCCAAGCGCTGCTCCTGCATCCAGATTTGGGGCTGCCAATCATTTCTTCCCCATCATTTCTCCCACCACACCAGTTCCCAGGCTGGCACGTGGCAGCAGCGATTCCTTTGGGTACCTGCATGCCACTAAGGCTGTGTAAGTCTGCTGTGGAGCTGATCTCACTGACCAGCCGGGCTGTGCAGCTGCCCAGAGAAGCTGTGGATGCCCCATCCATGGAAGTGTTCAATGCCAAGCTGGACAGAGCATTAAGAAAACTGGTCAAGTGAAAGATGTCTCTGCCCATGGTGCAGGGAGTGGAACTGGATTATCTTCAAGGTCCCTTCCAGCCCAAACCACTCCACGATTCTGTGACTACACACTGCTGTCTGCAGAGATATCGGGTGGCAGAGATACATGGGATCACTTTTAGACATTGTTTTTTCAGTCTGCCACATGTCATTTATTTGCCATCAACTCCCTACTGAATATATTTCATCTTTGAAAGGTCTGGGGGTTTTTTAAAAATAATTTAAAAGCCATTTAGTGCTGTTCTACCCTGTACAAAATTTCACATGTCATTTGCTGGGTAAATAATACCCAGCACATCTCGGTGAGGAGCAGCAGACAGGGGGGAGTAAGGGAAGTGTGACCTCTAGTGAACCTGAGTGCTCACACCACTTCTGCAAGAGGCAGAGCCTGAAGTTACCTGCACACTCCGCAAAACGTTATTCATAGCTCTGAAATTAAGATGGGTTTTTGTTGCAACATAACCTAGAATGAAGAGGAGGGTGGGAAAAGGATAATTATAATCCAGATTACTGCAGAATTTTGAAATGACTGGAGAGATTAACACTACAGAAGCACCTGAATAAGAAAAAAAATGTAGTTCCTGCCTACTACCTTGTACTTCTAAAACTATTCTGCCTTCTTTTCGTTTTTATTGAATACATTGATTTCATTATCTATACTTAAATATATCAAATATTTAACTCAATCTACTGAGAGATTTCTTAAGTATTTTGGGGTCTGCTTATGTCACCAACTTCTTGACTAGAAGTACATACCTGCTGAATTCTGCAGTTTCTCCTAGATATGCATCAGATATTAGAATTGAGGTATAATAAAAGAAGGGTATCTATTGCCTTTAAAATTGGCTGGAATAAAAGAAACAGCACAAGAAAACATGACAGTTGAAAGTGACCTATGGAGTGAACAGCAGCATTCTCCAGGATTCCCACAACCAGTGTTTCTACAATGGAACTGGATGCTGAACTCAAGGCACTTCCCTGCAAAGCTCCCCCTGGCAGTTGTGGGGCTCAAATTCACAATTCCAGTGCTAAAGAGAGTAATCACAAACCAGTTTCTTGAGGAAAGCAGCCTAAAATAGGCTGAACATTCAGACAGCAGGGCATAAAGCTACAGCAAGTTCAGTTTTCTGAAGGTTGTACAAACCACAGAAACTTCAATTTGGTGATTTTTTCTAAATTTTTTTTTAAACTTTACAACAGATTGCATTCAGAAATATAATCACTGTACATCTCACACATCCCAGACTGGCTGAGGTCAGCAGAGACCTCTCGAGGGCATCCTGTCCAGCCCCCTGCTCAGGTAGGGCCACCTAAAGCCCCTTGCTCAGGACCACATCCAGACAGCTTTTGAATATCTCCAAGGATGGAGATTCCACCACCTCCCTGGGCATTCTGTAAGTGATCTTATACACAGAATTACCCAATAAGAACAATTTCAGTAAAATTTCTTTGTGTTTTGGCTTTGTGTGAGCTGTTAATTACAATCCCTCTTGACAGAAGTACAGAATCACATCCATGAAGCACACAAGCACAAGATGCTGAACTTTGCTGCCTTGTGGTCACACCAAAACCAATCCATTATTAACAGTATGTGTTCATACAAGAAATACAACTCTGAGCAGAGCATGCAAAACAGACCAGAGCAGTGCTTTCTCTAGCCCAGTGCATTGCTAGTGCTGTGACTGGAAGAGGAAAATGTCTATGGGTAGAGAAGGAGAGATGCCTCAAGTCTCAGCCAAGTAGAATGCAGGCACTAGAAGCACTTCATTTTGCATATTCTTATTTACCACATTATCATTCATTTGATTTGACCAAATCACTAGGGTATGTCATGCATTCTCTTTAATGCACATGATGTTGCTTCAAGTAACTTTTTGGCTGAACAAGCAAAGATAAAATTACTATCACTCTGCAATGCTGATTTCTGGTGTCAGGTGGTGTCTTGATTAAGCACAATACTTGAAAACAGCAAACATCCCACACAAGTATCATCACACGAGAGCCTTCAAGGTTATACATTAAAAGACCTACTATTAACCTGTCACTGGTGCCTCTGGTTGCCATGTCAGGGCCATACAATTTCTAATCCTTGTGCTTTTTGCTTTAGAAAGTACCTAGCAAAGAACATAATCACTGTCTCTTATGCCAGGGCTTCAGACAGCAACTCAAGCAAGAGTAAAGGAAAATACAAACACTGCAAATGATTTGAACTGATGGCTGCAACTGAGCACACCCTTGAGTTCTCCACATAATTCCATAATCTCAGAAAGGCAAAGGCACTACCATGGTAAGGAGGATCACAACAGAGACTAGATCACAAGACACTAACAGAAAAAATATTTCACTAACTGTAATAATAGTAGCCATTCTTTTAACCTCTGCTTTGAAATGTCTGATACTGCCAAAATGGGCAGCTTGTAAGGCTGACTTTGAGCCCAGGAAAGACTTCCCCAGGACAAAGGTCACAAGAGATACGGTGGTGTTTGAACAGAGATAATGGCTCCTTGATTAGGGGATAAAGGTGATTATCAAACCTCAGCATAAATGAAATAAGTAATCAGGTGACAGTTTAAATGTAAAATCCTGATTTCTTCCAGTTTGATTTTTGAAACACATGAATGTGTTTTCTCTTCATTTAAGCAACTCAAATTCCATGTGCATTGGAGGTCATCCTGGTTGATTCCATGGCAAATTCCATGGTCATCCTGGGAGGGAAGAAAGATAAAACACATTAGGTTTTTTAGTATATATAATTGTACTTAGTAAGTATAATTGTAATTAGTATGTATAATTGTACATCTTGTAGGTCACACACCAGCCCTGGGTCATCAGGACACAGAACAATCACACCTTCTGACACGTATTTTACATAAAGAAGCCAATGCAGAGCAATTGTATCAAAGCACAAACAAGGGGAAAAGAGCAAATGCCCACTCAAATCCTACAGCTGCCTTTTTAAGGTGATGTGTGTACGCCCTGCAAGAGAATAACCTTTTGCTGCTACATGGTTGGTGATGCCAAGGAGTGAAGGTCACTTGGGGTCATTTTTTTTTACTTGCATTTCAAGCTTTCAGATTTTCCTTTCAGAAAATTACACAGTTGCGTTGAAAGGTTTGGCCTTTACGCAAACCCAGCCGTGGTGGGTGGGTTTGAACCCCAAAAGCAGAGCAGAGAGGTTGTAAATCCCGTGATAAGGCCGGGGGACTTTATCACTGTCTACAACTCCCTGGATGGAGGTCGTAGCCAGGTGGGGGGTCAGGCTCTTCTCCCAGGCAACAAGTCTTACAATGTATCAGAGAAGGTTTAGTTTGGACATTAGGAGGACTTTCTTTCCCAAAAGGGTGCTTAGATATATTGCAAGGGGCAGCCCAGGGAGGTGAGGGAGCCACCATGCCTGGAGGTGTGTAAGAAGCAACTGGATGTGGCACTCAGCGCCATGGTCTGGTTGGCACTGTGGTGCTGGGGCACAGGTTGGACTCGATGATCACAGAGGTCTTTCCCAACCCAGTTCTTTCCGCGATTCAGCGATGTGCAGCACCACAGGGCTGCAGACCCTTACCTGGGGACAATAACCCCCTTTTGCCCAGGGACGATGGCCAGCGCTCCCACCCACTGCGAGCGCCGCAGTCACTCCAATATTCATGGGGGTTCCCTTTTTGCTAAGGAAGGAGTGCGGGGGCTCACCCTGGAGCCCCCAACCCGGGGCACGGACACCATCAATGTGTGGGGTGTTTTCCCCATGGTGTGCGGCGGTTCCCTCCCGGTGTGCAGTATATTCCCCTCCCGGTGTGCGGTGTTTCCCTCACCGTGTATTTCCCCTCGGTGTGCGGTGTATTTCCCTCCCGGTGTGCGGTGTTTCCCCCACGGTGTGCGGTGTTTCCCTCACGGTGTATTTCCCCCACGCTGTGCGGTGTTTCGGGGCGCGGTGCCCGCGGGCGGGACCCCGTGAGAGGCGCCGTGAGGGAGGCGCGCGGGGCCCGTGGCGGACGGGACGCGGCGGCGGCGGGTGAATTGCCTCCGCTAAACCGCCCGGCGCTCCCCGGGCCTGGCCCGCCTGCTGGGCCTCGCGCCCCCTCCGGCCGTTGGGGCGGGCGGGCGGGCGGCAGGGCCGGAGCGCGCCAAAGCCGCGGCGCGGGGCCCGCCGGCGCTCGCCGAGCGGCGGGAGGAGCGGGAGGAGAACGCGGAGCAGGAGGGGCCAGCGCAGCCGCAGCGCTCCCATTGGCCGCGCGGGCAGCAGCGCCGCGCGCTGATTGGTTGCGCCGCCCCCCCCCCCCCCCCGGGGGGGGGAC
>JAWWLZ010000172.1:2938999-2949683 GCA_035041345.1 Poliocrania exsul | reverse complement strand
CCCTCAGCCTCTCCCCACAGCACTTGTGCTCCAGTCCCTTCTCCAGCCTCATTGCTCTTCTCTGGACCTGCTCCAGCTTCTTTTCCAACCCAATCGACCAAGAAGAGATAGAGTCCAGCTCTTCTCCTTAGATAAAAAACAGTCCTCCAACTTTATACCAAGGACCTGTCTCTGCATTACAAAATCCTTGCCAGACCCAACAGCAACTGGTTTATAGGCTCTGAAGAGTTTTCATAGCAGCCTCAGCAAATAGACCCCTAAAATCCCAAAGTCTGACATAAGTTTGGCATTTAATTTCCTGCTGCTTCCATGAAAGTCCCTAATTTGAGATATTCAGCTTCAGAGTGAAGCATATGCTGTTTTACCCCTGGGCTTTAAGGGTTTGGCCCTTTCACACACAACAAAGTCCAAAAAACTGAACGAAGTTGTTAAATTCAGGCATCCCATCACAAAATGAGACTTACCTTCTAAGCCTTTAAAGCCCTTAAAATAAAACCCTGCAAAAAGTGAATTTTAGATGCTTCATACTCTATTGCCCACATCTCTCAACACATCTGCAGCATCATCCATTTCCAAGGGGCTCAGTCAGGCATGGCAAATATAACTGCAATTATTAGACAGGCTAAATATTATACATATTAACAAGCCATCTTAATGCCAAAAACCAGTAAAAATTGAAAGATTAGAGTGAAAAACATCATTCTCTGTATCCTAGCAGGCAAACCAGCAGAACGAAATGTTATTTGGTTTAAAAACATCCAGGGGGGTGCTGCAAAGAGATTTGGATTCATTATTAATAATTTAATAATGGCAATGTGACCATTAGTAACTAAATCCTCATTTCAAGGGACTGCTATTTGTGATTCACATTCAAGCAATGCAGCAGAGCAACTATGAAACTTTAATCTTTATTTCTGATCTGTTAGGCTGCAGTCAGGAATGTCCTTTAGGTGTAATCCGAGGGGCTGCATTGTTGTCCACCTACTCACAAGTGGACAAGGGAACAAAATGCCAGGCTTTTGTCAGAGGTTATTTTCAGCCTGGTGATAGCAATGGCATTGCTCAGATCCCTGAAACTCTCACTCCCCTCCCCCTCCCTGCTTATAGGGCTGACAGTTGTGGCCACTGCATTTAAGGAGTGCAGGAACCCCTCCTGCTCCAACCCCTGGAAACCCAAGAAAAGAGGGAGACGCTTCAAAGCAACTCCGGTAAGTAGAGTCTGACGGGTTCTGCCCAGACTGTCTGATCTCAGGGTTTGGGTACCTTTTTTTCCTAACAGGTGGTTGCCTCACAAAGAAAAACATGCAGGTATAGGACAGAAACATGAGTTCTATAGAGCTCAGAGCAGTATTTTAGGTTTGGAGCAGACAGCTGGTAAGAGGGAGTCTTCTGGGCTTCTCAGCCTGGCCAGGAGCTGCTGGTGTGGCAAGAACAGAGTTGTGGGGATGCTCATCAGAGACACTCATTTTGACTATGCAAGGCTGGGTAACAAGTTTCTGAGTGCTTAAAAATGTTGTTGCAAAGCTACAGAATTATTTTTCCACAAACAGTCTGTCTTTAATAACTGTATGTACAAAGCACATGAACTTGTGTGCTTTCTTGATTTCTCAGGTAATAGTACTCCAGAAGTAAAAAAAACCAAAACAAACCCACCTCCAATCTTCAAAATATTTAGTATCAGTGACCAATTGGCTTTAGACACAATAGGAAAAAACTTCTATGCAGACTTGACAGAAAATGGCTAGATAAAAATCAGGATGAAAGAATTATTCCCACATCCACCACTCAAGCATTACAAGAGAGCGTGATAGGTTTTGTCTTCAGAAAAGCCCCAATAATTTAAATAAATACATGTTTCTAATTTGAAAAGCTTTCTACTTAAAGGTAAAATTATTTCAAAGAACAAAGCCTTGTATGCAGATAAAATAATTCTGTGTCTTAATTGTAATGGTACTATTTCAAAGTATGTAACAGCTTTACTTGGCACTTAAAAGACTTAGTGCACAGAAAAGGGTTTAGAGAAGGATCTTATGGAAGGAAAAGTGAAAGCTGATAGCCCAGGATTAGGTCTGGAAAAAAGAATGGGACATTTACAGCAGGAATCAGCTTTCCTCAGCCACATGGATCCAACTGAACTCTGAGTGTGTCTGTACAAGTATTGTGAGTATGGGGTGTCCTTGGTTGTTAGGTCAGAATGAAGTGCCCTGTTCCAGTGTAAGAGCATCTTATTTTTTGGAGATGCAATCTGAAACTCCTGCAAAAGTGTGGATCGAGGAAGTTTCAAGAGAAATATGGCATCACTGTGCTAAAAACTAATAGATAATTTGGAAGAAGAGAGAGGAAAGGGAAGGAATGGGACACTACCAGCCATCAGCTATGCATGACATGTTTCATAACAAGCCAGTTAAAATGTTTTGTTTAAAAGGGGGGTGTAAGTTGGGGTGAGCAGTGTCAATGAAATAATCGGTATTTACTGTCCTGTGTCAGTGCTGGAATTCCCATCCCTCGATCTCTGTGTGTTGCTTTACTACAGAAATAAAGGAAAAGTGCTAATCACTATGAGATCATAGTGGGAGCTCAAGGTATGACAATAACTAATGAACTTAAGGTTTACCTATATCCATAGTCCACTGAATGAATCAGAATATAAGAAATATGATTAGAAACAGCATCATATCTTCATTAAATGAGCTCAACTCTCAAACACAAACATTTCCTCTGCTGTCAATCTGTCCTGCTGAGAGAGAACTCATTCTGCAAGGGACTGGATTTCCACAGAAACACCTTCCAGGCTGTTTGAGATGCAGGGGCAGGCAAAGAGAGATAAAACCTCCCTGTGAGTGCTGGTTGCAGAGAAAGAGAAAAAGGAGCTCTGTATTGTTACTGTATAAAGGAAGAGATGTATCATTACCCCCTTGGTGCT
Organism: Poliocrania exsul; assembly: GCA_035041345.1. Classification (NCBI taxonomy): domain Eukaryota; kingdom Metazoa; phylum Chordata; class Aves; order Passeriformes; family Thamnophilidae; genus Poliocrania; species Poliocrania exsul. Next base: position 2,946,760 of record JAWWLZ010000172.1, on the reverse strand, counting down.
GATGAGAGAGAAACATTAAGGACAGTTAAATGTGTCACAGGACAGGTCACAGCAGGGCTGTGATCAGATACCAGACTGAAGCCTTGGCTGCACTGGCATCTCCCACAGACTTCAGCTGGGAAAAGAACTTCAAATGTAGCCTTGATACTTGCATTTCAGTGTAAGACAGTGATATTTGAATTTGATACTATTACTGCTAATTCCTTAGGTAAGGAATTCTTGCTACTTTGAGTCCAGACCAAGGAGCTGAGCTGGGACTAAAACGGACAGAGTTGGGAAGGCACACCCTGCCCATTCAGCATTTCTACTGCCAGCATTTCCCATTCTGTTTATTCCCTTCAGAGCCCTCCTGCAGCACATGTGGCACCTCAGACAATCCTCCCAGCCACACAATACATAACTTTTGCTGCCCGTTCAGACAAGGTCTGAGCTCCAGACTGGCAAATGCATGAGCAGGTAGAAGGGAAAACCTTGTTTTTAGCAAAGAAGCACCAGAATTGCTTTCAACACTGTTTTCACCTGCAGCAGAGTCTGGCACTAGCACTGCCTTTTGCTCCTCCACACAACTTCATCAGGACAGTGCTGTGCCCACTACCCACTGAGATCAGTGGATCTAAATATATTTTGGGATTATGTTCTTATCAATAGCACTTTGATTAGAGTAAGACACTCTGTGACAGCGATGTGACACCCAGATTTGTACAGTATGACTAACAGCCCAAAAGAAGATGGCTCACAATGTTTTCATGCCTGAGCAGAGCACACAGCACTTAAAAGGCTCCCTTGCTCCAAGCCCAGCCTATACAGCAGTCATATAAGCTCTGAAAAATGGGAAGCATTTCATAATCCCTGGCTGAACGTCTCATGTATAAATTCTACTCCTTACAGGAACTGCATTTTGAGGAATGATACAAGCTGCTGAATAGTAATAGAGCAAGTCCAAGAGCATTCCTCCATCTTAACAGTACCATGAATGTCCACATGTTGCAGTACTAACACTCAAAAGTTCATTTAATAATAAATGAACACATTTACTATGTTTAGGATGAGTCCACCCTACTTAGCACCAGATGAGCAGAATGTAACAAGCACCACGTGGTGAGCAGACACTGCAGGTTAACCAGATTAAGACAACAAAGTTGAGGGAATTTCAAGGGGATTTAGATCCTGACATCCAATGAAGTTATATGAAATTAAAGCTTTGGGTATATTTTTTCTGATGACAAGTAGGACACAGAGTTCTATTTGCACATTGAAAGGACGGAGCTTTACCCACTGTTACAATTTAGATGAGTAGAACAGTATGAATGCCACATACCCTGTGGAGTTAATTTGCTCAGGCAGCATCCTCAGGGGTGGCACTGAGGGTCAGTGTCCAGAGAGATGAGCACAACAAGGACAGACCTGCCCTGGTACCTCACCCAGCACAGACATCCTGGCAGACCCTGCCATTCCTGCCCTGGTGGCCTTATGGGAATAGCTCTACTGTGACTTTCTTCTTTCTCCTACAGCTTCCCATCAGGTGCTGCCAAGAAAACATGGAAAATGTGCATGCATGCCCAGTCATGTTGCTATAATTAGCCTCAGGAACAATGGTTCTTCTAAGAGCTCTCACCACAGCCCCTGACAGCACAAGGTTCACTATCACACATTATCAGACCTTTTCAGAGATTATTTTTCCCCCCTTCAGCTAATGATGTAATTGGAGCTGCTTTCCAAAAACTATCCCGTTGCCACAGACAGAGATGCTTGGTGAGCCTTTGAGGGGAACTAACAAACACAGCACAAGCACCTTTACAGAGACCACAGGTACAAACCACTCTCCTGGGATTCCACTGGAAACCTGAGGGAACACTGAACACAAAATTCTCATTTTAATTTTCAATGAAGTGTCACAAACCTGATTTTTATCCCCAGTTGCTCCTCTTCCTTCTTTTAAAATGTTTGAAGCATCACTTGAACTATTTTCATAAGAGAAAATGGCACCAAAATGAAAGTACTTTACAAACAGAAGAAAAAATAGAATGGCAGGATGAGAATAAGATTTTACCCTCATGAAAGATTTCTCTCTGTCCCTTTATCTCACATTTAAAAGAAATGAAAAAAGAATTTAACAATGCTGTCCAGTAAAGGCTTCACTGAGTGAGAGGGACCAAATGCACTGTGTGTTTCTTGCACAGTTTTGCTTTTTTTTTTTCTTATTTCAGCTACATCAGGGTTTTGCTTCTTACTCATTACATTATAGATAAACAGAATTAGAGGAAAGTGGTGTTTTCTTTTCCTTTTTGCATCAGTACCGTTTTGGAACTGCCAGAGAGTTCAGCTGGATGAGCAGCCTCCCAAGAGAGCTGAGAGTGACTGGAAGAGATTAATGATGGTGCTGCTGTGTGACAGCAAAGGACTGGGCTGACTGAGCTGGGGAGGGTGTCCAGCTGAGCATAAATCAGCCTCACAAAGAGGAGGGGACACTGGATCTTGCACGAGGGTGACAGGTGTGCTGTCTACTGCAGGTAACAGTCCCAGCAGTGACTATTTAATTACACAGGGTTAAGGAGATAGTAATCACTGCTGTGCTAAGGCAGAGAGGTTTGGATGTGCTGGTATCTGCACTGTTACCAAACAATGACTGTAAATTGTGCCCATTTCTCCAGTGCTGTTGCTTCAGTGTGTGCACACACTGCTGTGCCACCTCCCTTTGGCTGGACAGGCATGTCTTTCATACCATTCCATGATTTTTGGTTGCAGAGCTGGCATGGAGACACTGTTCATCTCACTCAAATTCAGAAGTACAGACATCACTAAGATTATGATACTCATGGGACATCATGTCCAGTGTAAATATACAGTAAAATGTTAGTCTAAAATTGTAAATATCAGCTTTATGTTACATCACTATAAATTCCCGTCTCTCTCTCACCTGACCTCAGAAAAACATTCTCAGGTAGCAAGGCCTGATTCAGTGTTCAAAATACTTTTCTTAGTTGAAAGAGTCTTATGGTGAATTGAATCAAACACAAATAGCACAATCAGGCTTCAAAAATAACTATAATAAGAAGGTGACTGCTTTTCCAAGAAGGAGAAGGAAGGGCTGTGCCAGGAGCTCAGAACAACCCGATAATACGGTGTGCAGGTGACAAGATGACGTCCCAGTCTTTCCAGAAACGATGACTCAAACAAGAGAACAGAAGGGCAGACTGAGGGCTGGGGCTGTTTCAGATGTGTGACAGCACAATCATCAGGAAGGGCACACAACCATCGGGTCAGGTGACCTGAGCTGGGCTCCTGCCTCTGACACTGCCTTCCTGTGACCTTGGGCAAGTCACTGGAGCACCAACCACTGCTCTTCTATTCCCTGATGTTTAGATTTTAAAAATAATTGACAAAGAAAGAAAAAAACCCACCTTAAGAACCCATCCACTATTACTTTATAATGGCTGTGCAGCACAGGGATCTCACAGCTGTCTCAGGAGGAATTCAGAAAAGCAACAAACATTTGTTTCTATTGAAGTTGTCCTCTGAAATGACACTTATTAAACTTCAAGGCAGAATTATCCAGGTATGAATTGTATAAAATATCATCATACTGACACAGAAGATGCAGCCAAGGCAGCTCATGGGGCACTGGATGAAGCAGCACTAACTTTGGAGAGGTACAACTGGTCTGCCTGTTTAACAGAGAGTCAGGGTAGAAAATTGCTCTGTAGAAAATTTAATGCCAAATACTGTCCCCACTTTTGCTTCACTCCAGCAAAGCTTCATTACAAGTTGCCTTGAAAACCAGATTGACACACACAAAGCAAAAACTGAGGGGAAGAGGCTACACTGGGATGCAGAGGGCAGGATTGCAAGAACGTGACTATTTGATGGAAAATAAATCCTAGATCTACTTCTCCAGAAGAGGCTTGAGTGATTCTAGCACCTTCTCACTGAAACACCTCACAGTCATTTCACATATTTACCATCACAATATACCAAGCTAAGGAATATATTTATTTACAAGAGATTCACACAGGACAGAGGATTTAGACTGTCCCTGCCCCCTGGGGGTAGGGTACCACACAGGTATCTAGTACATTGCAAGCTGATTGGAGAGAGAGAAAAATAACTTTTTTTTTAAAGAAATGAAGCTGTTCTATTTAAAATAATTCACTTGAGTTTATGTATGTAACTGGATTTTCTAGGTTACCCTTCAGAGACAGGGATGCCAAACTGGGGAGGTGGAGCCAAGTGTGGAGCCTGTGAGAAGACCGTGTACCACGCTGAGGAAATCCAGTGCAATGGAAGGAGTTTCCACAAGTCCTGCTTCCTCTGCAGTAAGCTGGGCTACACTGGTTTAACTTCCCACCACCACCATAGCTCTGGATTCATCTCCCATTAAATCTAGTACATTTACTTCTGTATTACTTTGCAAGCAGTTTTCTAGCCCTTTGCCCTGAGCCTCTTGGGCTCCTGGGCTTTTCTCTTTCCAGACATCAGGTGGTTTCTGTCAGGGACACTCGAGTGCTGCAGAATCAGAGTCCATGTCCAACAAACCCCTCCTTCTGTCCCACAAGGTGGCATATTACAGCTCAAAAGTCCAGCAGAACTGAATGAACAGCACTCATTAGGACAGAAGGATGTCTTACTAGGTTATTAGGGGAGATGATTACTTTTACAGTGAATCCTGTCATTAATTCACTTCACACAGAAAAGCTGAAAAACATCACCCTGGTGGCATCAAAACCTCCCATCAACACTGCCTGTACCTCCTCAGTGTCCTCCTTCCCACATTTCCTGTAGTCCCATTTCACTTGCCATTCCCCTCCACACTCCTCTGGGATGTTTGGTGGATGGATTCCAGGAATTTTGCTTTCTCTGCAGATGAGCTACCACTTAAAAAAAAGAAATCAGAGAGAAGGTATTATTCAGCTCTGTCTTCCCTTCCTGAAGAGAGAGCAAAAAATTTGCTAAGAACTAAAGAGAGCTGAAGATGTTATTCTGCAGACAATGAGTGAGATACCTTTGCAGTATGAATTCCATTAAAGCCACTGAATTCAGTTTTTCATCCCCCTTTCCTGAATGGAAAGAGACTTCTTATTTGAAGGCATGAGGCTGATGTTTCAGGTTAGCTGACATGGTGCTGTGCAATGCAGAATGAGGCCAAAGGAGTTGTCTTTGTCTTCCTCCAAGTGCCCTGCAAGTGATGCCTGAAAGGCTGAGGAAGAAAAAATTCCTTCAAAAACTTGTCAGTTAATTGACAACCTTCACCCAATGCTCACAGAATAGCAAAAGAAAAAAAAATCTCAGTCTCAACCAGTGCCTTTTTATTGCTTCCACATGCTGCTTGTAACAATTCATACTAAATATCAGAGAAACTAATAACCAGCTGTGCTAATAGAGCATAGTTAATAATATGCCACAAGATTAAACTTCATTCTTAGCATAACTGATTTATTTTTTTTTAGTGATTCATGACAAACAACGTACATCCATTAGCTCTGATGATGTTTTGGTTTGTTATGGGGGTTTTTCTGCTTGGTTGGTTGTGTGTTTTGTTGTGGTTTCTTATTTTACTTTATCTTCCCCTTGTAGTTGTAAGTCTGAACTACATTATTAATAGGTTAGATACTAAAAAAAGCATTCCCACCATAAATATGTTTAAGGTCAAAAAGTAAAGATGCATCTAAGCCCAGCTGGCATATAAGAGGTATGTTAATTGGCTTTACTTTTACCATGAATTCACACACACTATTCAGAAGCTTTGGATGCCTCAGGATCATGTATCACATTCATGGGCTTTTCTATGAACCAATTATAGGATTTCATTTCTCAACAGTAAGAACTCAATCCCCCCAACCTAATCTCAGGTATGGAAACAGTTAACTTATCTAGCTGAGCTTTTGTATATTTCTATTTTAAAAATATTTCAATCAGATCATACATTTGACATTATATTTGATCAGACAAAACAGATCAGTATTTTTTGACCAAAGAGTTCAATTTCAGCAAAATTACACACAACTCAAAGCAACCTGTTAACAGGGGCAGAATCAGACAAGTTAAACTGTAAATCACACTCTCTCTGTCCTGCAGCTTTTCCCTACAAACATTATGAAACAGAAACCTCTTTCCAGCAATCCCTCCTTCCTGGGCTGCTTTTCACCTGCAGGTTGTTGTTTCCCTGTCAGCTTTTCCTCAGACTGCAGCTGTGAGGGGCATTTGGCAGGATCTCACACTGTCAGCCCGAGTCTCCTCAGTGCCCCAGGGTGACCAGGATCCGTTGGCAGATGACAAGTCTCAAAGTTATTTCAACAATAGCACTTCAAGGGCTTTTGCTCCATCTGTTGTGGTGAATTGATACCCTATCCCTGAGGTACCAGAAATAGAAACACTTTATCTGCTGCTAGAGTTTCCATCATCCCTTAACTCCCTTAGCAAACATAATTATCATGTCAAAGCAGAAGTGACTGTAGCACGAGGAGAGCTGGTTCACACATTTACAGAAGCCCTTAATTTTATTTCTATTAACTATAAAGGTCTTTGCAAGTTATTTCCCCCTCTATGCAGTACAGGGAGGAGGGCAGCCAAAGCAGAGGGCTGGGGACACATAGGTAGTACTTTATGTTGCCCTTTAAGAGCAGTCTGGGCTAGCAGAAGGTGTCTCTGCCTGTGGCAGGGGGTTGGAACTGGATGATATTTAATGTCCCCTCCAATCCAGACCACTCCAGGATTCTATAACTAAAGCTGCAGAGATTGCAGCATCAGCCTAAATCCCCTGAGGGGGATGAATTTGACTCACAGGAGGATATTTAAAATTAACATGGAGGAAAGGGACTAATCCAACCCTCAGCTGGCTCCTCTTGAGCTTGCACTTCCAACCACTTCCAATACCTCTCTATTTCACTGCTTTCTGGTGCATAGACCAACCAGGCAACTTGATTTTCCAAGCCTCCACCAGCTCATGACTGGAATGCCCTCTGCAGGACAAAGGAAGCTGAAGAGAAGGTTTTCCTTTTTGTTTTCCCCTCTATCAACCACTTTTGACGCAGCAAACAATTTGTAAGAAGCATTGAAATGTTAGGTTTTTAGCATCCTAAAAAACCCTGAATTTCTGTAGGCACTCTGAAGACATTTTCCTCTCTCAGTGGGCTGGAGGCTCTCACAAAAAGTTCCCAGAGTGGTGCAGCAGACACAGTCACCAAGAAGCTGAGGAGTGTAGCTACTTTTTTTTTTTTTATCCCATTCATTTGTGTCTCATTCCTGTGCATAAGCACCAAGCACTGGTTCAGTAAAAGAATTTAAACTCTAAATGCTGACAGGGTTTCAGATGAACAAAGAACTGGGAGAGAATAATTGAGCTTCCATAGCCACTCCATGAAAACAGGGATGCTTGGAACTCACCTCAACACCAGTTAGCTCTAGGTGTGCCTTCTATTTCCCAGAACACAGATAATTGCTTACCCAGATGCCCAAATAAGCAGCTGTTAGCACTCATTACCTTCTGGTCCTTCCAAGCTGAGGCTTGGCTTAAAGTAGTGCTGTAGAGGACATAACTTGTATTCCCTGATGAAAGCTGGGCATTCCTGTGGTGTCTTCTGTCCTAATGTCTCCCAGACCTTTCCTGGACAGCTAAGCCAAGGAGTATTTCTCTGTAACAAACATGACAGTAAGAGGTCTCTGTTTCAAGGAATGGCTTTAGTCATCCTGGAATCATAGAATGGATTGGGTTGGAAAAGACCTCTGAGATCATCAAGTCCAACCCTTGGGCCAACTCCAGTCCCT
>JAWWLZ010000172.1:2825038-2890537 GCA_035041345.1 Poliocrania exsul | reverse complement strand
ATATACATATATATATATACATATATATATACACACACACACACACACTGTATTTTAAGTATACCCTCTGTCCAGAACTTGTGTTCTGGATACATACACTAGGAAGTTCATTCACCCTCTATTTTGGGAAGATTGTTTCTTGCCTCTTTTTTCCTCTGAATCTACAAAGAGAGGCCTTGTAGTAAAACAAACTTTTTATCCCAGGTTTCTTACATCACAGATTACACAAAAGCAGTATTGTCACAACTACATACCTTCATTTTCCTTTTCCTTCAGACTGACAGCAAGAAACTTAGGCTTGAATAAACACTGCTAAAAACCACAATATCTGACTGAATAATAGAGGAAGGCAAAGAGGACATTAAGGTGGGAACGAAAATTCACAAAGGAGACACAGAATGTCCTCAAAATTCACAGGCTTGCTGGTTATTGCCCTGCTCACCTCTGCAAGGTAGGAAAACACCTTTCTTCAGAGGGAATGCCACCACTGGAACACATGGTTTAGATTTTAGTAGTTCTTAAAACTCCTTTTCTGTTCTTTGCCAGGTTCTGCCTTGAGACCATGAGCAACGGGACCCCTGTGCAGCCCAGGAGCCTGGAAGCTCCAAGTGAAAAGAGGGCTCATGCTTTAAAGCACTGAGCTAAAGAAAAGGACACAGCAGGAACAACCAGAGTGTAGCAACACAGATTTTAAGACATATTTTATTTAATGTGCAAAATTGCCAAGAAAAACACATGTACAACTTTAACTAAGCTACAGCCACAAACATGGAAGAAACTATTCTATGTACTCCTAAGCTTCATTTCTAGAATCACTCTATGGCTCAGAGTAAAAACACAGTCATTTGGTAATGACCCAGAACATTTTAAAAGCCTCCTTTTCAATCATATGTAAAATTCTACCATCAGTATGGTTCTACATTTGTAATTGCAAAAAGAACCAGTTCTTGGAGATTTCCCTTCTGATTGCATAGTATAAAATTTTAATTAATTATTTTCTTCTTCTTTCAATTTAATCCATCCTAGACTTGGCTTTAAATTCACTCTCAATTTTGCAGCTTCAGAAAACTAATTTTCCCATTTACACTCATAAATTTTGAGCAAGTTTCACAGACACAGCCATTACAGTTTGGTTGAATCAAGCTGTGAACACCAAAGATAACATGAATATTTGTAATCATGCAGAGCTAGTCCTTTCCATAATTCAAAGACGTAAGAAAAGTTCATTTCCTTGGAAAGTGAGATCTGTTGCATGGGAAGTGAGACGATTTATTGATATAAATTCTGTAAATATCTGTAAAAAAGTGTAGAGGCTGTTATTGGAAAGGCTTCCTAGAACATACTGAAATATTATCAGGAGGTGGTTTTTTTCTTGTAACTTCACATCTATTTAAATGCTACCAGAGGAACAGGTAATTTACAGTCTTGAATAATTACCAAAGCTCCATGAAATAATAAATAGTGCTTCATATTACAGTATCCACTTGTACTCCAGGGGTTCGGCAGGGCTGTGAGGAGAGGCAGTCCCTTCACCCTGCTTGACAGATGGGACTCTGAGGCACAGTCAGATTAAGCACCTCGCCCAGGACCAAGTCAAAATCCTGAAGAAAAAACAACTGATCTCCAATCTCCCACTTTCCAGCTACCCATAACCAGAAAGCATCCTTCCTCTCTTTGCACAATTAAAGATACTTGTGATGGCTTATTTACTGAGGGCTTATTGGATCAGTCCTGTTCTCCTTGAAGGGAACAGATGTTTTGCCAATAACTTCAGTGGAAGATATTATCTATATTCATGTTATGCTTTAATACTAATAAGTATCACAAAGCAGAACATGGGCCAGAGCCAAGCAATGCCATAGCTATTTAAATACTCTATCACATGTGTTGGTCACTACTTCTGTCACACCAGCAGCAGATCAGCAAGGTAAAGAGTGCACCGATGGAAAGGTCAAATTCAGAATGCACAACAACGGCAAGTAAAATAGTAAGTGCAAATAAAAGTCAAAAAGCAGATGGGTATCTGTGCTGTACATAGGTACTTTCTAGCAAGACCCAAAGAACTGTCCAGAACAGACTCTACTTGGGCCTGAGCTGTTTCTGATGGGTTGCTAAATCCTAACCCAAAATTTAAGCCTCAGTAAGATGGGTTCTATCCTATTTTCCAAAGTTTTTGGGCTTCACTGTCATTTTTTCCCATCAAATATGACTTTGGATACCATTTGAAGAACTCAACACCAACATAAAATAAAAAAAGCATTCCCAGTCTCTCTGCCACAGACAGAAATACTAAAATTAATTTTCTGGTGGGTAAACCTTTGTTTATTCCTAATTGCAGTGTGGGAAATAGTAGATGAAGCCAAGGATAAAGAATACACTTCAAGTTCACTTACATTCAGATCTCCCATGTTTCTAAGTCTGAAATAGAATATGCTGTTAATATTGTTAATTTTGTACTGTTGTAACAAATGAAGAAATCAAAAGCTAACCAAATACATAATTTGATTCAAAACAGTTGACTTCAAGACTTTTTGACCTGCCATAATAATCAATTCATGATTACTTGGTGTCCATCCACTCCTGAAATACAAGGTTTACCACCTACTCTTGTACCACAGCCACTTGGTTTTTAGATCCTGGTGGATCCCTGGGGTAGGGTGCTGTATTCTGCTGCATCTCATCTCAAGGAATCTATTGGTTAAGTTTGCTGGTGACACAGGACCAAAAAGCCACTGATTCCTTGCAAAAAGCCAGAGTTAAAGACCCACAAATTTCTGGTTTAATAGTGTGTGTTATGGTGTTTTAGACACTGGTTTATAAAGCACAGAAATGCACTGAGCTGCAGTGAAAATGGACATATTGTGGAAGAGAAATTCACCTCCTCTCTAAATATTGTACTCAGTGGAATGAACTTTCTGGTATGATTTACCATCCTCTGCAGCCCTTATTGCCTACTAGGTAAATGTGTGTTTATAAAGTTACAAAATTATTTACAGTATGCAATATAGTTTGAAGCTACTCCTTGGGAATGAATCAAGCATGGAAAATTCATGAAAATTCAGGCACTTCTTAAAACAAGAATTATTTTTAATAAACACAGAAAAAAATCAAATTCCTGAAACACCTCTTCATGATATTTGTAATTATATTCAAGACATCTGCTAACATTTGACTACTTATTTAAAGCCCATTTTTCATGAGCTTTGTAACAGAACAACTCTGAGATCAAACTCTTCATTACTGCCTCTGGACACCTTAAGGAACCGGAAATGCATGGGGGGAACAAAGAGGTGGACAAATAGATAGAACTAGTTTTGAAAAATATTTTTGAACACACACACATAGGTGTACACAAATACGATACAATACTTGTAAGAATATGGTATTAAGGTGATTTTAAAAGTATGAAATATGATTTAGGGGCATTTCACCTATTTTTAAAATCAGGACCTAAACTACCTTTCTGCCACATCGCTTTGGTGGCTGTAGTTTTTATGTCTGTTGGTATGAAGAGTTAACTCAAAGAGCAAATGTTACATGGGGTTGTCTGTCCATCTCAGAACCCCATCGAAATCTGTGTCATCTCCCATGTCTTGTATAAGCCCCAGCAAAGAGTTTCCTGAATAACAGGAATCACCAGATGAGCAAATTTCTGGTTGCTTTTCACTTGTGGGGCATGGCAAAACAATTTTGATCAAGGACCTGCAATGCAGTTTGTCTCAGTAGAGATTCTGTGGTATTAACCAGCTTTGCCTTTATGACTTCACCATCTTGAAAGTTTCTTTTAAAGAGCAAGTCAGAATGCAATTTATTCACTGACCTATATAAATCTCATTTCCACAAGTTGAGTCTTGCATTATTTATTTACGAGAAAAAGGCAAAAGTTCAAAAAAAACCCCCATTCCAACAGAATAATCTTATCCTTAAAATGGAAAAAATTAAATTTGAGGTATTTTGATAAGCAAATCCTGGAGTCATGGCCAAAAAATTAACCCATGAAAAGGAAGTCTAGCACAGAAAGGGCAAGTAACCACTTGACATGGTGATTCCATATAGCTCTGTTAAAAGTCTACATACTGTATGACCACATCATTTTTCCTCCCTCCTCCTCCTAATGATGTGGTAAAATATATATAAGATGCCATGCCAACTTGGTATTTTATTACAAGAGATTACTTTGAGTAACTGGAAACCTCTCACGTTAATTATGGCACTTTCTGATGTGGAGCTGCACAGAGAATGCACACAGCTTACACAACAGAGGGGAGGGATGAATTGATACACTCTCTTGGGTTAGGACTGAGTTTTAATTTATAAATATCAGACACTGATGATATGGAATGCACCCTGCTGAGAAAAGCTGCCAACCAACCATTTTCTAGTAGGTATGAGTATCACCCAACATCAGATCCATGGCTCCAGACCCTTAAGGTACTCCTGACCTGGTAATGGCCTTCATGTTATCTCACACTTGTTTCCCTATCCCATCTCAGTCAGTGACTATGGGAAGCCACTGAGCCTTGTTGATGTAAGAGAAATGCAAGGTGGGGACTGGGACTGGACAAAGCATTGGGAGCTGCCCAGGATGAACAGCACACACACGATGAACAGGGGCAGCAAAATGAAGTGACTTCTACTAGCTCAGAAAACTTGCTGCTTTCAAGCTCCCTCAGCTTTTAGAAGCTGGCTGTTAGCTCTTATATTGGCAATACAGGACTAAAAATCCCCACATTCAAATGTAATTAATTCTTTAACAGTCAGACATCTTGAAATACAATGAAAACTGGTCAGCTTTGTACATAGCCCTTGAACAAAACAGTTCTGCCACTCAATCCAATGTTGCTTTCTCTACTTGCTTCTCAGTTTTATCTTACATTTCTTACATCCCACATTTTCACAGTTAGTCTGAAAAAGAAATTATCGCTATGTGAGATAATGCCCCCAACCTCTCTATACATAGGATTTATATGCACTTCTATCAAGTTCTACCCATATTATTAGATACAAATATTCCTCATTTCTAGACTGAGTGCTAGAGGTTCTCTCAAATCCAGACAATGTGGTTTGCTCAAAAAATTACTGTCAATGACTACCCTCTTATCCTCCTAAAGTTACTGTTCTACTGCTGTTAGTAAATGTCACACATAGTTTAGCTATTGAAAGTGGTCAGTACACACATACCAAGGAGTAATTATATGTGCATTTCATTTGCAGCTGTTTCTACTGATGATTTACAAATCTGAAGACAAAGGGTGGTCAGAACATCAACACTTTTTGTACACAGAAAACAGTATTTTCACCTAATGACATATTTTTAAATAAAATTGGGGCGTTAAGTAGAAAAACCTAAATTGCTGTTTTTCTCAGTAAAAAGGGAATGGATGTATTCAAATGAGGTTATACCTTTAAACACAAATACTTTCTTTGAAATCAGTACTGAAAAAACTATATTGTAATTGTAGCCATACAAAATGTTTATTATATTACAAATTTTTTGTACACTGTATTTTCACTTTATCATTGCTTTGTGCTCAGACAGTAAAAATATTACAGCATGATTTTTCTTTCCCAGGAATGTCCTCACTGTCTTGATATAATCTTACTTTGTACTTAAAAAAAAATACAGAAACATATTACAAACAGGATAAAAAGGCATTATGAATGAAGAAGGTAATATGGTTTTGTGAATAAAGTGCACCACAATGGTTTCAGAGAGATGGTTTAGGAAATATTCAATAGACTGAACATCACTGATAACAATACCAAACAAAATTGATTTTGAAAGTCTAACAGGTCTTCCTTACCAGTATGAAGAGTACTTTGTTTAACTTTACTGAAATGTTTTTTGGGTTTTTTTTCTAGAAGACTATTTAAATGCTTTTGTTTGGAGTTGTTCTGTTTTCTGTAGGCACTCAAACCCTGTGCATCTCTGTAATAGCCAGAATTTTTAAATTCCAGTATGGCAAGATATATGATTCATCATGTCAGATACATGAGACTTTGTCCTCCCACATTTTTCAATAGAACTATTAAATTGTTAAAATTTAAGAATGGGAACAGATTTACAAACAGATCTAAGTGTCCCAAATATGCTGTTTAAAACTGGTATGCCCTACCTCCTGTGACTGGCTGGGGAATACACCGTAACATTCCCCTTCCCAGCTCTATGGCCTCAGCACCTCCATCCGTGTGGTCCCTGCTGCTTCCAGACTTCCAGCTTTAGGATAAAGCTGCAAAACAGGAGTCTAAGACACAGAAATTTATGTTGCAGCTCATCTCACTCCCATTGCATAGAAGGGCCTATTTACTTGCAAAATTTCGCTGGGCTAAATAGATTAAGAATCATTTTAAAAATGAGATAGTAAAGCTGATGGAAAATGTGGCTGAGCCACCTTAGCATAGATTTTGCTTCCCAAGTCAGGTTAAGCCAGTTATGAACCAGCCTCGGCTAAATTAAAGTGAGCAGCTCTTCCATTATGTCTGCACTTATATTACAGTGATCCAAATGACATAAAAATAAGCAGAATGTTGTTCAAGGTGTTCTAGAGACATTCCTACATAGAGACGAAGCCTAATGGAGAAACTCAGCCTTGCTCTCAGCCAACGAAGCTCCCACTGAAGCCAATCCTTTTATGGCACACTGAGTTTGGCCCAGCATTTCTCAATATTCTAAAGTGTGATGTTCTCAGGCAGCTATTAATTTAACACAATTTGGCCATATTGTATTACACTGGTAAGACCAGTATTATTTAGCTGACAGGTAACTGAGACAGCAGTCACTCTTTACTAGACTTGTATTTATATGAAAGATTGAGTTTCTTTGGTTATTTACTATCCAAGTCACCCAAATGTGTACTTTTGTACTCCAGACATAGCACGTTTATATCGATCATTAAAATTACCAGGATTTTTTTTCTTTTTTTTTCCCCCACTTGGTTTATGGAAATTTTTTCTGACTATAGCAGACTAGTCACTTATATAAATATACAGCACATATATACATAGAAATTACAAAAATACATTTTATTTATATCTGATTTCAAATAATAAAAATGAAATCTCACATTTATTGAAAGATTAACTAGGATTCCAAAGGCTTCAGCAATATTTCAGGTATTGGAGCAGAAGATATCTGGATATTCTAGGATAACTAATTATGTATCACAGTCTCAGTCAGGGTTTATAATATAATTATTAGGGGGGAAATAGCTCTGCTTTAAAAGTTTGTGCTTCATCAATTTCTGCTTCTATCCCCTATTCTAGTCTTCTCTCTCCTTTCAATTTACTGGTGGCCAAAAAGCTAAACCAAGTTCCCTTTCTCACATCAGTAAAGACCAAAGAAACTCAGGGAAATGAAATGATCAGACAAAAGAGTAATTGAGGATAACTAAGTAACTTACTGAAATGAAGGACATTACCTTTAATTCCAGTTGACATCAAACACGCCCAACACAACAGATTTTGCAACAACTTCAGTTCCCAAAGCTAATTGCTGAAGGAACTGTAAACAATTGCTCATGGTCTCCAGTTTGTACAACTGCACAATATTAACTACTGTCCCATTTAACCGGTTTGGTTTTCTTTTGGGATTGGATTCATACCACAATGCAGTTTAACAATCAGTAACCTTTATCTTGCACAATATAAAGTCAGCATCATTTCTGGCAATGCTCTCTTTTTCACAGAACATTAGTATTTTTGTTAATCCATGTAACCATTAACTTTATTTACATGTTAATTTGATCATTAGGTCCTCTACATTCAGAACTTCCTAGGTGCGCATTCACTGTTCCAGTGTCATCAAAATCACCTGCAGCTCCAGGTAGCACTTTCTGGCATCACTTTAGTAGATAGCATTGTTTTAGAAAGAATAAAAAGCACTGTGTTGAACAGAGGGGGTTTTGTCCAAGCAGGTGTATTCATTTTTCCAGGTTGGAAAAAGTTGAAGGTCTCAGGTTTACCAGCTTCACATGCATTCACAGAGTGAAAAGTCTGATTATAGAGCAAATGGGAATAACCTTTTCTCATTTCTCTTGGAAGCTTTTAGCACCAATATCCTTTGTTGGCCCTTCGTGTATTGTGTTCTCTCACGTGGAAAAAAAGTCTCCTCCATAACTAATCAGTGGCACGGATGGACAAGGTAACCACCAATTATCAAAATATCACCGACCTTCCCCACAGTCCTCCCCTGTTTTACTTCCTTGTACTGTTAATAGGATGAAAAGAATCAGAGCTATTTACAGGACGTTATTTGTATTACCTACATCTTGAATTCTTTTGGTTTGAATGCAGTCTCTGCAATGAAAAGGCTGAATGGCTCCACATTGCTGAATCAGCATCCCTTTCACAATGTCCTGCAGCAAACAACTGACAGGGCCACCACCATGCTGACCAGGGCCTTTAGCCAACTGTGTTCTGTGGTATTTTCTTCTTTAATCAAGATTTTGACATGCAGAAGTTATTTTCAGCAGCTCTACCTTTGGGCCTGCAAATGAAGCATCGTGTGGCACAGACGTGTTCAGCAGCATCTCCAGTGATGATGGGTCACAACACGATAGCAAAGTGACAAACAATTGCATGTGGTCAATCTTATCCATAGGAAACAGTTTCCTGGCAGCATTTCCTTAGCTGGCAAGCAGGGTTACGTATCTTCAGAGTCCTGTTGCTCTACTTTAAGTCATTTCATGGTGTTGACTTTTCAGGCAGATTAAAATGCCATCACTTTGGTACAATGCGTGGCAAGTTTGTAACAGAAAATCACAGGAGACACTTCCTTGGCTACCCCACATTACAAGATACGAACACTGTGCACAAAAGATATTAGACTTGGAACTCAAACATGTCTGTCTGCTTCTTGGCCAGTTTAGCCACTTCTTCCCTTATGGCCTTTACGAGGGCAGCTGTGGAGATGTTGGTGAGAGGCGCATCCGAGGGGTCGTTTTCCGTCAGGCTCTGCTGGGAGGCCGCCGCGGATGGCAGGGGAGCCTGTTCCAGGCTGGGGTGCATGGCCTGCTGGCTGTACTGCCGAGGCAGCCGCGACGGTGAGTTGTGTTGGTAGCGCGGCCTCGGGTAAGCCTCGATGTATCCAGGAAGGGGAACCTGGAGAGAATTGGAATTACACAAAATTATAGGGAACAATTGATCCGTGGTGCCACCTGCCAGGTAACACAAACCTCCCCAAGGCAGAGTTGGGCGGAACACATAGGAGCATATGAAGAGAATGCAAACCTCGTAATCCTAAACTTCTGCTTATAAATGTCTGATTTGGCATGAGCCATTTATGCAAGTGACAAGGTACGCAGTGCTCAACTCCCAGCTGTGGCAGCAAACCCACCACCATGCAGGGAAAACACTGCATGTCCTCATTTATCATCACCTCAAGTCAAAGGGAAGATGTTTTCTCTGAAAGTGTGTTCTCTGCTTCCCATCCCTTGTAAACATTTCAGTTTTAAACAGACAGCATGACTGCATTTCAGGACACCAAAAAGCCTAGAACAGAAAAGCAGTGTTTGCTGATTTGCAGCCACCATCTAATCCAAATCAACCAAGTCTCTGCTGTCACTGTTCCTAACAGAAACTCATCAGATTCAGACAACAGGAATAAGCTCAAGCATGCCAACTTGGAACTGGAAAAGATATTTGACTTCTCAGAAATACCAGGATTTCCAGCCACATTTAACAGAATTGCATGGGGGATTCATAATTTTACTCTGTTGTAACTTCACTGATTTCAGCTCCCTTTACACCAGCTAAAACAAAAATAATAATGTAGGCCCTTTAGTCACTGTGTGAGTTGAAATTTTTTCCAAAAATCCATGAACCACAATACCAGTCTTTGTAGTACTCAGAAGATTTTGATGCATTACATAAAAATAGTATTTCAGTTTTCCAAAAGTCTATAAAACAGGAACATACAGCCCTTAATTTTGAAGACAGCTTTATGTTTAAAGCCTTGACCACTAGGAGTTACAGACACGGTTTGTAATCTTGGATATCCATCAAGTGATGAAGAGAATGTCAAACACATTCAGTGTGGTATGATGAGACAAACATAGAAAAGAGGCATGATGTTAAAGTGTTCATGAGACACAGGCACCTCTGTTTAGTTTACAATAGGCCATACAAAAGACAATTTCAGTAGTACAACTTGTGAGCACACCACTAGAGGCCACCAGGTACTGATTTCTCTAAGCAGCATTCAGCATTCTGGAAAATAAGTGCTGTGTTGGATACATTTGCCTTCTCCCACAAAATTTAGTGCTTCAGCACTTACCATCTCACTCAGATAATAATGTATTACAGTAAATTAAGTTTCCTCTGTTCCCTTTTTTACAGTCCAGGCTAGTAGAAATGCATGAAAAGTTAAGAATTTCAATTTTCAGCCTCTGTTCTTACTAATTGTAAGAAAATCTTGAAGTATGATCAAGATACAATCTAGAGGCTCAGAAACCAGAACCTCAAACTCTGAGTACTACTGAGAAAACCTGAATATTACTTTTACTTTTAAAGTATTATATTTATACTCTCCACCTTTATTCAGGCTTTCTGATCATGTTATGTTTTTAACAGTATTACTAGTTTCTCTAGTAATTATTTTCAAATAAAGACAATTTCTTGACAGATTTGCATTCATTAGGAGATGCAAATTCCTTCTAGAAACTGCAGTGGTTTGGGTTTACATTTTTACCTCTTCTGCAATGCCACTGGAGGGCTGAAAATCTGAGTAACAAGAAGTTGTTAAAGCTCTGCAATGGGTAAGTAAAGTTAAAAGGGACATTTGTTTCCTTTGAATTCTGTATTGCCACAGTTATTTGTCAGACAGATTGTTGCATCCCTCTCCATTTCTCAGTGTATGATCCACTGGCACTAACTGCTCTTCCTCCTCTTTCCCTGAAGCCAAGGAAACCCACAAGAGAGTTACACTCTTCTCCTTCCAGAGGAGGGAACTGGGGACTGGAGACTTGACAAGTGATATGTGACTTTTTTTCATGGGACTGCAGCCAGAAGTAGGGATATAAAAGGAAAAAAGAAGGGGAGACATGTAAAATACTTTTCCTAATCTGTTTTGTAGCTTCTTTTCTTCTTGAAGAAAAAGCTTAAAACAAGATACAGGCCTCCTGGATTTAAAATGTCAGTAAGGTTAAAAACACACACATACACAAAAAAAATAACCAACAAAAACAACCACCAAACCAACAAAAAAAGGCAAATAATGCTTTGCATGCTTTAAAAGGCAGCTGCGAGAAGGAAATCTATACAATAGCATCACAAGCCTCCAGGTGTCAGGGGCACTTCAGCAGGTGTGCTCAGCTTACAGAGGAACATCTTTTTTTTTTCTTGACAGTTCAGCCTACAAATTCAGACTTGCATCTCCAAGTCATACCAAATTCTTTTCCTCACAGGCATCAGAAGCAGTAAAAAAGATGTGTCAACGAATAGGAACATTAATAGGACCATGTGGTCCCTTGCTTAGCTGCTCAAAGCCAACTTAGACTTCAACTGCAATCCATTAAAATATTCTGTTGATGATTTGCACAAAAAATAGGATCTATCTCCCAGTTTTTTTAGCTGCAGTGGTTCTGCATAAATACCAGATGTGAGCTCAAGCAGCAGAATCTGATCTTTTTTTCCTAGTGGAGAAAAAGCTCTACAATTGAGAAATTGTTTGAAACATGATAAACTACTGCAATCCATTTTAGGATGTCTCAACTTCAATTCTTTCAAATGTAGGTTTACTTTGGGCTAAAAATTACATCTGTTCCAGTCTAGGATTGTGCAATTAATTATTTAATTTATGATCTGTCACTCCAGCCTGCTGGAGGACTTGCAACACTGCACAGCAGGGCTGCAGCAGTGTAGAGCCAGGATTCCAGAGCCAGGATTCCAGAGCCAGGATGTCTTGAGAGAAGCCCCCAGGAGGGAAAGATGCTCCTGAGCTTTCAAACAGCACAAGGCCACTAAGAGGCAGCATCACCTTCTCTCCTGCCACGTGTCTATCCCAATACTTAACCTCTGTCTTGGGAAAGAAAAATGTTATCTAACCCACCAACTTTAAACAGATGCCTGACCCCAACCTAGTGAATGATTTCACTCTCTGAAGACCCTGCTATCTACACCTTCTCTTATGGCTTTTCACCACTAAAGATTATTCCCATTCAAGGAAAAATTATCCTTACCAGACTCTCTGCTGATCACTTAAGACACCTTAAAACACCTCCTGTGCAACTCACAGCAAAGCAGTTAGAAAAGCAGGATGCTTACTGAGTCTGCCCACTGCCCTGGCAGTTCATTCTCTCCAGCGTAGGGCACCCAGGCTTGGTTCCTGTAGGCGGTGGGTGGTGTTGGGATAAAATAGCCCGTGAAGCCAGGTCGATTTGCTGCTGGAATGGCAAACACTGCTGGTACTGTATTTCCTGTTAAATAAAAGAAGAGTATACATAATTAATAGCTGAGATTTTGGGGTATAAATGAAAAGATAACGCTATGAAACAACTGGGCTCAACGGTTGTTTGTTGGTTTTGGTTGGGGGTTTTGGAGGGTTTTTTTGTGAGAATGTGATCACCACTGGTTGTCTGAAAGGCTCCCACCATCTGACTACAGCATCTCTGTAATGCTGGGAAATACTGGAAAAGGCAAGATTTGCAGTTGTCCTCATAAACATGTACAGCCTTCAGGTGCAGAGGAGGATTTAGTCCACAGGACCTGATCCTTGTAAAAACTGATCTTCATCAAAACTTTAAATCATTAGAGAAAAGGCTTTTTTCCCCTTACATTTGCTTCCTTTATTCAGTTTTTAGCTGTTGTCACCATGGTTTTAAGTATAATGCACCTTTCTTTTCACAGTTTATGCAGTCTTTCTTAACATCTCTAGGCACAAAACCTACAAAAATGAGTGACTGATATGTTTAGCAGGCTGTACACTCAGCAATTCCATCATAAAACTTCACTGCTTCTCTAAATATACAAAGGTTCTGCCTGCTCAATTCCTCTCCCAGAACAGTCTATGACTGCAATAAACCACATCTACATCTTCAATAAATATTTCCAAGGGAATTTGTTGACACCAAATCTAGTTTATCATGTCATGATCAAGATGCATGCATAGGAATGACCAGGAAGCTGCCCACTAAAATTCACACTAATTTGAGTAGAAGAAACCAGCCATCCTAGCATAAGTTTCAGCCAAGTCTCTGGATATGGTTGCATCTGCTTTCAGGTAGGGCTTATTCCTGTGGCTCACTGAGATGCAGAGAACAAACAATGTGGTTCTTGCTGCAGTTAGAGATGATCCACAGGCCATAACTAGGCTGTCTGGAAGACCAGTCATGTGCTCCCACTATTGCCCTTGAGATTTGCTGTCATACTCAATTTATTTGCCAGGTTTAGGATAGAATATAAACAACTTGCTTGTCCAGTAACTCTTCCTTCCTCCAGTGTCTATTTACATGCAAAGACAGACTCCAGTAGTGCACCACTACTGCACTGAGGTCAAAATCCTCACCCCTAAATCCTAGGTGGGAGAGCTGTATATCATCTTTATCCATTAGTAAACAAAGCACGTGTACAGTATGATTTGAGTATTAAGTTATAATACATGGACATATATTCTACTTTGCAGATTCATATAATACAGCAAAAATAGCATCATTTATGTGAAAGCAGAAGAGGCAGTAACCCCATAAGAACACAAAAAAGTACAACTCAAACATTTTCACTGAGGAATAAAAGCACAGTCAAGTTATATATGTGGGCAGATTCTCTCTACTGGAATCAGTGCAGAGAAAACACAATTTCTCTCCCTTCAAACTGCACATCATTTGCATATTGCTGCTAATTGCTCTCAGAAGATATGATACCACTCTGTGGAAAAAATTGCAAGACATTCTCCTGAAATTCATACAGAGCATAATTAAATTAGCATCAATTACTGCCTGCTTCAAATATCTGTCCCCCAGAATGTCATTTACAGCCCTGGCACATTTTGGCTCCTGAACAATCTATGAGAGGGTTATGCTGTTCTGCTCTGACAGATGCTGCAGACACTCTGCACAGGCACAGAGACACAAAGGCCCAACCAGTGACATCCATCCCCAAGGCAGTGTCCACGAACACAGAGATTTATAGTTTCTCAAAGATGTCCCATGCAGAGCCTGGCCAGAAGTGCTCTGGATGCAATCAGGGTATGCAAAGAGGAGAAAAATGTATTTTGTAGCACATTCATTTCCAGAGCAGAAACAAATGATCTGTTTTCTACTGTGAGGGACTAAGCTTTCTTTCCTTTTCACTTTGGGGTGTAGTGCCTTTCACCTGTGTCAGGATGCTGGAGTGAGCCCTCAGAGAAGCAGTCACCATGGAATTACTGTGAACCAGTGGGATCTACAATGTGTGCCTGCACTGCAGGAGCCACTGGGCATCTCACAGGACCTCTATCCCAATTCCTCTGCCCCCTTGGTTTGGAAAGAGGTGGGCTAAGAGAAGAGGTGTGAGCCACCCTGGTTCTTTCCAGGTCATAAACAGCACAAGGGTTGCTATTTTAAATGAGGTAGCAGGCTGGAAATAAGTCTTCTTCAGACATGTACAGAGAAGAAAGTGGTGCTCCTGTACATGACACATGGGCTCTACATCAAAACACTCCTGTAATTTAACCACAGCAAAATGAGCTACTGCTACTATTCAAAATGAACATCCAATTAGCTGATGTAATACCTTATCCTAAATTATTATTATAATGTCATTATCATAGAGCTGATGTTGGGCTGCATGAGAGTGAGATTAGGAGGCTACATTCCAGATCAGCATCTGCAGCAATGTTTCTTCATGTATTGGGAAAATAAAAACTTCTTTTCATATCAGAACATTAGAAACCTTGTATTACAGTTGCATGTTTCTTAGAACTCCCATTGTCTTTCCCAGCCTATATTACAGCCTTTTGTAGCACCTGTCCTATATGACAGTTTCCTCCAGCTACTCCCAGAATTATTCTGGCAAACTCCATGATATACACAAAGGTCACTTTGTCTCTGCTGAAATACAGCCCCTCTTGAGCAGTAGCACAACATACCTGATTTTAACATGCATCAATAAAATCTCCTCATCACTGGAACTCACAGAAAAGCATATCCCACAGATCACATTACTGCACACATAAAGCAAGAGCTCTTGGTAGTGTGGCATATTTTATAGCTTGAAATGATTTAAAATGAAAGGGTGAGCATCTGCTCTTTTCAGATTCACATGCACCATTTCCAGAAGGTATGACAATAAGTGAGAGTAGAATGGATCCTTCAAACCCACTGTACTTAATTAATTGACAACACATTTGCATATCCACATTATTATTCCCAGTAGATGATGTTGAAGACAATGCAGGTAACTATTACTTCTGAGGAAGCCAAGAAAGAAATTTTTCTGACAGATTAACAGAGCAATGTCTAATAAACCTTCTAATTTCACAACTTTGAACTGACAATGCAAAATTCTTTTGAATTTTGTAAGCTCTTTTCTATAGATCTTCAAGAATAAGTTATTTCAAGTACTTTTCCAGCTGTTATCCAGATACCATCAAAACAGTGTATCAGCTTCATCTCATGATTAAATCAATTAATTCATATCAGAAGGACCAGGAACTGATTAGGCCTTTAAAAGTGGGACTATTAGACCCCAAACAAGTCAGGGCAGGAACTATATTCTCCAAAACAGGAGGTGTGAGGAGCAAACAGATTACCTTTGACTATGCCAAAGCACCACTGCCTTGTGTTCTGAAGGGAAGGGACACATACTTGCAACTTATCCCCTTAGTAACCCACTGTTATGATAAGAGTAGGGGTTCAGTTTCTCCAGAGGAAATAGGGAGTCATAAAACTCATCCCGCAGAGAGGCTGGAAAACCTCAGTCTCTCAAAACCTATTCTTTATGTCCACTTGTTTTCCTCCCCTGTCCTGACACCCTGAGCAGAGCTGAGTGCCACTTAGCCTCCTTGGCAGAACAACTTACAGCTCCATTGCAAATCCCCTGTTTTCAAGCACTTGGATTGATATTCTTGACTGATAAAATAATGGAAGGATCCAACCCATTTCTCTCCCACTTTGCTTGGTTTGTACATGGTGCAAAGTTCACATAGAAGTCCCAGTACTGCGACTTCTGCTTTTGCCACCAATACCCTCTGTACCAACCCTAAAAATGCTGGATTTTGTGGTGCAGATGAGCAGTTTTACTGAGCTTTAGTAATTCAGAGTTCTGAACAGTGAACCAGCAGAATGCCAAAGAACATGTGGGGCATTACTGCTGGATCTCACCTTCAGTGAAGACCATTTCCTGGTGCTTCTGAGGGATGAGTATTTTACAGTGCAGCTGATGCTGCATTTACACAGAGCCAGGCAATCCTTTGGAGGTCTCCTTCAGCTGCACCAGGAAAAACCCCACCTAATACAGGCTTTCTCCAAATAATCATCCATATTTGCTATACCCCATACATTCACTCGTATCCAAAATAATATATAAGGCTCTCAAAGCTGCAAGTTGGGTCTGCATTATTTTTTCACCTGAGTGAAAAGCTGATTGATCAAGTGGACCAACAGACATTGGAGCTCTCGAACCAGGTGCAAAAGGTGTCTGATCATGATGCTGGGCCTGATCTACTCCACCGGACTCAGGTATTCTCACTTTGCTGCCGATATCTGATGTAGACCTGTGCATTAAGAAAGAAAAAAATTAGAAACTTTTGTCATCCTGACCTATAGATGAGATTTATAGCCACATATACGCCTATCAGATAGAGCAGGACAAGCCAGGTAGGAATGAGCTACTCAATTTTGCTCTGGCACAACAGAAGTCTGGAGAACAACTGGAAAACAGTATGTCTGGAGAAATTTGAAAACAGCTTCTCTAGCCTGGTCACTATTTTGCCAGAGCATGTTATTACTTTACTTGCTGCTTCAAACAAACACCTGTGAAATACAACACAAAAAAATGAAGCTTTACCATAATTTACCAACTCAAGGCTGTAGACAGCACCATGTCCCTCCAGTATATATGACATTGTACCACATATTAGGAATCTACTGTGGTAAATAACATTAAGTGCACTTGGGAAGTATTAGCATTCAGAAATGGTGTGTCCCAGTTGCTTCAGATTTCAAGTGCAATGGGTGAACAAGAATATGCCAACATTCAATATGCCATATCCTGAATATTGTGACACAGTTAACAGTATCATAAGCAGCCACTCAAAAATGTTTCCTTTGGCCCTCCCAGCTCTCCACAGGCCTGTGGTGTCTCAGATTGCAGCTGGCACCAGGCAGGACCCACCAACACAGCACTGAGGGCTACAGGAGCTCCTCCATCACCCCAGGGCAAAAATTCCTTGAAATGCATTTTACCGAGTGCCTTATTACTGCGAGGAAGAGGCAAAAGGCACATGCTGAGCTGAGGCAATGAGGCTCTGGCACATATTTGGCTTCAGATATGCTGGTATGAGATCTCTGAGAGCTGGGCAGATTTCCCCAGACCCCAGGGTACTGAGAAGCACCTTGCAATTCATCCCTATCCTGCTGTAAGTCCATACCATACAGAAAAGCAGGATAGGGATGGTGTGAATTATGCACCACATACCCTCAATCTGACAGACCATTATGTGAGCTGAGGCAAACATGCTTTAAAAGAAATCATAGCCTGCATTTCCTGGTTTTATTGAAGCAGATTAGCTAATAGAAGAGAAAATTCATTGTTATTTCTTTTTGTGTTGAAATGAAATAAACTCAACACGTTTCTAATTTCATGAATGTGTCTTTTAAGTGCCCCTTCAGGGTTTGCTCCAGTTCTTATTACAACAGTGGTTTCTAGAGATCATACTTAAAATAAAATAAAAGATAAATACCTCCTGAGAGAGGCAACAGCCACAGGACCCGTTCTGGGAGGGACAGGAGGGGGAGGAGAACCCATTACCATCTCGGGAAGCTGAGAAAATCTGTAAGCCTGTAACAGAGAAACACAAGTATTTTCTGAAACACCAGCTGATCTCAGTCAAAGTAAAAACCAAAAGAAAGTCAGAAATTAAGTACCTGCTCCGTATGCCATTCAACAGGAAGCTAAGTTTTTGGGGCATCAACAGTAATTGCATTTATTTGAGAATTTACAGTGCTTTGGTTATTTTAGAATGTGGAAGAAAACCTGACCAAAGGAGTTCAGAGACAAGATGAAGTCTAATTAAAATAAAATGCATTCAACTCCCTCTCTGTGACATTTGTAACCTGCTGACAAAGCAGACCTGTTATGGTTATGTGAGACTCAACAGCTGCTTTGGACTACAGGAAAAGACCTCAGTATCTTCACTTCCTCCAGGAAGAAAGTATTTTAAAGATGCAGAAAGCATCCTCAGAACAGCAGGTAGTGAGGTGAAGCCGCCTGTGAGCAATCCATATTTCAACCTCTTCCTTTCAGCCCTCAAGAGATGAAAAGAAAATTCTTCGCAAAAACCCCAAGCTCTGTAACTTTCTAACACAGCAACAAAGGCCTCAAACAGTTGTGAAAAGCCAGACTGATGCAGAGGAACACAAGACCAACCCACCAAGTCACAAATTAAGCAACTTGCCCAGAGTAATTCTGAGTTTCATCACTAATACATAAGGAGTGAGTAATCATGGGCATGAAAACCAGGGCACTCCAGAAATTACATGGTGGACAAAATTTCCTTTCTAAATTCCTTGTAATGCTACAGATTAGAGGCCACAGCTTTGCTAAATATACTTAAAGACAAAGGAATTATACCTCATGAGTGTTTCATTGACACTTTTCACAGTATGGGTGAGGCTTTTGTTTTCTTTGGTTCTTGTTTGTCTGTTTGTTTTAGGAGGGGTTGCTGCTTGTTTTATTGTTTGTGACTTTTTTTTTTTAAATTATGCTTTTCTTGACAATGCTACAAAGGAAAGTGCAGGATTAATGATAAAATAAGAGCAATAAGAAATAACAAATTTTGGGAGGGCTCTCCACTATCAAGACATAGGCATTTTGACAAGAAAATGGTGGAACTTTGGCCCTCTAAACAAGAGGTATCTAGCTCAGCCAGAGAAGCACCCTCTACAAACAGCAGGGAAAGTTAAAAACACACTCCCATGGGATGAGTCACACTCTATCTCCTGCCTGTAGAAAAAGCCTACAGCATTTATATGATTAGTTCAGACTTTAACACCTACATTTAGGTTCGAATTTGGCAATCTAAATCCCACAGTACGTATCAGAAAACGTCATCTTGCAGTGATCATCTTTTAAAATTACACCTTTAAACTGCGTTCCAGTGCCTTTATTCTCAAATACCTGCAAAACTGGGTTAACAAAGAGGAAAGGTAATTTATTAAACACTAACTTTTGATGTCAGTGTCTCCAAGGGAAAAGCAATACAGGCCAAGCATCCTTCTCCCTCCTCTCACTGCCACCCCTTCTAAAGCAGGGTAGAAACCCTCAAAGGCATGTCTATGAAAATCATTTTTTCTTTCATGCCACCTACAAAGTCTCCCAGTATTTACTTTCACCACACTGCCATGATATTTAAAGAATTTCTACATTTTGGTAGAGAAAACAAAAACTAAAAAGGCACTGCTACATTTCTTAGCCAGGGGTTGGAAATACTGATTTGTAATGAAAGAACTGCAAAGAAAAAAACAAATGTTATTTGCATCAAAGAAAACCTCAGTTATATTTCTCTTAATAGTGCTGGATGTGAACTGGTCTGCAATGCCTCTTTTGCATCTCAAACGCTGGCAGCGCTCTCAGACTGAGCTGAACTTCCTTCTGGCTCCACAAGCCTTTCATCCCACATCTTGCTCTCAGCATGCATTTGTAACCAAGCATGAAATCCTTTTTATTCCCCCTATTTTAAAGGAACAGCACCATGAGATAATATTTCAGAGCACAAAGTGACTCCAAGATACTGTTTAGCAGGGTAGGCAGAGACTCAGAGGTAGATCTGGGTTTTCCCTTGTGTGTTGGTGGACGTGCTTTGGAATATGGACATCAAAGGAGGTATTTTAAGGGATCACAGTTCACAAACATGCTGTGACTTGCACTGAAAGTTTTATGGAAAAAAGTAAAAGAGAAAATCGAAGCATTTATTTTGCTGCTTACATAGGAGATGAACAATTTTGAGTGAGTGGCAATATTTTGCCAATGGCTGGGCAGAGAGAATCCTGTTAGAGTGAAAAATCCTGTAAAAAGATCTGCTACACTATGCTAAGGAACAGCCAGTCCACGTGCTGAGCTTCCACACACACCAACACGGTTACAAGAGGGAACTCCAGTAAAATTTCTACAATTTCTCCAATGGGTTGGGGTATTAGTGTTTTCCTGCATGCAGCACATGAATGGAAAAACAATGTTCAGAAGTTAAATTAAATTAAATCAAAATTTCACTTTAGAGTCCTGTTCTAGATTTAGATGAGCCCTTAAGTTTTTGGCTAACAGGCATGATTGTAGAATTAAAGTGACCTCACTGAAATTCACACATCATTGTGAATCCAATCAGAGAGGGGGAAAAAAAAAAAACCACACAACCCAGCTGGTATCACAGATTTTCCTAATTTTACACTGCAAAGTGAATTTATCCTTTTAAAAGGATCTCTTTGGTTTTTGCCTTTGGGCCCAGGATGACAAACCCACTGGAAGATAAAAGTCCAGCCAAGGTACCACCTCTGCCAGGATGCAGGGAGTAAAAGATAAATGGTTTGGGTTGGAAGGGACCTTAAAGATTATCTAGTTTTGACACTCCTGCAGTGAGCAGGGAACCTTGCACTAGACCAGGTTGCCCAATGCCCCATCCAGCTTGGCCTTGAACACTTTCAGGGATGAGGCAGCCACAACTTCTCTGGGCAACCTGTGCCAGGGCCTCACCACCCTCAGACTAAAGAATTCCTTCCCCATATCTAATCCAAACCTGCTCTCTGTCAGTTTAAAGCCATTCCCTCTTGTCCTATTCCTCCATGACCTTGTTAGAAGTGCCTCTCCAGCTCTCTTGTAGCCCCTTTAGGGACTGAAAGGGGCTCTAAGATCTCCCTGGAGCCTTTTCTTCTCCAGGCTGAACAATCCCAACTCTCTCAGCCTGTCTTCACAGGCCAGCACAAATAACTATAGGCTAAAGCAGAAACTTTGCAGTTGGCTTTAAGGCTACATTGCCCTGGTTGCAATATTTGAATATTACCAGATTTGTCTTGGGTGAAATTATTCAATGTTGCCTTCTAATTACAGCAATATCCATCTCCCTACATCTCACCATGGGAATTAAAAGGGCAGTGTCTTTGTTTACTCATTGAATGATTTAACTATTAAACTACAGTCCAGGAATAACACAGACTTATTGATTTGGTTTTCCTTTAATAGCTGTCCTGTTTTATACTTAGCAGCTGTTATAGGAAGTGGCTGAATTTTGGTAAAATACCTCACTTTACCTCTGTTAAATGAAGAGAAGCTCTGAGGTCATGGATACATTATCAGTCACTCAGCCTGCAAGTCCTGGTCATCAGCAACTGTTTATGGTGCTACATCTCACCTTGGGACCCAGAGCTTTGTTACTCCCACTCCTCTTTCCAGAGCACTGAAGAGGAGAGATGGGAACTGGTCCAGCCTTGCAATAAAGAGGGTTTTTCCCCCTGGTCTTAGCTCTCTGCCTGACTCAGCTGGGCAAATTTCCAAAGCAGCAACATGACCTGCCAAGGCAGAGGGCTGGCAGTCAGGCTTGTGTCACACACCCAACACTGCAACTCCATCCTCCAGTCACAGCATCCCAGCTGGATAACAAGGACTCAGCCAAGTGTTACTCAGCACGTTTTTGCAGGCTCCAGAACAACACTAAGTGTTTGCATTTCATTGGCTTTTCTCTGCCAAGAGAAGGTGTGAGCCCCATAAGAAAGAATCCTGTTTGCACAGGTCACCAATGGGCAGTCCAGTATCCAGGCATTTCCTCACAAGAGCTATAGATAATGTAGGTATTAACGTTAGCATGCAAAAAAAAACAAACAAACAAAACACACAGAAGGCCTCAAAAGGGAAAAGGAAAAAGAAGATGCACATGCTGGAGAGATACACAACTGCTTGATGGGGGGACTAGCCAAGAAGCTGACTGCAAGAAACCAAAGATCCATAACTTGGAGGACATCTGAAGAAACACAGACCTGAGGAGGGGTTCTGGACCACTGAAAGCAGATGGCACGAATACTTAGGGACAGAGGCCAACACAGAGATGGAGATTTGCGTGAATAATTATGGGTTTGCCTCAATCAATTTGACATTTGTGCTTGACAAGGAGCATATCTGTGCTAGAAATTTTATGCAGCACTTGTATCACCCATGATATGCCTTGGCATTAGGGTTTTATAAAACCTAAAGGTGCATTCAAGTTACTAGAAAGTTTGTGGGATCTTGTAAAAAGTTTAGTCTGGTGTAGCTGGGCTGTGAAGAGCCAAATCTCTGAAGGGGGTGATGCACTGAAAATCTGTGTACTTGTATATCTAAAGACCCAACAGTAAAGCCAATGTCTACATTTGTTCCATCTAAGCAGGCCAAATGCTCTTGAATCCATATTTTGAATTAAAATAGCATTATTAATGTTGAACTTTAATTGCTGCTAAGAAGTGAACCCACTGAGCCTGGACACCTTCTCTGCCTGTTGTCCAACCCACTCCCCACACACCCCATCACAGCATCTCCCTCAGAGCTGCTGAGGAGACGCATCCCACGCAGGCAAATAACTGCTAAGGTGCTGAGATGTAATTCCTCCATGTTTTTCCTACCCACAGGTCACTTCCCACACACATCTCAGCTGGATATTTTCAAATACAATCCTCCAACCACATCTGAGAACAAACCAGAAAATTTTGTGGTTAAAGAACATGAAACTGATATGCAGAAAACTACGAACTACCAGCTCTTATCTGAAGTCCAGCAGCCTGTGCCTGTCCTAATCTGAGGTGATCTTCAGGGAATTTAGCACTGTCTTAAGAATGCCAGAAAGATAAGCAAATGCTTAAGGTCCCAAACATGCACATGATTTAGGAAAGTAATAAGTCTTAGAAAGAAAACAGTGAATCATTCACCAAAAAAAGTATGACTGTTACATTTCTTAAAGACCTCTCACCATAAAATATTTTTAATTTTCTTTTAGAAAGATTTTTTGAAGTGTCAAACTAATTTGACTCCCCATTAGCTGTCTCTTGAGCTTTTAATCGAATTCTAACCATAAAATATGATTATATGCTGTATGAAGTTCATTGGACTAATTTCAAAATGCCAGAAATAACCTTTAGCACAATTTAAATAGCACCAGCCTGAACCTTTGCAGGCAGTGCCACTGGCTTTCAAGTATGTTAAGCATAGTTCAGAAGCAGTATCCCTTAATATGTTTTTTATTGTCATGGAAGGAAGTCATCATAATGGTTACTTTGAACTGAGGACATTTTTCTGCATTATCCTCTTATTCTACCCAGAGTAAAGGACTCAATTTGAAATGCAATCTTTGGGGGGGGAAAAAAACCCAAACCCACAACATTTCTGACAAAAAGCGCATGCCTTTAAATAGACAACTTTTCAGACTGATATTGTTATATGGGCTATTTCTCTTCTGTACTCCATTACCTCTGGTTTAAATTTGTATCTGACATATAAGAAAATATGTTGCTGAGTTTCACAATACCACGTGTGAGAACTCAGGGATAGTTTCACAAGCCATGAGCAGGCACAGTTCTACTGTGACTGCTGTCTAGACACCTATAAAATTCCATTAACGATTTCCACCCACAGATTTAAGTTCTTAATTCATGTATTACTTCTGTGAGGCAGGGACATGTTAGCTGCAATTTGAGGCTAGGAAATTAAGGATAAAGAGTGACTAGCTGCAATTTGAGCCTAGAAAATGAAGGATAAAGAGTGACTTTTAAGGTCAACCAAGAAACCCATGGAATTAAATTTTCCCTACAGTCCCAAGCCAATAGCTATAACTGCAAGACTATCAATAACAGCCCACATTTCAGGTTACTCTATTACACCTGCTTCACACTCCTGCAATGATGCTCTTTGGTGATGGACCTCTCCAGTGATGCAGAAGTGTTGGTTTCATACCCAGCTGCTGCCACAGCTGTTCTGTGAAACCCCACTGTTTCCTAATATGTACTCAGTGAATAGAAAGCTATATACAAACAAGTTTTTGATCTGTT
This sequence comes from Poliocrania exsul, assembly GCA_035041345.1. Taxonomy (NCBI): domain Eukaryota; kingdom Metazoa; phylum Chordata; class Aves; order Passeriformes; family Thamnophilidae; genus Poliocrania; species Poliocrania exsul. The sequence goes on along the minus strand of JAWWLZ010000172.1, from coordinate 2,866,343 downwards.
GAACAGCCTAGAGCTCAGTGCAGCCTATTCTTTCAAGCACAGTTTAGTCAAGCCAACCTTACTGCTAAAATAAATACTGAGTCTTTAAGGTGTATTTGTGTGACTTACCCATTCTCCATCTGCAAGAGACGTATCTGGGTAAGCATGTACACATAATTATTTACTGTAAGCACAGCTTTACATCTGGTTTTAAGCAGGTAAATGGGACTACTTAGAAAGAAACGTGTCTCAGAGTGGAAATACCTTTATGATATTACTAAAGAGAAGCTTCACTTACTGGTCTTGGCAAGCTGTACTGATACATGTCTGGTCTGTACGTGGGTACCCACTGTACCCCCGCTCTAGGCCGGGTCATGGTGCCCGGCGCGCTGGTCACCACCTCCGAGTAGGGCAGGTGTGGAGCCGAGCCGTACGAGTCCTGCCTGCTCGGGGCTCCGTGGCCTGCAGAGGCCAGGCTGAAAGCCTCTTCCAAGAGCATGTGCATCTGCTGGCGAACCTCATCAATGGAGGGCTGAGAACTTAAAGTCGAGGTCTCCGAGTGGCCTTTGGCCTGCCGGGACCTGCTGTAATTCCGAGGCTCGTTGACACGGTCAACATTTGTTTCTTCTATAATTTCAGGCTCAGTCTGTTGGGGGGAATAAAAGCATGTATATGTAGAAAGCTTTACAAGACAGTATTTGTGCTGCTTCACAAAACATTCTCAAACACAGATGTAACACAGACAAAGTCAGAACTGTGACAATGTAGATGCATGACAAATATTGGAAAGGAGTGGCATGATGCAGGGAATTATAATGGTTTTTTTATAGCCTACATTGTTTGCTGGGAAAACTAGCAGGGACACTCTGTAGCAGATTGAATTGTCAATGACTCACTTAAGAACAATTAGAAATAATGTTTGAATTTTTTTCTTAGTTGTAGTGTCAATGGGAGCACAACTGTGCCAGGAAGAGTATGGTTCCCTAAATAGCACCATCACTATGAAGAACCCCTTACAAAGGGACTGCTTATTACAGCTACAGAGACTGACATGTCTTTGTTCATTCTGTCAGATTTCAGAAAAATTAAAGTTCTGAAGTTTTTCTGAACTTTCTAACCCAGTGAGGACCCCTAACAATGACACCACAAACTAGGTCCTGTCCCTTGCAGAGAACACCATGACCCAGCTCAGTCATCTTACCCAGCCACAAAACAGGAATTACACAGATATTTATGCAAAGCTAATGTGGGAACAGTGAATGAAGCATGTACTCTAATAAGCAGACAGGACTTGGGCAGCTTAACTTGAAGGGTTACTCCTGGGGTAATTCATTCTGTACAGACAAGTACAAACATAAACCTCCTGGATATTTTTGCCTGTAACTCCATCACAGGAAAAAATCTTCATATTGAAAGAACTTGACAGTGAAATACCACATTCCATTTATATTTTGTAAGATTAGTTTTACAGCCCATAGTTTTAAAAATGTATTTTTTAAACCAGGAACTTAAACCAGTAACTGATTCCTTACAGATCCTTAAGTATCTGTAAAATGCATTTAAGATGCTAGGATAACTGGAATGAACAATAGGGTATGTACTGTCTTCTATATATAGCATGAGGTTAGAACTGTGCTAGTGTTTAAAATAGCCACAAATAAAAGAATACAACAGGATGTTCTTACTAAAAATTCCAGCCCTCTCCTGATCATTTGAGTGTTCTGTAACTCCTGGTGTGGTGTATGGGGTTTTTTTCCATCTAATCATGCTTTTCTACACCTGAATAGACAAGGAACTGTGCCCCCAACCTTTTGCAAGCTATATCAAAATCATCACACATATTTCTCACTTTTCAGAGAAAAATATCAAACTGATTTTCTTCTTCTGGTATCAGCCACTCAGGTAAGAATTACATTGTTAGTCTAAAAACTGATAATAGATTTAACAAAAAGATTAATATGTTTTCTCTGTTTTAAGTATAGCTACGTTATGAAATTAAATTTAAATACAACAGAAAAAATTAATAAGAGAACACTGAGTCATTTGTATATTAGAATTCAACCACAGTTTCTAGTTACATTTATAGAGTATATTATCCAAATTCAAACCCACAAACCCAGCTTCAGGCTTCCTAAGTGATATGTATGTCAGACTACAGGAGGAACAATGTAACTGCACAAAGTGAATGAAAAACTTTGTAGGAAATTTATAACTAAATACTTTGCCAAAATTTCTTCCTGCATTTTGAGTCCATTGTTTTTTGTGTTGTTACAGTAAATAAAAATCAGGTACATTTTAGAAGCCTGACTATAAAACGCAATGGTAGTTTTGTATAAGTGCAGTCAAAAGAGCCTCTTGAAATCGTACTGTCCCATCTGGATGGTTAATAACAACAGTTCTTCTATTTCTCCATGCCTGTAAAAATGTCAGCGAGTGGAATCCCCCAAGAGGCCTATTAATACACAATGATGAAATAAATCAGGTTTTCCGCAAGCCCTTGGTGAAGCCATTAGACCTCTACAGAATGTCTGAAATACATCATATGAATAAAAGATGCATATTAGCAGTCAACATTAAGTCAGCTTTGATTTATCAACAAAAAAGTTGACATGACAATTTTGGAGGAGACTGATGATCATTCCTTTTCCTGAACTTTTGGAATTTATTCCAGCTCATCCTACCACTTTCTGATGTATGCCATTTGCTTTCCTATTTACTGAAATACATAAGTATCATAAATAGATGCCACTATAATCATTAATGTAACCATTACAAAAATCCAGATATTGTTCACACACAGTTTCTGTATAATAGAAGGAACTAGAGTTACATGAAGAAGGAAAACAAAACCCTGTACTCAGAGACAGACTTTATATACTCCTTGCATAATTTTGCTGCTGCAACTATATTAGTAACATTCCTTATGTGAACATTAATCCATGAGCTTCTTGAGGCATTGCATTAATTTAGTCATATCAACAAAATTATGCCAGTGAATTCTTTTGTATACTGATCTCTTAGATATGTATAAGGCAATTTTCTTCCTTTTACACCAAAACCAGCCTAAATATTTTCTGCTCTGAGATAAAGCTCATTAGCAGTCTAGAAGTTCCAGAGTCTTTCACTGAGGCATTTGCTCTACTCACATGTGAACATGCTGAAAATAATAAACATGTTAATAAAAATCTCCTTAATCTAATTCCTAGCTGAAGGTAATGATAGCAAACCCAGCTGGGATTCTTTAAAATTGAAAGATAGATATGGTTCAATAATTCATTTATAAAAGACACTATAAAGGCAAATAATATACTAAAAACATCAAAAGCAGAATTTACATGCCAAAAATAATACAAAACCCTACATATTCCATATGGACATATATAGAATATTACATCTTTATGGTCATATCCTTAACAGTTTTTAGTTCTGAGAAACAGAACCATGATTCAGAGAAATAGCACAAAAAGTAATTATAAAGAATGAAGTATTTTTAGAAAAGTATGAGTGAAGTATTTTAGAAAACTAAAACAGAAATAGTAGAAATTGTAGGGGAACCTTATGGTTGTGCATATTAGTAATTCTTAAGGAGTTTTCTTAATCTCTTTTCTTTTCAAAAAAAAAATCATTGTTGAGAAGATAAACATCAATAAACACATGGCTGTACAGCTTAAAAAAAAATCAATTTCTTAATCTGGAAAAAATATCTCACGGCATGAAGACAATATTAGCTACTTGATTCATAAATTTGATTTGGAGCTGTTTATAAAATGCAAATGTTACTATTCTTCAGCAGGACTTGCTGCTAAATAAGGTACTGGGAGGAAGATGGGAGGAGTCAGACAAGGCTGGAACCTTTAAAAGGACAAACTGGATGCCCCAAAATGGTACCAGGTGTCACTATATTCAAACCAGTCCTTTCTCAGAGCCCTTCTCACCCATTTTCAGAGGTCAGATTTACAGAGGTGTTTATTTCCACCACTGGTGAGATCCATAGGAATTCCATGCACCGATTTAGCTGTAAGTGCCCCCCTCCCGTGGGTATCCTGGAGATGACGCCTGTCAGACGCTAGAGCTCTGAGGAACCTCAGACAGGAGCGAGGGAAAGCAGCCCACGCTGCAGGGTGAGGCTTGGCAACTGAATCTCCATATTCTGTCCCATTTTCCCTGTGGCATTTCCCTGCTTTCAGGCAGGAAGCACATTCCCAGATAGAAGAGGTGCACTGCAGTGAGTCTGCAGCGCATCGGGCAGGAGGATTTTATGTAACTTATCAGTTCAACAGACTGTGCCAGGGCCAGGTCACCCAACTGCAGCACTAAAACAAAGGCAAAAGCAAATTTTTCTGTGATGTGCACAGTTCTGAGTTTGCAATTACTTTTAGGACACTTAAGAATCTGTGCAAGCTCATTAATCTACCTTCAAGGTGGTTAACACATCTTCTCTTAAATATATTTTATATACAGAATACACAACATACTGAAATGTATTCTTAAAGTCTGATGCCATGCCTGCTCCCAGAAGGTTATCAACAGTGATCTCAGGAAAATATCCCTTGTGAAAAATTAGCTTTTACTAGCAAAGCATTCGTATTCTGATTCCTTATAAAAAGCAGTGAACCAGTCACCCCACTTACATGGCCCAACATGACTCCTGCAGTCTGATGGGAAGTGTCCAAATGCAGCAAATCATTTAAGAAATCTGACAACTACAACATGCCCTGAAGAATCCAGTGAAAGATTTAAACCTCCCTGAACATATCCCCTGACCTTGGCACTTTACTTCACCTTGCCAAAAACACATTCCTGACAGCCAAGGGGGTTCACAATGAAGCCCCACATAAAATGTTTGTCATCTACAGAGTTTAGAGGATGAACAACCACAAGTGAACTTTTTTGGTTTCCAGAATCGTTTAGACTTTCTCTAGGGACTGATCCTCAGGGCTGGCTGAACTACAGAAGCTTATACACGTGAGGAAGGATTGAAAAAGTCTACATTACCTCAGTGTGGGGCTACTCTTTGTCCTCATTCTGGGTGCACACAATGCCAGCTTGCACCCAGTGTACGCTCAGACTGCACAAGGCAACTCCTCTGCCCTGTGCTGGCTGGGTGAGCTCCTTGGACCATAAAGCAGCATCTCCTCTGGCTGGGTTTGACATTTACCTACGCAAAACTGTCCCAGTTCTAAGGCAGCAAGAGGACAACACCTGTCCCTAGGGGATTTCCACAAAACACTGACATCAGGACTTAGGTGAAATTCCCAGAAGTTGGTTGTTCATTCTTCTGAAGCAAGAGAGCAGCTTCAGGCTGTTCTACAGAACAACAGGGGATTTTAATTGCAGTGAAAAAAGCTCAGTCATGTAAGTGGCTGCACGCTTAAAAGAACTATCTGAACTCAAAATTCAGTATTTTGGCAAATAATGAGTTTCAGGGCAAATGTTTTGTTTGCATTTCAGACTGTAAAATGATGTACAGTGATAAAGCACATGAAAGGGTCTCTGCTTTGAACATCCTGAGCTTTTTTCAGGTTGTGCACAAAGTTCTGTAACACTAAATATCCCGTGACAATCTGGCTTGTGGCTTATCAGGAGTTTCCTGGGGTTAGGAGCAAGTTAAGACTTTGCAGAGCAAATTTCACTGTGTACATCCAATAAACTTACATCATATCCACTGTTACGGATTCCACGTCTAGGCCTTTCCCGAGTCACAAGAAGATCCATCTCAGTTTCTCCTGGGCTGGGGCTGTTCAGAGACTGTCTGCTTCTGTACACAGAGTTCTTCAATGGTTGCCTGGAAAGCATGGAATGAGAAAAGATTAAATAAAAAGAAAACAAAAACATGACAGGCAGCAGTTTTTAATACTTACCTTTAATCTAAAATGATGAGGTTCATAAAAATGCCACTTAATAATAGGATATTTTCTATATACACGAAGTGCTAGAAATCAGGAATGTTATTAAGATAGGATTACATTTTTTTAGTGCCAAGAAAATAAAGTTATGTAAAAGACATGGTCATCGTATGTGGGAGCTTATCAGATGAAAAATATCCCAGGAAGATATCAGGTCCCTTTTAACCTCAGCTGATATGATTCAAATACATTAAAAAAAAAATCAAAAAATAACAGGACCTCCCACAGACACAGATGGGGAGCAGAGATTTGGTTGCTGATCCTGAGCAATGAGGGAGAAGTGGAATAACGCTCCACCGAAACAAACACCAGCAAAGTGAACGGGAAGGGAAACAGCAGTGGGAGGAAACTGCTTGCAAGATGCTGTTTTTAAGCAGTCAGTTTGGTAACTGGCCACAACTTTCTCAGAGAGCTGTGCTCCCTGGGATTCAACTGCTTCCAGCACAGCTCTGAGCAGCACTGGGGCAAAGTGCTGCACATCCCCAGGCACTGAGCCTTCACCACTGTGTGCTCAGGAGCAAGGGGAAGCAAATGTAATAAAGGCAGCATGTAACTGAGTACCCAAAATACCCTGTAATCTTTCCAACACAACCATTTCTGCCCTTGTTACTGGTTATTCAGAAATAAATATAGCATCCCTCTGTGAAACACAAAACATATCTGTACATATCTGCAGGAGTGTTTGCCAAATGGTGATATAGGAATTTTATGCTCCACCAAGTTGTGTCTTTTAAGAAGGCTGCTTTAAACCAGAGGAGTTCAGACAGAAGTTGTTCTTTTCATACTGTATCTGGCCATCAGTCATTTTCTTTGTAAAGCCCAGAGAAGCACTGGTGCTGTCATAGATCAAACAATGGCCTGCCAGCTTCATTAATTACACTGTTGGTAGAACCTGATACAAAGTTATCCTTGCCCAGCCCTGCTATTTTTCTGCTCTGTGCAATTACTCCATTCAGAACACGAAAAGTAGATCAGGTCACCAAGGTGTCTCTGTGTTGCTTACACAGGGGACCTGGCATGCTCCTAGTGAAGACAAGCCCCACTCTCATGTCTGGATTCACACTTTCAGTCACTCCAGGGTTTAACATCTCAAGAGTCATCAATGGAAGGAACAGACAAGACAGTCCAAATGAATTCACTGATAAATAATTCTTCAGATATTCCAGATTTGGTTAACAGCACTTTTTGCCTTGACAGACTAGAGCAGCAAAAACTGGTTTGCAGAAATCCTGAAAGTAGGACATTTACATGATCAGACAGGATAAAAGGTAGAGGGAAAAAAATATCTATTTCACACTTCTGATTAAACAAATTACTCAGGTATGTAGTTTTAAGGCAAGTTTCAAAGTTGCTGTGTGACCTTTGATCACAAATCACCACACTCAGGTTTGAAAGTCCCAAATGCACTGCCAAAGCAGAAGACAGACAGAGATTTTGGAGTAAGTTTCCCCTATAAAAATAATACTGAATAAATCCAAGTTCTTTATCTTGCTTCTTCCTATATATCTTTCTCTGCCTATACTGCCAACATGACCAGGGTGAACCAGGTTATATAAAGGTTAATCAGATCTGACAATCTTTATTTTCCTACATTAACGGTCTCTAAAATTTCATGGTTTACAATAGGTCCATAAATACTTAGTTGAGGCAGTTGTGATATATTTTCTAAGGAATTCAAATACACAGCCCTGTAATACACACAGATTCTTGACCTCATTACAAAGAAAATCCAAGAATAGAGCATATCATCAGTAGGCTCTTAAAAATTACCTTGAGATTGCCAATTACCTCATTTAAGGGAGTTTTACTAATGAGAAAGGAGGTATGAACGGTAACAACTGGCGTTCAAATGGGTTAGCAAGTGCCTCCTGGGAACACAATGGCAATGTTTTAAAACATGAGTTTCATGCTATGGAAGACTGAAAGACAGTAAGAGCACAAAGCTGTTTGTTCTGAAAAAAATCAAATTATTTCACAGCAATGTTTTGTAAATCACTTTTAAATACAATTTTAAATTAATCCAAAATGCAAAGGTAATCTTGAGTAATCAACTGTATCTCTATTTTCCGATATATTTTGGAAATGCTGTAATCATGTGATATACAGGAATATATACAAAACAAAAAAGAGTAGAATAAACATTTTCCCTAAAAACTCTGAAATCTTTGACTTATTTTTTAGTGGTACTATTTTTTTAAATGCTGTTTCTCAGATTTTAATTGCTGTAACTAATAAACAATAATTCAAAGCAGAAAAAGTTAGAAATACTTTTTTTTCAATTGTATGTTTATCTAGATTGCTTTTAAAGGAATTTTGAATTCATTTATCAATAGATCCCACATTACCTTGTAGCAGTGTGCCATTTTAGCCATCTTATTTTTGTTAGAAAAATAGGGACAAATAATTTTCATGTGTGCTGCAGCATATCAAGTTCAGTTCCAGGTCTTAGTATGGTAATTTATCACAGACTTCAGATTTGGTTTGTTTGTAAACATCTGCAACATCTGTGAAGTTCATTAGGTTTTCTGTGTCTTTATAAAAAGTGCAGCAGAAATGGTTCTGTCTTCCCATGTAGGGATACAGCCTCTACATTTAACAAGCAAATCCAGCCTTTCCTACAAGCTGAAATCATTCCTCCCCAGCAGTACACCTGCCTTCAAGCAGTTTATATCATGCCTGTGATCCCTATCCCAAATAGACTATGACATGTTTACACAACACACTAGAAAACACGCAGGAAAAAAATGTATTCTGGGATCTTTCTGCACATTGGCACGTGAACAAACAAACATCAGTATATTTAACAGAAAGCAGATGGCCAGTATTAAAGCTTCAGTGTAATGCTTGAAATAGTTCCTATGTGGCATGTGACACACATCCAAAGTAATGCCTCAATCTGTCACTGCATGTACAGCACAGTCACATTAATGTGTTCAGGAAACTTTCTGGCTACCTGCACTAAATGTATTCCTCAACAAATGTTCCTGGTGTTTCATCTGTACCTTTTGGACAGAGAGTCCAGAGCAGGACTCCCCTGTAATGAGGGTTCAGTTTCTTACCCTCTCAGCATGCACTAAACTGGAAACTTACACAAGGAAATGATGCCCCGGTTCCTCTACCAAGCACATAACATACAGGTGAGTCAGCATTTTTTTCTTCACTGACCAGTACAACCCTGCAAAACAGCCCATCAAGGGCAGTATCTCTCAGTCATTTAACTCTAGACCTAGAGAAATTCATCTGATCACAGATTTTACCCGTGTTGCGAGCCAACACTGCTTTTGTAATTCCCATTACCCTGAGATTAGCTCAGTTGGTTAAAACTTGCTTGTAATAATGCCAAGGTCATGGGTTCAATCCCCTATGGAGGCCATTGACTTAAGAGTTGGACTCAATGATGCTTGTGGGTCCCTTCCAACTCAGAATAGTCTGTGATTCTGTGATACAGTCTTTTCTATCTCTGTGCCCCAAGGGCAATCACTGAAGTTGCACTGTGTGCAACGTCTGTCACCACTGATGCTTCGACTGCAGTCGATTTATGCTCATAGGAAAATTTTGGTCTGATCTTTGCAGGGGATGGGATGCAAGATTGCACCTCCAGGCATGAGGTCCGTTTCCAAAGGAAATGTACATCAGCATCCCTTTTTCTCTCATAGATCAACTGCTGCTTGCCCCTGATTACAGTAAGAACCAGAGCCCTCCTGGTGCAATGGCAAACACTCTCTTATAACCCTTCACACCATCACCACACCTGAGGAAGAGGACACTGTGCCATTCCTGGGGTAGGACTGGTGTGATCTCCTCTTTACAGTATGTCAGTTTGTGTTTCAGAGAACAACAGCAACAGAGCAGGTCCACCCACCCACTCTAGGAGGCTGAGGCAGAATCAGCATGTGCACTCCCCCTTCATTTCTAAAATGGGGAGATGAATACTACACTGGTGTGCCATCCTCACGAGACAGTGTTAATCAAACATTAGTACTGTTATACAATATGCCAACTTCACATCATAGATGAGTAAGTTATGAATTTCTCTGTTAGAGGCGCAGGAAGATCACCAATAACAGGTACACACATCACCTTACAGGTACTATCCCTGCAGGACTTACTGAAATACATGGACTGCATACTGGTTCGGTTATCTCACACCTACTGCCATAGCTATATTTGGACAAAAATAATGACAAAATAATAGCATCACTCAACTTTGGAAAAGAACAAATTCAAATGCTAACTTCCTGCCTAAAATGCACTCTCAGGATTACCAGACATATTGCTACCACTTTTTCTGTTTACCTTTGAAAATTACTCCCAAGAACTCGCAATGGCCCTTTCCTTTACTTTTTTAATCTTTCCATTTGTTTGTTTTGAACCACATTGCAGTTTTAGCAGAGGACATGCTTACTGTGGGTTATATGAATTTTCCTTGTAAAGCAGGAGGGACCAGTGACCACACAACAAACTGCTGGTTCTTTAAGAATGGCCCCTTTGACTCCCCAGACATCAACTTTCCTCCCAGATGAAGAACTGTATATAAAAAAATCTCACCTGTTCTTAGGCTCAGCAAATGGAGATGAGACATCTGCATCTGGATCCAGAATGTGGTCAAGTTCTTTCTGGTTTTTTTCATACATCCTTTTTCTGTCTGTCAGCCCCTTGCTGTTATCAACCTGTGGGAAATCATAGTACCCCTTCCTCTTGGCTTTCAAGCGCAGCTTATTGCGGTAATGTTCTATATCTGACTTCTGCTTCAAAGCCTTGTTCACCTAAAAGACAAGAAGATGTTTAAAGGATGGTGGTGGGCTGGCTACTTCCAAAGGATACTGTTGGAGTGTGTTTGATGCTCTGTGTGTGTCATCTTTCAGAGCGTGTTTCGTACCACACCATGCCATCTGCAAGCAGTGAGGAACTGCAAGTGAACAGAGTTGATGCATTTTTATGGCTTGGCAGATGGTTAAATAATTTTAGCCTAAAAACCATGTACCATTACAACAGTGACTCAGATCCACCCACTGAAGAAAAACACTGATGATGTTAGCCAGTTGGTGTGACCCAATGCTGTGCTTGCTTTGGGGCAGCAGGGGCAGAACTCACAGATGAAAACTCTACTGGGGTCCTGTAAATACAGGGACGACACCTTGGACTCCACAAAACCTTAAATAAGTCATCACTGATGGCTGGGGAAGAACTCCAATTAGATGTCATCAATTTTTCCTTTTTTATATGCTTTCTTACAAATCTCTTATGAGGGTGTTCAGTCTGACCTTGTACAACTCAGTCATGAGTGTTTGGTCTGACCTGGCACAGGATTGCTCTTAAGTATTAGGAAAATTTCTCTCCTGCTTCAAATTGGCAATTACTTGGAAATCAGGAATTTACTTGGACTTTGTGCCTCCAGTGTCAAATTCTACAGCCTTCTGAGAAGTAACAGAAAGTGTAAGCACAAGGGAGCACACAGCACCAGGAGTGTCATCCTGTTACCTTACAGAAAATAGATGCTGAAATCTAAATAAGCCTTTCCCTGAGTTTGCAAGCTATGTGGCCTATCAGTACTCAAAATACAAGTGCAAAATGGAGCACAACAGACTGCTGTAATCCAGGCCCACATGGGAAGCCTAGTGACATCGTGTCTTACTGTGTCTCTGGCAGCAGCCTTCCCTGTTGCTTTTAAACAGCATCCCAGAGATTCTGAGAGATCATTAAATGACTGTTGCAGTGAGAGCTTGCAAACAAGGCACCTCTCTGACTTGTTCCCATCAAATTTAACAACCATATAAAAGCCTCATTCTTTTGTAAATGGACCAGTCTTGATTAAAAGTACATCAAAACATGAATCTAAGTGTTGAAGTCAAAGGATGCCTTTTTGGCCAGCATCTGGATTGGACATTTGTGCCATCCCACTTTTTTTTCCCAGGAAACAACTGCACCCTCTGTGCACAGGCTGGAGTGCAGAATGAGCAAGTCCATGGTCCCATTGCATCCCTTCTCACTCTGAATGAGATGTATTGCTTAGTATGGCAAGGTCAGCCTGGCACACAGACATCTATACACAATTCCATGCTCAGCCACAGAATTCATGTAGACAGAGATGTGGCTCTGCTTTCTTCATTATTCATTTTCTTAAATCAATATGCTAGGAGAGAAAGAAGGCAGGAATATAGAAGATTGCCTCTTCCAAGGTTGCAGGCATTCACAGGTGCACATGAAAGAGCACATCTTAAATTCTCAGATCTGTGAGCCCACAATGCTAATGGAACCTTATATAGCATCAGGGTGAAAAGCTCCTACCTGTCCTCAGCTCTAACAGGCTTAAGATTGTTCCACTTGTGGCTGTAGCCAAGGAAACAGCTGGAGCCATTATGAGACATCCTTACCTCTCCATTAATGATGGCAGATTCCTGGCTCCTCTCTGATGCAGCATGAACAGCAGGCAGGGCCACAGGTTTGATGGCGATGAGCTGCACTGAGCCAGAGGAGGTGTCGAAGGGGTCAACGGCAGATTTGGCGATGTTATCAAAGAGAATGCCTCCCTCCTCTTCATCACTCACGGGCACTAAAGCACATCAAACTTATTCAGCATAAAGACACAGACATTTGTGCTGCAGTTCAAGGTGAAATTCAGCAAGTACATGCTTTAGATTAATGATGTGCTCGGTGCACTCGAGGTGCAGACCTGGGAGACCTCTACACTGGAGATCACAGAAAACATTACGTATTCAAAGGATTATCTGTCACTTCCCTAAGAAGGTTGATTTCCAATCTGCACTAATAAGATGGAAAACAAGGAGAACAAAACAGAAAATTGTATGAAAACTACAATCAAAGTTAAAGTACATGTTTTCATACATTTCACATGGAAACACGCAAGTCCTCACATGCCAGGCCATCAGCAGTTACACCTGATCTAACCCAGAGTGCAGCTTCTTTTCTGTCTTACACTGTAAGAGCACACTCAAAATTTGCTAAAATAGGTAGGTTTATTCTTCAAAAGTTATTACTGCTGAAAGTGCCATTTATTAAAATGAAAGCATTACTGTTGTGTGTTAAAATGGGCTTAAGAAATTCATGGCATCCAATTTTCTGTTCTTTTTTTGCTTTGCAAGGAAGTACCTCAGGTTTTTGTAAATGGTTAAAATTTCTTAAGAGGCATAAAAAGGCTTCTGTAAATCTTTAAAATTAAATGGCATGGCAAAGCATGTTTAGTTTTAGGTTTCTATCTAAATGGATAATTCTTTCACATGCAATTTGGCCCTTTCTCCTCAAAATTTTATTTGTAAACGTGCATCACCTTGTCAGCTGCTGAATCCCAAACCTCTTATCTTCATTTTGGAATTAAAGAATGACACTAAAACAAGAGCACAAATTCTACAAAGAGATCCTTGCAAACATTTTTGAATAATTAGGCTATTAGAGGGAAGAATGTTTATTCCATCTCCTAACTGACAGGAGCAGAGATCCTCTGCTAAAGAACAAAGTGGCCTGCTCTAAATTTATTTCCTCTGAAAATACACTCTGGTTTAATATTTAATCACTGCACAAATTACAATGGACTTGTATAAACTCAGCAGTTTAGACAGCCAATGATTTTGTAAGAAAATATTTGACAGCAGTAACATAAAATATGAACCCACTGAGTAAGCTCATTATCTTCCTGTCTGGGCTCAGTGTGGACTGGAGTTGGCACTACTTGAGCTTTTGTGTAATAGATGGGTTAAATCACTGTCATTAAATATTGTCCCTCCAGCTCCACAGAACTGTCCAAATAGGATGGAATCTTTAGTGGGTCCGAAATCCGCTTGTCCCTCCTGGGGCTGTTCAAACACTCTAAATCTGTGTGTTCAGCAGAGCAGGCAGATCACAAGCCTGGCTCAATGGAAGTACCTGCTGGACTGGCCCTGACCCCACAGCTCCAGGACACCACACCAGCAGAGTCAGCTAACCAAGAGAGCCTGGCCTGTCACAGACCACACACAAACAGCATGGTGTTCACATCACAATGAGTACAGGAGTGAAGCATGGACGCTTTTCCCTGGGGGAACTTTGACCCAGTTCTCATGGAAGGTGTCAGATGCAGTTCTGGAGTTGGGTCTTGTGTGTAATTCATTGCTGAAACCTTCACACCACCCTAAACAAGGTACCTCTCCTGAGAAATTACTATCTCCAAGAAAGAAAAAGTGTTTTTTACCAACAAAGATGGCCTCTCTTGATAATTACAGCTCAGGTGAGCCTGGAGTATCAGATTAGCAGCCCAAGTACCACGAAATTGTGGAATCCCTTCTCTTTGGCTGCCTATCTTGGCATTTTCCTGAGCCAGGCATGCCCACAATCCCTGGCTAAGCATCAACTTGGAAAACATGAGTCTTTCCAAACATCCTCTGCACACCCTATCTAAGCAAAAGGCACCAGAAAGCACAGCTGTGTTTCCCCCCAGTGTTTCAGAAGGGCTGCACTTGCTGAGACCTCAGCAGTGATGCCCAGCTCCCAGAGAGCATGACCAGCTACAGGTACACCAGTTGTCTCCTCGGTCCTTGTTTCAGGATCAGAAACCAAGAGTTTTGCTCAACAAAACAGAATTTCTCTGGTGCAAAGACTCATTAAAGAAAAAATAAGGGTAAAATGAACCAGAAATCACAGATGACATCTACTTCCGATGTGGAACACTAACAGCAGAGCACCCTCAATATCAGCCCTCATCATGAGCGCATCTGCATCTACTGCAGTGCTATTGGCATGGAAATCAAAGCCAAATGGGAGCATAAATTGGAATTCTATTCCACTTAAGCTTAACATTTGTTCATTAATTAGCATTTATAATATAAAAGCAGTTTTTTATCCCACTGCCCTTTTTTTTCATTGATAAGTAATAGAAAGCAGTTACTGGCACACTGTTACAGTCGGTAGTGACAGTGAACCACAAAGTATGGTGGGAATTTTATTATTTGCTCCTTTCTGAGAGAATTTACAGCAAGCATTTATAACATGATTGAACCACAGCAACCTCCCAACTTTGAAAAACAAACCAAAGGGATTTCAGAAAAAAGGGTGAGTCCTGGAGTGCTTGTTTCTGCTGTGTACCCCTGGCCTGGGCCAGTCCACCAATCTCAGTGCCTCAGCTGAGCAAGCAACTGGCCAGGATGAGAAACTCTAGAAAGCTGCCCAGATACTCTTTATAGTCACTTATAATCAACATCCTTGCTTATTATAGCTGGCAACACAGATTTAAAGTGATGGTTTTGATCTCTGTTTTTAGACAGATCATTCCAGCATCCTTGTGGAGTCACTGCTTTACTCATGCTTGTATTGTCTGTGCATGCACAGAATGAGACTTGCAGGTTCAAAAAAGGGTAAAACACAAGTTAATCACCTACTTAACAGCAATTTCCCATCTCTGAAACATCTCTTGCTAGATATCTCATGCCACATGATGCACTGAGATTGAATTACTCCTAATCTTTCTGTGACTGAAGTACATGGAGATGTATCAGGAGCAATCATTTACTCAGGCCCAGTGCCAGTTGCAGGATCACCGTGGCACTGGCTCCTTGAAGGGCAGGACCATCACTGAAGCTTTGACTCCACCCCACCTCAGCTCTGAGCACACATGATTTGCTCCATGCACGCTGCCTCAGGGATGCCACCCTCCCATTTCCACGCAGCTCTGCGCTGTTTCCAGCTGGCAGTGCCAGCAGGTGGTGCTACCCACTCGTGACACTGGTCCCATGGAAAAGCGGCTGTGGAATTGCAGCTCTGAATGGTTAAAAAACAATTAGACAGATTAAGTATTCTATTTACTTTTTAATTCACAGTCAAAACCCCAAAAGCCATACTTTTGTCAGCCAAATTCTTCAATGAAGGCCACAGAAGATTTCTTCTCTCCTCTCTCTTTCCCTCTACTTTGTCTTTCATCCCCCTCTCTCCCAACAAAATATGTTGGGAGACAAAAAAAAAAATAAAGACTGAAATACTTGCCCATTAAAAAAAACCCCAAACTAAGGACATTTAAATTACCTGTGAATCAGGTAACCTTACAGCAAAACACTTTTAACAAAGATGTCCTGCTCAGAAACAACCATTTGGCAGATTTCAGAATCCTCAGGAAAAGAAAGACATCAATGGAATAAAATGCATAAGGACAAAACCTGGGAAACACCTGCAAGCAGGTGGATATGCTCGGCCTTTTTGTAGGTCATTCAATGAAGTATTAAAAATTTTCAGATTTATTCTGCATGAAGGGAAGGCAAACATTGCAACCACACCTATAGAGTATACTTCCAGTTTGATGACAAAGAGCAAACTGTGCCTCAGATCTAAAAGAATAGGCCCTTAGAAAGAGGCCATGTATCAATATTTCAAACAGAAATCCTGACTCCTGCATGCAATTTAATAATAGGGAAATGATTTTCATTTTAGAGAAAATCTCTTCATGAAAAAGAAATTATGCATTCTCTACATCATCCAAATCATTCCATTGGTCAGTTGATTATCTCCAGAAAAGTAGGAATAAAGCCTCTTAGCGATAAAGAAATTTCTGTTTCTGAAGGAGTTTATAGGCCTATAAGTAAAATACAAGTTTCCTAACATTAATATCTGAACCTACTCAGGGCAGGAATACCTCTGTATAAGATACTGCCTCCATATACACCCCATTGCAAGACAATGCAATTCTAAACCTTTCACAAGTAGCACAAGTGTTATATTTTCAGAAGCAGACATCTTACAGACCAATGGCAGCAGCTCATGATTCCACCTGGAGAGTATTTTTTTACATGTAAAATTCTGTTAAATCCTAGGTGATGTGCCTGAGGTGTTGCAGTCCTGGGTTTGCATGGGATCCTGAAGTAGGAGTCACCTGAGCAGGTCTTTTGAGACCTCTAAACTGGTATTTGCAGGTTTTCTATGAAACTGTATACATGGGATGTCTACTTATCTTGTTTAATTCTGTTTCCATGAAGGTTTCCTGTTCTTATAAGCAGAAGGAAGGATCTCTCTCTCTCTGTGGTTACATTTTCTACTCCAACTACATCTGCCTCGTCTCTTTAAATATCAAAGTCAATCAAAGAAAGACCACGTATTTTGTAACGTTTTCAGCAAATCCATCACATCCTTTTCTTGGATGGCACTTCATTAACACCATCCTAGGTACATTCAATAACTAGAAAAAATTATTTCACTGACAAGGACGATGACTATACAAAGAAGATAGCACAGGCACAAGCCAATTCTTTGAGAAAGTAGAGCTCTAGATGCTTTAACAACCTTTTCAGAAATCATTTTATGTTTGCCCAATAAAACTGTACATTTGTCTTCCTCAGTGCTGACATATTAGTGAAAAATCATGACCATCCAGCTTTCCCCTGGATCTGATGGCATGAATGTCTCCATGCTCTTCAGACTGTTGCTTGGATGAAAACTGATGTCTGACTCAATCAGTGGCAGAGGAAAACTCCCCCAGAGGGGAAAGGCAGACGTGAATGAAGAAATACTTAACGGTGCAAGCACTTGCAGATCCCAGATCCTTCAGTGGCCTGCTGCATCAGGCAACTCAGCAAAGTATTTTCTGGTCATGAGAAAAGAGATCAGAAAGACTAGCTCAAAAATAAATAAAAAATTTTGGAAAAGCATTTTGGGTTAGCCATGCTGACTAAAAGCAGCCAAGCAGAAAGTATTTTCCACCTACTCAATGCAAGTTCCACCACGCCTGTGAACACAACACTTGGGTGGCCCTACTCACACTGCATGGACAACTTGGAGGTGCTGTATTCCTCCCACTCTGTCTCTGGGGGAAAAGGCAGAGGAGCACTGGAACCTTTTGCTTTGTAGGAGTGTGCAGAGGCTCAGAAGTTCACAGAATAGGTTACACTACCTGGCTGCCTCTTGCAAACCAAAACCAAGTAGAGAAAGCAGCAGGAAATGGTACTGACTAAGTCTAAGGAAACAAAGGGTTCACTGTGACCAGCAGGGTCACAGTGCTCTCAATACTGAAAGCAAGTAAACAAACAAACAAAAAAAGCAGTGGAAGAAATTGTAACTCTATGAGGGAATAAGGGAATACTAGGTGAAATCTTTGGAGGGAAAAAAAAGAATCAATGTGTAAAGCATCTGGGAGGCTCAAGGAGAATCGTAACTAGTGCCAATACATAGGATTTCAGCTGAACAAATTGATTTGATTTTGTTTATTCTTAGAGGTCTTTTATCCCCCTATGGTTAAACATCAGTAAATTACTCCATGTGAAGGAGTGAAGAGCTAGATGAAGATCCTCACTTAATACCCTTTCTGGGGCAATGAAGCTAATGCTTCAGGATAAGGGAATAAATGATGAAAAAAACAGACTCCTTCTCTACACCATGAATTCTTCCCAGAACTCTGATTTCTTAGCCTTTCAGAGACACAGACAACCAAACAGGAATCATCTCACATCAAATCTGCACATATGCTCCAAGGCAGTTAACACGGCTCTTTCCTTACTGGAAGGAGAAAGGTGAGTACCCCTAGAGCAGATCTGTCTCAGTTGGCCATGACCATCTGGAGTCACAATTAGTTAGTTAGTTAGATTAGGAAACCAATTCTAAAGCATCAAAAAAATCAGAAGCCCATTCCACTGCAATTTTTTCAGCCCATCTAGCACAGAGAAGTTAGAGGAAGTTTGCTGGATGTTTGCTGGGACACACCAGGTCCTCCAACTCCGTGTCAAAGCAAGTCACTACATCACTGTCACTGCATTACACTGCTGTTGCCACACTTCCTTTTGAGTCACTACAGACAACTGCTCAGAAATTCAGAAAAACAGGCTCTGATGCTGAGCTGCCACATCAGACAGTGTGAAAACTAGTGGCCCACGCTTCTGTAGGAAAAAGGAGGCAGTGGATCATAGCTTGGCTGAGTTACACCCAAAAATCCCTTTGATTTTAGCTAAGCCAATAATACAGCCAAGTTTTCCTCCCTTCTGCTT
The DNA here is from genome assembly GCA_035041345.1 of Poliocrania exsul. Classification (NCBI taxonomy): domain Eukaryota; kingdom Metazoa; phylum Chordata; class Aves; order Passeriformes; family Thamnophilidae; genus Poliocrania; species Poliocrania exsul. Next base: position 2,847,508 of record JAWWLZ010000172.1, on the reverse strand, counting down.
TGTTCCTGCAGACAGTTTCTGCCTGGACAAAGGAAATCATAGTCTTAGAGACTGATATTTTAAAAAGGAGTGAGGCCTGTGACTGAACTACTTCTGAAAAGTTACACCTGGTGTCAAAAGCAATGTCCAAATGCCAGGAAGATGAGAAGCTGGCCCAGCTGGGAACCCTAGAAGGAGGAAAGGAAGGCTTTTACACAAAGAAGTTTAACTCCTTGGAATGCTGCTTGTGCATCTCCACTTGTGAGACATGTCCTTTTGTGATTATGAGGTTCAAGTAAAAACCTGAGCTCAACTACACAAGTTCTTAACCTAAAAGGTGTGGAGTCATGTGCTTCATTAAGAACTGCCAGGACATCAAAGCTTTTGTTTTTCTCAAAAAAACCCCAAGCAATCCCACTCTCCCAAAGATGCTAATGGGAAGGTTGAAAGATCAAGCACTTAAAGGTTGGAAAAATAACCTATATAAATTTCCTTGCCTACATTTTGTGAGGAGCTGGTGAAATGAAAGGTTGTACTGCAGGCTGCTTTAGTTCTTTAGGTATGAGGGGGTTCAGCTCTTTGATTCTCTCTGAATGATGTTTGGCCTGATAAAATGACAGGTGAAAGTGCAAATATCCTGTTGTCTCTTCCATGCTCTCTTAACAAACTCATCTCAGAAACTGTCAATATCTCTCTTGGCTGATTCATTCATATTACATACATAATTGGGCACCTTTTTTTTAAGAGAAGTTTTCATTCTTTAAGTGCCTGAAGTAAGTGAAAGCACAACTCACCAACTTTTAGAAAGAAAACTTTATATTAATATACTACTAAGTGTTCTCCAAGAAAAAACCTGCAGTTATCTTCCAAAAGCTTATCACTCTGTGGTACAAGCAGATATTTTATTTGTGATTTCTGCAGAAATAATGCTCAGCTGAAGAGTTCCCCTGATCTTCAAAAACACCAGGTCCTGAAGCCAAGCCTGTCAGTCCATGCTGGTTTCACATTGTTCACTCTCAGCCCTGACACACTCCATTTGGAGTCAATTTTGATAGAAGCCACATCGAATTTACGTGCTGCGTTAACATCCAGTGCTGTCATTTCTCCCTGTAACTAAATGTCAGCAAGAAATAGAATCTAAAATTGGTCTGTAACTATGGCAACTAATGAGCCATTCTAACTTGGAGTCCCCAAATCAAACATGTGACCACCAAGGGATTCATTCCAGTTTGAAGATGCTGCTTCTCAGAGAAGAAAATATGCTCCTGCTTCTCCCAACATGCGCATTGGAGCCACCTGCCCCCAGCCAGGCTGGAGAGCTGGAGCAGGCTCAGGCAAACAGCTGGGGGAAGAGCTGCTTCCCTCTTACACTGCAAGGGAAAATAGCCAACCCATCACATGGATGCTAATCACACTGGATGAAGGTAAAGCCCTGAGAAAAGAGCTTGCTCTGACAGAGATGACAACAGTGTTTGCAATCAGCACTGGGGGACAAAGTGTAGGCTCTGTGAATAGAAGTAATGGGTGCCTTGATTTTTTTTAATTTTTTTTAATTTCAACTTCAACAGGCATTTGGGATCACACAACTCCAAACTCTATTATTCTGATAAGGGGAGATCATTTCATCTCCCATGACCACATCCTCCTGCTCACAAACTGTTCTGAAAGGGTTATTTCAGAAAACTCTCCTAAACATATATTAAAAGATATGCCTATAGCTAAAAAGTCACCATCTCTTTACCAGAGAGCAAGGTATTTATTCCTTTCATATCTGATGCCAAAGGGGTTTTTGATTTTTGATTTTCACATTAGATTTTAGGAACACAGTAGCTGTAGATTTTTAGTGGGTTAATATTTCTAGTTTAAGTTTAATGTCTTTCTATCACTACCCCTGTCCCAGAATGGTGAGCTCAAATTCCTTTAGTTATTTAATCTTTTTTAGACTCTCTTCAAGGTAGAATGCTGACAACTATCAGAAAGGCCTACAGAACGAGACATAAACACAGGTCAGAGTGACCCAGAAGTCAGAACTAGAAGAACTCCAGGAGCCCAAGGAAGAGGAGCCAATGAAGACAGAGGGTCTCGCCAACCCCAACCTCAATTCCAGAGGGGTTGGAACAGGGGTAGGACTGGGGCTGGACTGAGAAATGTGTAAAGTAATAATTGGAGAGAGCATATTATAAAAGCCATGGAAACTAGAACTGAGAGGCACGTACATGTCATCATGAATTCCTGTGGGCCGTAGGCCTGATATTAAAAGGACCTTTACTTTTTACCTTATCCCACATTAACTTGGCTCAGAGTCCTGTTTTTGGGTTCACTCACGGCATCAATCTGTGCCTGGAAAATACCAGGTGACCCTTTGCAGGGTCACAGCAGTCAGCTGAAGGCAGTTCCTCCAGAAGTAGCTGAAGTCTCTACCAGAAGGGCTCTGCAGATGAGGTTCTTCCAAAGCCAGAACAGTCAGACAGAAACAGCCTGTGTCATATTTTGTATATCTGCAGTACTACTGCTTTTCAAATGGGCATATCCTGTTTCTCCTTTCTGACACAGGAGCTCAGGTGCCTACAGCATACAGTAGGAACAAATGGTAAAAAGCCATAATATGAGCAGAGTATACACTAAAGATGGTTTTCCTATGGCCCTGGGACTAGAAATCATTTAGCTGTTAAGTAACATCATTATTCAGGCTTTTTTCTTTTCAGAAGAAAGAAGAGAGAAGGTAAAACAAGCATGTAAATACAGCAGTTATTAGTTATTCCTATCAAATAAAGTTGCAGCTAAAATTCTAATGAAATTAAGATACAAAATAAGTGGTCAGTATTTCTTTATACTACATCAAAGATTTCTTTAAGAAGCATGTGTATGTCCTAGAAATGTACCACAGTCCAGATCAGAAGAAAGGATGTTAAGTGTTAGTCAATTCTTTAACAAAAACCCCCGAGTTCTTACCAATTTTCTTTGAAGACTTTAAATCTAACAACACAAAACAAAAAGTACCTTCACTAACTTATTTTGCCTATGCCTGTAAACATCACTTGGCACTGATTTTGAATACTGGCTGCCCTGGGTAGGTAAAAAAAAATAAACTACAACTTTTAACTCTGGAAACCATAAACATTGTTGACTTGTAAAATGAGCTATATTTGATACAGTGAAAAATAATTAAACATCTTGAAACTTAGAACCTGTTAACCACTGTTTTCTATTCATAGCTATGGGAGCAAAGATATAACCCAGGAGAAATAAAGAGAGACATAAAAAGGAAAAGCAAGGAAGAAAGGGGATTGAATTCTACTCTCTTCAGATGTTCCTGATACATCTCAAGTCATAAGGGCACTGCCATCAACCAAACTCTTGTAAGAAACATCCAGTGTAACATCCTGGGTGCATCAGGAACAGCTGCCACTAAGTGTTATTAACAAACAGGTGTGCCAAGGATGGTAAGAGATCAAAAGATAAAGCACTGGATGTTTCACACTTTCTCAAATTAATTTTTACCTAATTAATTCATCTTCACCTGATCTGGGCCAGCTTAACAACAGCAGCAGTGGAAATTAGTATCTTAGGGCTCCACATAATAAAAAAAGCTGTAAACCCTGTCCACCTACTAAGCAGCATCCTATCTCATTAGTTTACTGGTATTTCAAGAACAAAAGAAAAAGAAAAAAAAAAGAAAGAAAATTTGCAAAGGCCCACACAAAGAGCAAACATCACACCGTTCCATGGCAGCTTGAGAAACAGTTACAGCAGTAAAGGGGAAGGAAAAACAGATCAGCTACACACACAAAAAGCCCAAGTACTGCAGAGGGTGCAAGAAGATGGGTTTGACACTGCTGTTGCCTGTGTGGGTGTGGCTGTGGGAATGACCACGAGCAGCTTTCATCAAGGAATACTTCTCACCGTTTCTTTTTCTTCCTTCATCTTTTGCCACTTTTTGTGGTGCCATCACTTTCTGGAGGGAGCTCCGTCCAGAGCTGGGCTTTGCCGACCCATTGCTGATGATGGAGCCACTCCGACTCGGGGACCGGCTGCAAGTAACCATAGCAACAAGGGAGGATGTGAGTTCTTCTTTATAAACCTCATTTCAAGGTTATTTCATTTGCACAGTTTGCATCACTGAGTTTTCAAGTCTGATTTTGTACCAAAAGGAGACAGAATATAAACTGCACACAGAAACACAGGAAAGGTAGAACAGAGTGATGGGAGGTGAACACGACGTTCTTAATTAGTTCAGGGCTGATGGGCATCTTAGAGCCTTGGAATGCAAACACTTCTCATGCACAAGCTCCACAATGACAGAAGTGTCACTGCAGAGGACAAAAAAAAGCCATTATCAATTCAATGTCATTTACCCAGTTAAAATAAAGTAGACCTTTGTTTTTGTATGTATGGATAAACCAATTCCCTTATTATTTAGCCTGCATTTAGACTCAATTGTTGTCAGCCACAATGCAGAATTCACTCACTCACTTTAGATGTATGCACACACAATGTGGTAAGAAAATTCTCCTTTTCTCCTCTTGGCACATAACCTGGTTTAACTGGCATGATTATTCACTGAAATGCCTCAGAAAATGCTTGTTTAACTCCGCCAGTGCATACCCTTATCCTGAGACTGGTCCCTGCTCAGGGTGAGGAGGGAGGGCAGGGCAGAACCACCACATGTTCAGTCCCAGCAAGGGGCAGGAACAGAACAGGCAGCCGACTCTGGGCTGCACTGGGAGCAAACTCTCACCAGGGCTTCTCTGCTTTTTGGCTAAGTGGGCAAATGACTCAAATCCTAAAAGCATGCCAAAGTAGAAAATGGTATATTTGGTGCTAGTTCACATCCAGACAGAGGGTCACATTGTTTTTACATGTGAAACTTGTCACAAAAGGAATGAAAACTATCCACAGGACCTGTGTAGTTATTTGCACACCTATCTGCCATCTACCACTGAATTGTCAGGGCCAGTGACAGGGAGATGTAAAGAGGTTGCATTGGAGAAAAAAGAAATGGACTTAGTCACAAAGACTTTCATTTACAGAGGAAAAAAAATCAATTTCTATTGCTGTCACAGTGGTTTTATATCTAGAAAATGGAGCTAAAGCAAAACAACTGTCAAAACCATCCTGTAAATCATTGCCAATATGAAATCGTCAGCTTGAAACATTCACTTACATCCAGGTCTGACCACCCTGTCTGGTGTAAGTAGAAAGCATTTACTGTGGTCAGAACAGTGAGGGACAAATATGAGAAAAGCAATTCTTGGGGACTCTCTTTTGCACCTCAGTGGAAACCTATATAATTTGAGACAGACTCTTTCCAGCTACAGGGCTCTGTGAGAGCTCAGCGTGCAACCCAGCTCAGTCCAGCCTGAGGATTTTCTTGGGAAATTCTGCTGAGAATAAAACTTCTTGTGAAGCAGGATTTCTCCTCTATAAACCTGTCTGTCACTGCCTAATGAATAACCCCAGCAAAAGAACTCATCCAGGGACAGACCAACACCTGAAGAAAATCTGCTCCAACAAAAGAAATGAGCATTTATAGTTTGCACAATCGTTTCCGCTGTCACTAATCTAAATATTCATCCCTTTTAAGTGGTCATCATAATGGAGAAGTTTCTTTCAGTGGTGATATCAGAGAAGATATTCTGATCAGTTACCAGCCACTTCATGGCAGTCTGATTTAAATTACCCTTTCCAGGCTGCAAAGTAGCCTGGATGAAGGAGCAAATACATAAAGGTCAAGAAATATTTCTTCATCTTCAGAAACCATTAAATTCCATCCCCAGACACAGGTCTTGGGAATGAAAAATACTAAAATTCTGCATGTTCTCACTTACTCAAGTGATCACCCTGAAGGAGGGAAAACTAACTCTCAGTTATTTGCTTAGAAGGGCACCAAGGTTCAACACATTTTACAATGAGACCAAATTTCCTGTGAATTCCTGGATATCAAGTTTGCTTATCAACCTTTGTTTAAAATGGTGCAGATTAAGTACAGTGAGATTTCTGAGCTCATTCAAAGGACCGAGTGAAGTGCTTAATCACTTCTGCCAGAGGATTAATTAATAGGGCTGGTTTACTTTTTTTTTTTATGTGTATTTACACTTGGCTTTGCAGAGGCTCCAAAACATTTTAAAGAGCAATTCCTGCAAAGAAAACCTCTGGTAGTCCAGCACCAGCCAACTTCTGCCAATGTCACCATCCTCTTCCGTTTGCCATCTCATCAGAGGATGGAAGACTTGGACAGGGACAAGTGCTATTCAGTTCACATGGATTATACAACTCAAGCCTCACTGTTAGTGGTTTATAGTGTGAACAGCACATCAGTGACATTAAATGGCAGAATAACAGTTTACATCCAAACGCAGCTGGCTCACTCTTCTCTACTGGTACTCCCTGCAAACAGCTCCTTCCACACTCCAGGTGATTTACTACACAGCCAAAGAATTATGCCAAACCAGGCACCAGCTCAGGATCCTTCTGCCTCCATTTTTCTGTAGGGAAAAACTAGTGGGGATGTCTACCCACCACAAAGGGCAGCAGTGCCAGGTCCTCCAGCCCTTCCCTGGCTGACACCTCCCAGCACAGCTCCTCCCAGATGGCTCCAGTGTGTCCCTGTCACAGTGCACAGCAATATTGTGCCGAGTTTTCCAAGCTTTTCCATTGCTCCAAAGGGGCAAATATAACTGTACAAGATGAGGTGACAGCTATGATGTTCTGGTTTTCTACAGAATTTCTCTGCACTAGTCAGATACTCTTCTTTTATGTTACCAAGTCCCTTCAAGAGATGAGGACTATGTAATGCCACTGAATTACACAACAACTGTTACCTCTATTCAGGCTGTTTACCTAACAGCTTTATTTTCCTCTCTTCCCTTCAGCATCACTTTTAGCTCCACTCCAATTTAATGTCAAGGAAAAATGGACACAAAGCATGCAAAACAGCAAGGATAAAGGGATAATCTGCTTTCCTCGCCTGTGATGACTAAGACAAGCAATAATGACCTTCTATCCAGCTACTCTGTTGGTGATTGAGGGTAGGTATGAGGTAAAATTTCTTAACAGAAAAGACAGAAGAGAACAGATTGTTGAAGGAGGCTGTGATCATCCCACCAGTGAAAGACCTTAAAATACAGTAGATAAAGTTGAGTTAGGGGGTGTTTGACTCTTCAGCAGAGAAGAGGAGCCAGAGAGCTTCCTGTAGACCTTGAATCTGTGATCCTACAACCCTAGAGGCTCATATGAAGAGACTGCAAACCTGGGACACTTTATCCTAGACACTGACATTATCTAGTCTACTATTACACTTTCAGAAGTTTGGTACTGCTGTAAATGGTTTGGATCTAGAAGTCTTCCATAATTTGGTGGATGCTTAAGGTTTTCCCTTCTGCCAACGAAGGCACTGTAACTAATTCTGGAGTGACAGAGTCTGCCAGTGGAGCTGCAGCAATTTACAGTGGCTGAGGTCCCACCTTCTAGTTCACTGAGAAATGATCAGGGTTCATGCTACAGGTCCCATGTTTCATTTGGGCTCACCTCTTGCCCAAGCCCAGCAGGAACATGAGAGACACTTCCCCTTTCCCCCCTCTATGCATGGACAACCTGTGAAGATTTCACTTTGGTTTATCTCATCTTTTGCAGCAATTTTACACATCCAGCACAGACCAGTGTTACACCAAGGATGCATCATGGAGGAACCATCTGCCACACACAGCCTGGGTGCCAAACCTGACAGGAACCAGCAGCATGTACCCTATTCCACCAGTCTGTGGAAAGATGCCAGTCTATACCTTTTCCTTGTTTCGTTGGATTTGGCAGTTTTGATGGTGCTCCCATCCTGGGTAATTTCTCTCTCCTGGGAGGCAGGAGCATCTCTAACAGGGAGTGGAAGTATCACAGTCTCCTGAGTTACAGGTAAAACTTCATCTTCTGCTCCCTGCTGACCCAAATGTTGCTTGGCATAGTCAAAGCCTTGTACTGGCTGCAAAAAGAATAGGAGAAATAAAAGAAATTTCCAGCATGTATCTTATGTTAATATAAACTTTCAACTTCAATATAAAATCTCTGACTACCCCTTAACTTCTTTAATTACATAAGTGACAGGGAAACAAAATGTAGATCACCACGTGAATGCCCAACAAGAAACCAATTTCTCATGAAATCTCTATTCAACATATTTTAAACATGATTAGTATAAAATTGATCTTGGCTAACCTTTCTTACCCTCCTGGAACACCCCCCAAAATTCCTTTAACAGACAGTGGAAGAATGAGGATGTGGAAGAAAAAATTGGGAGGAAAAAAAATATAAGAACATACAGAAAAACTTTCTCTGACAAAACCTTTACGTTTCTGAAGAGGGTGGGAGTAATTTATTCCCAGTCAAGACAAAGTAAAAAAGGCACACATCAAATCAAAGTTTCATGGGCAACATTTTCCAGAAAAGAATCTTTTTCAGATCAGTGAAATTAAATTTCCCCTGGCTCGCCAGTTGCCTGCTGGGAAGGATGTTATTGACTTCACTTGTTTCTCTTGGGAAGTGGCATTTCAGCAGAGCCTTGCAGTGAGGCAGCCAAGGGAGTGTGCCCAGCCTGCTCTTCCCACAGCCCATCCAGGCTTTCCCTGTGCCCAACCTCCTCTTCCCAGAGCCCATCCAGGCTTTCCCTGTGCCCAACCTCCGCTTCCCAGAGCCCATCCAGGCTTTCCCTGTGCCCAACCTCCTCTTCCCAGAGCTCATCCAGGCTTTACCTGTGCCCAGCCTGCTCTTCCCACAGCCCATCCAGGCTTTCCCTGTACCCAACCTCCTTTTCCCAGAGCCCATCCAGGCTTTCCCTGTGCCCAACCTCCTTTTCCCAGAGCCCATCCAGGCTTTCCCTGTGCCCAACCTCCTCTTCTCACAGCCCATCCAGGCTTTCCTAGCTGCTCTGCAAGGAACAAACAGAACAAACATGTCTTCTGGGCAAGGCAGCCACTCAAATGCAGATTCCCTCAATGCAAAAATTAAAGTGTTCAGACAAAACTTGACTTTCTAAACTTCATTTTCAGTTGGAAGAAAAAGTGAAAGCAGGGGGAAAAAACCACAACAAAACCAACCTGCATTTTCTGTTGGGGGGAGGAGGTAGGGTAGAAAAATTAAAAAATATGAAAAATAAATCACTCAAAGAAATTCCTGGCCACCTCTGGAAAAAATACATAGCACCAAGATGTTCTTGCTATGTTAAATTGAATTAATTGACCAAAAACTGGAAGGACAGTCTTCCTGAAGTACAAAGACTATTGACAAAATGCTAAAAAAAGCACTACAAAACACTTAGAAGTTGAGCAGCAGTGACTTTAAACCTCAAATGTACTTTAGGAAACACATTGAAATTAGTTCATGCCTGATTAGTCTCTCCATGTTCCTGTCGTGTCATTATTGAATATTTTAGTTCCAGAAGAAAATCAGCAGGAGAAAAAAAATTTGCTGATGGCACAGAAAAAGGACAAGCTTTGAAAAAAACATTTTCTCTTGTGTACCTTACTAAATCAGTGTGTTAACTATAAATACAGATACATTTCATAGGTAAGTTCAGCCAGAAAATAAGGGGGCTGTCTTCTACTTTTTAAAACATAATAAAACATGCTTTTTCTTTGGGGGATCTGCATGGCATTCCTAACCTCCTGTTCTAACCAGGGCTTCCTTATTTCAGCATTCCTTTGGTGAGGAGCTTCAGTGCATTCAGGAGTCACTAAGGGGGCTAATGCTGATTTGGAGAGCAGATAACTCCGCACATTAACACCATGGAACCTGCACCAGATCAGAGAAATGCCAATTCACCATCACCCCTCCATGGCAAGTCATGACAGTGTCATCCCTGAGGGAGCCTCCTCCTTGCCTTCCGCTGAAGGCAGGGTACCACAAGAGTCACCAAAAAAGCTTCAAAGGGAGGAAATGAAGAAAGGGAAGGGAATAAACAAAGGAGAACAGAAGCTGTGGGAAGGACAGCTAGGAAAAACTACTGCACAATATCCTAGATAGTAAAATTGTTAACCAAAATAATGTTTTTCAACCTCATTGTCAGTATTAAGTGTCAGTTGAGACCCTCCTAGGTATTCTGCAAAAAAAAGTAACAAAAGAGAAGTGATTAAATGAGTTATTTCTCCCTCCATGCCTTTGAAAAATGAAAATAAGTCAACTTGTACTTCATAACTTATTTAAAAACAAAATCAAAAAACCTAAACAAACCAAACCAGAAGCAGCAGAACATGAGAATTACTAAAGAATTCTGCAGTGTCCCAGCTTGGATCTGCCAAAGGAAGAAAATGAAGGATTATTTTAATCTGAGTTCTACTTACCCCCATGTCTAGTAACAAAATGCAATAAAGGAAGAGCTGAGAAAGCCATCCTCATCAGCGGACATATTGCATTAAATAAAATTTGATCTTGGAACCCTGCTCTGTAAAAGCCCACAGGAGCAGATGGCTTTACCACCCCTGAAGGGAACTGGCAAGATTAAATCACCATCAGGCACTGCTGAAGCACTGCAAGAATAGATGTCCAATAGGAGCAAAATCCTGAGAGAGACCGAAGGACTGGGATTTTAATACTGCTTTTGAAATAATAAATGAATGATGAGACCATTAGACTACACTGCCTAGAAGAGGGCAGACTGAATACAGACAGTTGTTTCTGGGACTTTCTTCCTTGTAAGGATCATGAAGAAGACAGACTTTATAAAAATTAAAGGAAGGAAAAAAAGAAAAAGATGATCAGCTCCTCCCCCATCCATATGCATACCCAGGTACAGAGTTTCACAGATTTTTTTTTCATGCCCTTTATCAAACTGATAGTTGTTATTTTCCATGGTTGCAGTATTTGCCTTGCTTGTGGGTCTTAGACTATAGATATTTGCTTACCTGCAAACTTATTATTTCATGGTCTAAAAAAACGGAAAGGTGACAAATTAGATTATAGCCTTTAAAATAGCATGCTGTGAATTAGAAAGTAAGGGAGGTAAAAGCTAACATCCATCTAAAACCTCTAAGTAAAAACAGCTGCTTAAAATAAAAACAGCACTGAAATAACCTTAAAATAAAATCCCATCAGAATTTCATCAATTTGAATTTATATTTCTTTTAATTTCACACCTGGAGAGAAAACTGAAAAATTTTAACAGTCCCTTTTCCTTGCAACTTAGTCCAGATGTCCCTGATTGCTGAGGCAAAACAGCAACAAAACTCCCACGCCAGACGCCATAAACAACACAATCTAAGAGAGGTCATTCTGTAAACTTCATTTATTTACCCTTCAGTCTGCTACAAGAAGAAAGTCATTCCTTAATTACCAGGCACAAGCAGGTTAATGCTGCATCACCTCCCCCAGGCTCCCCAAGGATATTCCATGCTCAGTGCCGCGTTCCCCTCCGTGCTGTGTTGGTCGCCCTGTCCCAATGCAGGGCATGGGTGTCTGGAGGGCCGGGGGAGGCAGAGGTGGCTCGCCCTGCTCTGCTCTGCTGTGCAGGACCCGCAGCTCCCGCTGCTCCAGCAGCAGCAGGACTGCAGCGATGAGCAGGCAGCTCTGCTCTGCCAGTCCCCTTGGAACAGGACTCCTGGAGTCCGAGAGCACATCAAACAGCACCACTGAAAACAACAACACCCGAGAGCCAAGGCTGCCGGTATCCCATAATATCCTCCTTTCCTTTGGCTGGATATTCAAAAGGTATCAAAACAACTGCCCCAGTGATTCAACAGCAAAGCTCAGACACACAGAAACAAAATATTAAAGCTGCTGCTTAAACTGAAAATCACTCCACTGTGACTCTACTCAGAGCAGAGTCAGCATTAATCAGCAGTCTCAGGCACTTTCCTGAGCCATGAAATACAACATATTCATTTTAAATGTGATATGGATATGTGCTCACCAGCTATTTGTATTGTCAAACTGCATGAAGAAATATGGCAATGACAGTTCAAGCAACTACCACTACCCCCTTACACTGGAATTAGAAATAAAATTAAACCTGTTCTTTTTAAAATGACCTTATTTCATTATCTTCCCCAAATACATTTCTTAGCCTTATTTTAAGCAAAGGTGCTGAAATCAGGATCAACCAAACCAGTCCACTCTCAGTTCCACTGCAGGATTTATCTTCCACAGCCCATATACCAGAGTATACTCTAAACTAGACCTGGCCAAACCTTTTCGACGGAGCCATCACCCTGAAACTAAATGGAAAGCAATTCAGCTTTCTTTTGGAAATGCATCACTTACCATACAATGAATTAAATTAAATTTTATGGAGTCTCAAAATAAAGGGGAAATGCACTCTAGAAGTGGACCTCCTGCACTCCAGCTGCAAATGTGAGCAAACCTGCAGGAAAACCTCCTGCAATGAGTGTGGTGTGGGTGCTGGAAGCTCAGCACCAGCTGTTTTGTTCTACAGATCCAGCCTCCATCTGATGACATCAACTGTAACCTAACTGAGCAGGTTTTACCCTCACCATGGATCTTACAGCCTGATTAAATCTGATTTCTCAGGAAAAGCAAAAATTCAATTTTCCCTTTCTTTTTGGAATGCCAACTACGGATTAAAACACTGAAATACTTTCATCAAGTTTTTTTCTGTGCTGTAGCTTCTACCACTAGTAGGGTATTTTTTAAATAGCAACTTTCTTCAGCTGTAAAGTGTGCCATGACGTTGGGCAATTGAAAACAATGTACAGATTTAGTCTTATTTTTACCTCTAGTTGGGACTGAGACCATATATAAAAAGAATCAACTGGTGTACAGTATTTGCAACAGCCCCTAATAAAGCATAATTTGCATTATAGAGGCTTCAATGGGGTGTTACATATCACTGCAGTGGTATTAATTTCTGTTTGTGTTTGTGATATTGTGTGGTTCACTTCTGCACATCTAGTCCAAACACTAGATGCACAGCAGTGGATAAATAGATGAGCACACTGGAACCAAAATGGAAATGTCTTCTTTGTATCATTTTTGATACAAATGTCTTGTTTCCAACTGGCACCAGCTGCACCCATCTGCAGCGAACCCAAGACAAGGAGAAAAGAGCTGTCACACACATCATGCCTTACTTCAACTCTGCCTCCAATCTACATTTTTCAGCAGAAGCAACAGAGCTGAAATCTCAATAATCCTGCTGTCTGTAGCATTAAGAAACCAAAGAAAAAATTCATCATCTCAGTCCCATGCCAGTGGAGAAGAACAAAGTCAGCTAAAAGGGCAAAGCAACACTATGACTTACAGAGGCTCTGTAGGCTAAAAACTCCTACCTTTGCTTGGCCCTGTTCAAGAGCCACTGAATAGCAGCACTGAGAAGGCAGACTTCTTCACTATGCAGGCAAATCAGTATTCTGTGCCATTCTGAGTTAGAGAATCAAACTGGAAATGCATTTGGTTTGGAAAAAAAAATCCATCTTGTAATTGATACGGGTTAGTAACTTTAAGAGAAAAGTAATTGTTTGAATCCAATCAGCAATATCCATAAATGAACTGGAAAGTTCAAAACATCTAAAAGGAAAATACCAGTGGGAGAAAAAAAAAATCCAAATAATGTCTATTCTGGATTAGCAGTTGGATAGAGAACTGGTCAGGACCAGGTCTGAACTGCTGCCAAAGGCCAGGCCTTCAGACATTGCCACCTGCAGCAGGTGGGAGCTCAGGATGTGGGGTTTGAGGTCCCACAGGAGATGTGCTGCTGACAAACCCTAGGCATAATAGCCCATTTCCTCAACTTTGAGAAGGAAGCAGCTGCCTTGGGTGCAGCCTCCTCAGCCCTCAAGGCTCAGTGCCTTCCATCACTGCCCAAGGGCCATTCTGCTCCCTACACACAAGGGATGAGCTGTGACAGGCTGAGTCCTGAGAATCACGGCGTATCCAGATCCAACCTATGAGAAACAACCATTTCAATTCCAAACATCCTTCAACTACATCTATCAGAGAAATGGTTGCAACCTCAGAAAGCCCATGGACATCCTGGATCTGGAGATCAGTCGCTCACCTTCGCTCTCTGAGGCAGGTTCATCATGGTGTCCGGCTTGAAGTCGTTCTTGTTCTTCCTGCACAGCACCGCGGTGATGATGATGATGATGACTGTAACCACGGCAATGGGAGCCAACACCGCTGCAATGATCCACAGGTTGTTTGGGGGGTTCTTCACCACAGCTACAGGAAATTGCAAACCAACACTGGTAAGCTTCCCTGTGGAAGATTCCAACTGCTTACAGCCTTCAACTGGCGCCATGTAAAAATTAGTATAAAAAGACTAAGTAATCTGGCTTTCTATACAAAGGAATGCCTTAATTGAAAAACAAAAACAAAAAAACACCAGCCAAACAAATAATAATAAAAAACCCAAAAACAACAACAAAAAAACCCAAACAAAAAAAACCCCAAAACAAAAAAAACCCAACAAAACCAAAACCAAACACAAAACTAGAACAATCTGCAACACCGTTCAATTCACAAATCCCTGGGCTCTCTTCTCTTATTTATATGCAAATACCTGCTTATATGCAAAAGCAGCCATCAACTCCAAATTCAAGTTAGATGCCATATTAGATATCACTCCAGTGGTTCATTTCACAATAAAATAAAACAAAAAACTTTAATACATCTTTAACTGTTCTTCAAACACAAATCCAGCTTACAGGAAGGCAGCATGTCTGTTAAAAGAGTACACATGGAGTTCATACCTGATGTCAAAGACTTACTGGCTCAGCAAGAATGAACTGGCAGAGCTTTTTCAAAAACAAGGAAGTTAAGCACTCTAATATAGTTATTATTAATATCAATAGGGCAGTAAAGAAATGTTTCTCTTGTGCTCTAGAAAGAATTTATCATAGTTGAGGTCAAAATGAATCCATTGCTTCTGAAGGAGTGGAAATAATGAGGTTGGAAAGAGCTACTTGCAGATATATTAATAATGGCACCAGGAAAAGGGTACATTTCAGAAATGCAGTGATGCAAAAACATTTTAGATTCCATTTTATCAGAATAATCTCCCTCAGTATGAACCTTCAACTTGTCCACACATAAGAGATCCTCCTGTGACACATTCCCAGTTCTCTCATTTCATTTCTTTCTGGAAAAACATCAGATAATCTCCTTATAATGCTGAATTTTGCTATAGTGAAATATTTAGTGGACTTCGCCATGATCTCTCTGTTTATTTTCCTATGGCACTGGTTGCTGGTGTGGGCAGGCAATTGTGAGCACACCAGCACAAAGCAGCCATTCCCATTTCCTAGGGGACCAGTGCTTTCAAATGTCATTGAGCTTATGAGCTGTCAGAGGCACTCAGCATCTTTCAGAATCAGACTTCAAATGCACACCAGCTCGTTCAGCAGCAACTACAAGAGCCAGCTCAAAGTCTGGCTGAAGCCTGAGCTGTTTCCTTTGTAGATCTGCAGCTTTTTGCAAGGCCAATGTAGTTTGCTTGGTGATGACGGAATAGCACCCTTAGGTACAAAACCTGAGCAAAAGACTCTCCAAAAAACCAGGTTGAAGCCTTTCAAAGTTCACTTTTCAACAGACTTGCATAATTCCTAATTGTTGACTTTGACATTTTGTTTGGGGATGAAAGAGCTGTGGGGAAGGAAACCCAAGTTGAATTTTAACAAATAACAGTAACTTTAATTACAGAGTGCTGCTGTGGGAGCAGCAAACAAGTGTTGAAAAATTATAGTTATTCTTTGTAGTGAATGCAGAGGGAATGATGACCTTATGGCTAATAAGACAGACATTTAGGAGTCCTAGTTTACATCTTTAATTCAGTTACCAACTTCCAATATGACCTTAAGTCAACCCATGGTTCATTTAACTCAGTAAGACTTCAGTGGAATTTGAAACAAGCCTTTCATTCTTTTATAACTCAGTCTCTTGCTTATAAAACAGCAACATCCAAATTTTTGTTATTATTATTCTGTCTTTTCTAACCCAACTATGAGCTCCCAAGGGTAGATTTCTTTTCTTGTTGTACTTTGGAACATAACTTTTCATTCTGCTATGAAGAAATGATAATGAGCAAAAATGAAACCCACACAAAGTATTTTCTGTGGCAATACAAAGACAGACTACAAATAACCATGTCCAAAATGAAAGAAATTGATTTTTTTTTCCCATAGTAAGGTATAAAGATAGAATTACCTCCTACATTTCAAATACTCTACCTTCAGAATCTCAGTTACCCCAGGTCATAATTTCAATTTCTGTGTATTTCTTTTTTTACAGTATTCTATACATACTTCACTGGTATGAAAAACTACAGATGAATAAGGCTGCCTCATCAGACCATGGAAATACCAAGTCAGATGATGAGCAGCAGATGTCATAATTGCCTAAATATCCATATAAATCATAACACTGCACAAAGAGCTAGGAAACTGCTATGTGTTATCTGTGTTTTCTTTAGTAAAAAATGCATTAAAGAAATATTCTCATGGAAAACAAAATCATTTAGAATTTAAATGCTGGAACTTATGGAAGCAGGAATGGAGATCTACCTGTTCAGTAGAATTAAAGTCAGTAACAGACCATGATTAAATCAAGGATCAGATATAGCACAGAGCGCACTATCTGGAAATTATATCATAAATTATATCATATTTCTGTCTTCTAACTCAATCCTATGTTTATGGATGATACAAAAATTACTTATTACAGCAGTCCCTTTTTTCCTGTCACCATTGCATGTAATTATTTCAGTATCACTGCTCTTTCAGGCAGATATAATTGCACCAGGGAGACCCATTTTATATGCTGTTTTGTCAGTAAGAAGATCCAGCACAGAAGTCCACTATATAATTTTAATTCCATCTGGATAAAAGCCTTGGCAAAGCGGAGAGTTTCAGTTAGCTAAAGGCACCTAAAGCTCTTACTGCACAAAAAGAAACATTCCAAGCTCCACCACAGATTTATGACTGTGGGTCACTACGTTGGAATAACCAAAAAAAAATTTAAAGAAACCTATGTCCACAATAATTCAGTAACTGATGAAGGTCTTGAAAGAGAAATATGAGAACACTTTACTTTTCAAGACTGGATTACTTTTTGGCTACATTATTGTGAATGATACAAGCATATCTTGAATCTGAAAACTGTCCACACACACAAGTAGTTCTTTTCAACTTCACTTTTCTGATTTGTGTCTAAACAATATCTTTAATAATCATGTGGTGCACTTTACGAAGATCTTGGTGAAAATTATTACTAAAAATAAAATCTCTGAGATAGAATCTATGTTGTTTTGAGTAAGTCAAAAACAAGGGACATCTTAAAAGCCCCCACATTTTACTTTGGGACAAGTTATTTGAATAGCAGGTTTGTCCCAGGCATCATTAGCCTGTGGTGTCAAGGTTTAGTTGGCATCACAATTAATTCCAACTTCACAGTTCCACAATGTTCAGCCCCTGGGTGTCACTCTGTCATCAGTGGAGGCTTCCCACATCTACACTGGTGTTTTCACAGAGAAAGAAAAAGAAAATAGAATAAAGAAAGCATTAAACTGTGGAATTTTTAAGAAGAACTCTTACGATCAGCCTGGACTTGGATGACATAGCCCAGGGTCAGGGCCATGCGCTGGGAGTCGACGGTGCTCAGGATTTTGGCAGCTGCAGTGCCCAGCAAAGGCTTCCCATTGTATAAAGTGTAATATGTCAGCTCAGCCGGCTCCTTGGGGCCTGGAATACGTTGGATTTTTACCATCTTTAAGGAAAATAAATAAAAATATAGATAAATAATGAGAGAAAGATAAATAAATCAACTGTATTTGCATTATAGCACTGCAAAATGTGCCAGGAGCTATTTGAAGGCAGTGCCCACAGGGAACTCCTTCCAGACCTCCTACAAGCATAAGCTCCATGACAATATTCTCACAGGATCAGAGCTTTTCCCCCTCATAGCCCAGGCTATTAACTCAGTCAGTCAGAGGACTGACTGATTCCTTTAAAAAATTTTAAACATAATCCCAAGGTAAAACCCTACAATAAGAAAGGCATGCAGTGAAAAGGAGGAAAGGATCAAATGTTTGGACATTACAGTCCTCTGTAAAGACAGAATTCTTATGATCTGTCCTAACCTACTGTTAGGATATACTGTGGTTGAAAAATACCCTCACATTTCACTTCTATACTCATTATTTTTTATCCTGGGCTGATAATAAAGAGAACCATGCTCTTCTCATTTTATTCTGCAGAACATTGGCAGAATTTTTACATTGCCCCTCTGCCTTTCCTGAGAGTTGAGAAAGTTTCAAACATTTTTAATGATGAGAAGGAGTTTTATGGTTCTTCTCCAATATGTTATGGACTAAAACTTTACAAAGTTTCAACACTTATGGCAAGTGAAATGTTTTTCTCCTTCAATTCTTTTCAGTGGGAAAATACAAAGAATTACAGGCAAATGAGAAAAGTAGTAACTTGGGATTATACCTCACAGCAATTAATTCTTGAAAAACATAATGATACTTTTTAAAAATGAAACAACTTGTTGTGCAATTTTTGAAGACTGTAGAACAAATATTTAAATTGCCCATAGTATCAGTTGGCTTAATTGGTGAGAAAACAAAATACAACCATTTCAAAATACTGAATGTGAAATGCTGTAAATAAGGGAAAGATGATTAATAAATTACTCATGTCTGAAATCTCTACTTCATAACGTGATCTGTTGCCACATGGTTTGATGACTAACTCTACAGAAAGGCTGCTTCTTACAGTTTTTTCAAACAAAAAGAAGAAAAGAAGTTCTAGCTCTGAGTTACCTAGGAAACTTTTTGGATGAAAAAAGCTTGAACTCTTCATTATGCTGAATACGAGACCTTACACTAAAATATGTGTTCATAGCAACCAAAGAGAAAATATTTATTAACATTGATTAACTAATGATGATTTCCAGAAGATGACAAGCAATGCAGAAAAAGACATGACTGCTAATGCCACGCATTTTGCACTCGCTGCTTTGATACTCTGGAAAAAAATACAGGAAATCTCAGCCCAGTTAGGCACATCTTCTCCACAAATTGGAGCAGCACACATGCAAGCAAAGCCCATTTTTTTAGCACATATCCAAGTTATTTCACACATATGGTGGCCCTGGGCACCTGTACAGTGTAGCTGCCCACGGTGGTGGCACGTCTGAACCGTCTCCCTTGCTGGTGGGACATCATGAACAGCGGGGCCAAACGCTGCTCCATCAGCCTTGCAAAGCTCTGGTTGTTCAGCCCCAGCAATGCCATATCAACACCTTGAATAACTGTGGGAATGGAGGAAAACCACAGATCAGCACATCTTACATGGACAGGCAAAGTAACACGTGGTCTGAGAGACAGTTTTGAAGAGGTACTGACCAGCTGAGAATAAAAACAGGCACTGTGACATCTCTCAGGAATTCCCAGGGTGTATAAAACATCCTTCTGTCCCAGCCACTGTTCTTCTCAGATAATGCCCATCATGTTTCAGAGAATAAAATCCTCAAAAAACATTTTTTGGCCTTCAGTTTACCAAAATGGCTCTGGGAAGCACCTAATCTATGACCTTCAATGTAAAAAGCAAGTTAAAACCTACTTGAGAGCTACTGGTTTTATGCTTATTGCCAGCTGCTCCTGTTAAATAAACCTATTTTCCATCCTGCAGATTTGAAATCAGAAGTTAGGATTTTGTACAACTTGGTTTGAAGCAAAATACCCTGTTTGAGAGCACCAAAAACTGAATAAACATTTCTGAAGCATAAATGAATGGAAAATTTGGAAGACATTGGATTTACATAAAGTTAAAAAATAGTGTTATGGCATGATCATATATATGTATGATTTTTTTCAACATTATTTCTAAAAAAAATCTTGTGGGACCACCATGATCTTTTTGAAAAAAGTTTCCATTGTAATATCAATAATACCCTATTGCAGTAAGTGCACAGGGGCAGGAAATGGAGTATCAGGTTCACAGGGTCCCGTGTGGAAGAGCTGTACCATTCCCTTCAGAGCATCATAATCTCTGCATAAACTCATTTTTTGTATCAAGTTTATGAATAGATATAACAGGTACCAAATCCATTTCATGTCAGATTGCTTTTCACTAGCTCTCTTGAGCATTAAACAATTCCAGGTACAGACACATCAATTAGAAAGGCTTTGATATCTACTCACTCAAAGATGTCTGGGGGAAAGGGTCTCTTTCTTGCCCAGTTATCATTTCTGAAGTCAGAATAATTACAAATGAGAATGTGATACCAGTGAAATGACTTGACAAAAAGTATTTTGAAGCCTGAGAACATTCTCTGCACCTTCTTTTCCACCAAGACAAAGTTACATGCTTAATGTTTCTGGACCCAGATAGTCAGCAAATCATAACAAACTTCTTTGGTTTAACAGCTCACCTTTCTTCCTGGGTTATGTCTACAAGTCTCTTTTGATTTCAGATCTAAATCTAAGACCCAGGGAGAGGAAAAACACTTAACATTCTATTTGTGTTTCAAAACTCTGAGAGGGTAACGCTGCTCTCAAAAGTGCTTTTAGACCAAAGTGCCATAAATTCTGAGGGGGGTGTTAGACACAGGAGACGTTGTTCAAGGTGATGAATCACTTATGGCTCAGAGAGTGCCTGTAAATACATTTGCCCAGTTGAATGCAACAGGCAGCCATTTATTTTTGTGTAAAAATATGGCACCAATGTGTTTACACAAACAAGCACTAAAAATGATCACCTGAAGTGCATGGAGGAGGGAAGGAGATTAAAAAGTACCTGTTATCACCCAGTAGTCTCTAGTTGACTCTGAGACATCAAGGTTTGGATACTCCAAAGCTTTAAAAATAAAAGTTGAAATTATGTCATGACATTCCAACATCCTATACACTCTATGTCCCAAAACTGGCTAACCAGACAGCGATAAATAAATTGAACTATGGCCCAAGAAGAGATCTACAAGTATAATTTTCAGGGTTATAATTTCTTTTCTGCCTGAAAAAACACCATCAAGTGTAAACAGAAGCACTGCCCATACAAAGCAGAACACAGATCTCCTGTTGCCAAAACACTGGCTGGTACCTTGTCTGGGGCAAAGCTCAGGACTGCCCAGTACCAGGAATGACAGGGAACAGGCGTGTGCCCGTGTTGTGTTGGACACATTTCTGCTGCCTTCTCCCCTGCAGAAAACAGGACAGAAGTCCATATTGATTCTGTAATTAATCCTTATGTAACCCAGACCACAGTTTTAAGCTAAAATAATACTAAAATAACCCAGGATCAGACTCCAAATGAATTACAAACGAGACTAAAAAAACTGTGAACACACCTTGGAGTGTGGTGCTCTCTCTCTCTCACTCTGCACAGTTTAAGACATTACTACCATATGTGTTTACATCTGTGAAAAACTGATATTTGCCATTTTGATGCCTTTTGTTTGCTTCTTCATCTCCAAAGTGCATCAGGCTGTAAAGCTCAATATGCTGCTAATTCATTATACAGCTCAGCATTTTTCAATAGATTTATGTAACGTGGAAAGCATTAATAGTAGGAACTTAATTCAGAAAATATCTATGCTTTGCACACTGATGTGCTGCTATTGAGTTACCTTGATTTTTTAAACCTCTAAGTGGAGTGAAATAGTAAACATTGTAAAGGATCTGATTACACACAGTAACTGCTTTTGAGGCTGGATTTCACAGCGTGCCCTGAGCTGTGCATTTCCATGGCAGATTGCAAAGGCTCTGGAGGAGCCACTGGAGCCTACTGAGAAATAACATGTTCTGAGAACAACCTCAATATTTGTTTGATAAACTGAAACAACAACACTGCCACATGAATAAGCATCAAATGCTCTTCAAAGGAAACATTTTCCAGACACACTATCAGTCTGGAGCCATAAACACTACGTGTGCATTAAGTTCTGAGTCTGCAGTACAGCTGCTGCACTGGGAATAAAACCAAGAACTCCAAAATGAAATATAAGCCATTAGCTGTTAAAGAAGCACTAGTTGAAGACTTATTGGGTCTCTTCATCATGTGTGGGTATCAACAGAGAACTGCACTAGCACACAAGACTCCTGCTGCATGACAAACGGCTTTGACAGCTCCTGACTACTGAGCATATGCCTGCACTGCCTTTGTGAGAAGCACCACAATCCTCTTCCTATGCAACAGACCTATTCTGGAGGCCAAACACTTGAGCTGAGCACAGCAATCATCAACATTTCCCCAAGCTTTCTCCCTGTGCTCCTGGATGTCCCATGGGATCCTGGCCTGTATCAAAAATAGCATGGCCAGCAGGCCCAGGGCAGTGACCCTTCCCCTGGACTCTGCCTTGGTGAGGCCACACCTGGAGTGTTGTGTTCAGTTCTCGGCCCCTCAGTTCAGGAAAGATCTTGAGGGGCTGGAGCAGGTCCAGAGAAGAGCAACAAGGCTGGTGAAGGGAGTGGAGCGCAAGCCCTATGGGGAGAGGCTGAGGGAGCTGGGGGTGTTTAGCCTGGAGAAGAGGAGGCTCAGAGGTGACCTCAGCACTGTC
>JAWWLZ010000172.1:2810554-2824938 GCA_035041345.1 Poliocrania exsul | reverse complement strand
ACTGGAGTTGGACCAAGGGTTGGACTTGATGATCTCGGAGGTCTTTTCCAACCCAATTGATTCTATGATTCTATGATGACAGGTCCTGCACACTGGGCACTCTACAGACAGGTTCATCAACCAGCCATGAAAGGGAAGGAGCCTGTCTGATAAGAAATGAGCTACATCCCTTCCTTTGTCAACAGCCTCCCTCCACCTTCCCTTGCTTGTGGAAAGACTTTATGAAAACACAAGCCTACCTTGAGATGTGCCTCCTACCTTGTGATGGAAACTCTTGATTCAAAAGTGCACCAACACTGCAAGAACTCATCATTGGGCAGTTTCACCTATTTGTTTGCAATATCACAATCTGATAGGTAACACCTCAAGAATAACATACACATCTCCTCTTCCAAAGATTTGCACAATCACCATAGTTAGCTGTGACTCCTGAATGCCTCATGGCACAGAGTGACCACTTATCCCACAAACAGCTCATTGTGCAAGTCACTGATGAAGAACTGCACAAGTTAAGTTCTCAGCTGTTGGGCTGTTTGCAAACAAAATGATAACTGGCAAAAAATCATAACTTATGTTTTCCCCAGCACTCTCCAACAGTCTGCTTCTGCTTTTTCTCAGAATCAGAAAATGACCAAGCACCTCAGTAATTTTACCTAAAGCTACAAATCCACTCAGTTCAATGTTCTGATCATAAAGACACATTTGACTCTACCCTTATGTGCCCAATTATTTCAACACTTGTGAAATTAAAACTGCAAACCCCTTCATAGCCTGATCAGTGAGTTTGATAGCTACCAGAAGCCTAACCAGATCTTTACTGGTATTTGAGCACAATATTTCAAATCTAACAAGACTTTCAGGAAGATTTGTACACAGTGAGATCAGCTGAAGCCTGCCCTTCCTTTCCCAGTCCATTACCAGGCACTAATGTACCCAGCATGTCCCTGTCCCTTCTCATTTCCAGTGAACACTGATCTCTGGTGAATGGATAACCTGTCTCTCCAGCGAGCTTAATTTCACACATCACATTAACAAGCAGATTAAACAGAAATCCCCATCATCAAATGTCTTGTCCCTTTAATCATTTTAGCACAATTAGCCCACAGAGTCAGAGAGCATATATATACCACATAGGCAGCCCACACAACTGTCTCCAGCTGTCTGTACCCAGAGCCTTCATAACAACTGAAATGCAGGCAAACTATTGATGCTAAAGAGCTCAGACTACTTTTAAACTGAGGACCAAGTTCAGCAAATACATCAACAACTTCTTAAACAAAGAAGCATAGTTAGAGCTCACTCACTACCCAAACACACACTCAGCCTGATCCCAGCCCAGCCACTGGAAGAAGCACTGGGACAGCAGTAAAGGGCTATGCTGAAGCTTAAGTTCACGTGCTGTTTAGTGACAAATTTGGGACATTTTGTGCTTTGTTTTTTATAAAACCATAATTTTATTTTGTTTGGAACCTGGCATAGGGTTGGGAGTTTTTTAATTAATGACTGCTTATACACATTTTTCTTAGTTATTTGGCATTGCTGCTAGCAGCCAAAGTAAACACTGAACCCACAAAAAAAAAAAAAATCAAAACAACTACCCAGTTCCACTTCCCTGCCCCTTTTTCTTAACAAAAAGTAGTTTTAAAACCCTCAGAAAAATCACCTATAATCTGTGAGCTTGAGGACAAAGCTTATGGTGCTTGCAAAGCAGAAGCCCAGTGCTGGCTCATGTTAAAGATCTGTGAGCTGGGAAGCACATACTTACATTCAGCAATGGTGAGAGGTGGGTAGGTGAGGTAGAAACCCACCAGCTCAGCTGACAGCTGATTAAGAAGGTTGCTGGAAGTAGTGCCATTTAGAGTTGTGCTTTGATTGTTCACTACATAAAACAGCGTGACAGCTTGGGAGACATTGGAGGTGTTCAAAATCTGAAACAGAGGCAAAAAGAATGTGTTGCTGTGTTTCAGCTCAGTTAAGAAAAAACACACAAACAAACACAAACAAAAAAACCCAAACCAATAACCAAACCAGTGCAAACAAACTGGAGAAATGTTCACTTGAACAATGGACAGCAGCAGGCAGAAAAGGTGCAGTCAGGACTAAAACTACTTTTCCCAGCTTTTATCAAGAAATACAAGATGAAGGAGAGAGTGCTTATCAGAAAAACTGTCCAGTGCCTGATGCACAGGAACTGACCTGTATTGTCTCGAATACTTCCTAGTGCAGTTATCTAGACCCATATCTTTTCCATATGAAATAAAGGGATATCACATCTGTTTTGTTCCTAGTACTGTATCACCTGCTCTCTTCCCCACATTAGCTCTGGGCCAGTCTCTTCCTGAGCCCAAACCTGAAGACTGCATTTAAGGACCAAGTCCATTTAGCAAGTACTGGATCAGCTGCTCAGACATCAGTTTCATGCAGGAAGCAGGAAGGCAAAGGCAGGGCAGGAACCAAAAAAACCCATGTTTTCTCAGAAAACTTACACCCTAGGAGAAGAAAGAGGGATACTGTTTTGGCTACACATAGGTAGGACCAACCTCATTCATGAATGTTATTTTAATATCCCATTTTTATCATCTGGATCACGAGGTAAAAACAGAGAGCATGGTATGACAAAAACATCAGAAGAGTTCAAGGCCAGACCAAAGGTCTGCCTGGGCAATATCCACTTAGACAATTGGCTTAGACAAGCACAGGGCAAGAGAAGACTGCTTCCAGCAGGTTAACCCACAGCTGTGGTCTGAGCAATAAATCATATGCTCAGGTTTAAAAAGGCTTGATGACATTTTATTGCCTCTTTTTGGCCAATTGCTTTTTGTAATTTCCAGACTTTTTCTCCAGTAACATCTTTATCTCCCACTATGTGAAAGGATTCTTCTCAAGGATTCTTAAACTTGAGTAGTTCTGAGAAACTCCAGATGATCACTCCTGATTCACTACACTACTCATGGCTGGAGAACCAGGGCCAATTTCACTACTTCTTGTATGAAGTCATTTCACACTTTTACCCACCTTGGAGCCCCTCCCTCTACTCTCATAGTGCAACAACACCTTTCCTGAATTGGCACTCTCTGCTCCAGAACTGTTCCTCAGTTTATAATTAATCTAAAACCCTCATACAGTTTTCTGTTGCACTCAGTCTTTTGCACGATACTGAAAAATAATTCCAAAAAAATTTATCATGAGGATCACACCCTTCAGCCTCTTACTTCCCAGCTTATATCTTGCCTCCAAGACCTCCAATCCTATCTTAAATTGGAAATATCCACAAAGACAACTACCACCTTCTTCTAGGGCTCTTCACAAAATTGCTCAGGTGCTTTGTGAGATCTGCCTTTTCCACTTCAAGCAAATCAGTGTCCATGAAACTCCCTCAGTGCCACAGGTCCAGCTACTGAAAAGGTTCATAATCCCTCTACCTACTGTGGTAGGTCATCTCTTGCTATGCACTTTTCTGTTTGACCACAAGCTCACAAGAAACAGCACCAAAGTAACTGAAGAGAGCTCTGATGGCAAATGTTCTCCTTCTTGAAAGTTACATATAAACCATTCTGAGGAGCACAAGTCCATATACAGAGTTTTATCATAAGTCAAATACATATAATATCACTCAGAGGATAATTTCTTTTTCCCTGAAGTATAGAGCGTAAGGGTGTTGGCCCTCTAAACACATAAATGTCTGCAAAACTAAGGCCCTTAGTGGAGAATTTTAGTCTGTGAGTATGGAACTGGAATGTATATGAGAAAAAGAGTCATATTGCACTAGCTCAGATATTACAAACAGCTATGCCACCTGTCACCATCTTTATAACTGAATAGCCTCACTGAAAGCAACTAATGTGTCAGAATAACATAGTCAGTAAAAACATAAATTTGGAAGTATATATTTGTATATTTGTTTTGATTTGAATTTAATTTGTACGACTGAACTGCAAACAGTAAAACTCCAAGTCATGGAAAGTAACAGCCTTTATAAATCATGCATTTCTAAGTTTTCCTGCAATACACAAACCCATCTTATTTCAGATGAAAGCACAAACTTCCTCCCATAGTGGCTAGCCAAGGCACTATGTTGAAATACAAACATAAAGAACAACCCAGAGAGTTTGGCAACAGGCACTGGCAAAGCAACACAACACAGTACCTGAACAGTTAAGTTGTTGCTGGTGTTTAGGACCTTTCTCTCAGCATCCTGAAATGCCCTCTGGAGCCGCTGTTCCATGGTCTGAATAAACTTGCAAGATTGAATATTGTCTGTTTGACCCACAAACTGCAGCTCTGAAAAAGGAAGGTATTAGCAAGTATTTTCAGCTGCGTAACTCCAACACCAAGAGCAAACCCATCAGTTTACAAATTAAGCAGGTGAAAACAATGCCACATAAGATCAGTTGATGGCATTCAGGCACTGCACTAAACCAGCCTTAATTAAGACAAAATGTTAGAATTCAATCACATTATTTAGAGTTGATACTCTCCATAAACAAGTGGAGATTGTTTCTGCAGTGATATATAAGATGGTGAGACCAGTTCACTGTGCATATATTTACTCAGAGCCAGGCAGTAAGTGAAATCATTCTACAAGACAAGTTATAGCCTTAAATCTTGCAGGTCATTTGCTCTTGCAAAACATAATCAATCATAATATTGATTCTCATTCAGTTTGACTTTCATTCTAAGAAAAACACAGCTAACTGGTTAATTGCGTTATGTGTAAATAAACATGTGAGAACACACATAAGAGATCTTTTTATAATTTAATAACATTGTTTTACAACACTCTCTGCCCTCTCACAGCTTATACTGCACTGCAATTACTCTGCACTGATGCTTGCTACATTGATGTTAAACAGCAACCCTGGGCCAGATAGCTGGGACCTAGGTCAGATAGGTCCAGACACAACAATATGTGTGTGTATACATCCTATAATCACATTTCTCATCTTGGGGTGGTCCCGTGGTGTAAAGGAGAGCACTCCAGACTCCGAATCCCAAGGTCCTGAGTTCGAGTCTCAGTGGGACCGTCCCCTGGCGGTTCAAGCCTCCCTGCCATCCCATCCTGTCACATCTCGGATGCTCAGCAGGGTCAGCCCCGGTCAGTACCGGGTGCTGTGACAGTCCCGAGGACTTCACTGTCACTGTCCAAGCTCACTTGGCTGTGGCAGATGGACTTTGGGACCAGTTCTGTGCATGCTGTGCCTCACCTAAAACATCCACTGTGCAGGCTGGAAGGGTCATGTGGGGAGAGCCCTTCCCAAATCTTCGTTCATGAAGTTTGGCCATACAAACAATGTTTCTCATCTGATTGTCCCCAGAAGAAACACACAGGTTCCTACTGCACAGTCCCTCGACTAAGTCCATATAACCAAATGCCGAGTCTTAGTCAACCACTCTGGTGTGCCTCATCCCTACTGCAAAGCCACCTCCCCTCACAATAGTGCCAAAGGCCGTGACAGCAGAGCACCAGGAAGGACAGGAACACCCACACTGGCTGTCCTGCTTGAGCCAGGAACATCTACACCTGAAATCTAAGGAAGCAGAGCTTGTCCTGCTGCCACATCACCGCACCGGAGAGCAGGGGCTGAGGCAGGAATGGCCCCTGGGCACTGCACCAAGAACACACGCACAGCCCCAGGTGTGGGCAGGCAGGACATTCTCTCACCTGTTTTCAGCTGGAAGTGGTACGCGGGAAGGGGTTTCCATGGCAAGGCCAGGGCCACCACGGCCTGCAGGTGTGGCACGTGCTGCTTGATGTCTGCCGTGGCATTGCCAATGCCGTACGCGAGGAGCCGTTCAATGACAGCAGCAGGAATGAACACCAGCCTCCCCCGGGTCACGTAGTAACCAACTGTGAGGTTACTCGACTGCTCCAGGATTTCAACCTAAAACACAGGGGGAAACAGCTTTTTTTAATTATTTGCAATTCAATCGCTATTTGATGGAACTCCTCATGCTGAACATGGCTCCCTCACAGGGATTTTATCCTGTAATCCCCTATAAACCCTACGGGAGCAGTTAGTGTCACATCAGACATGGCATTAGCAGAACTGCTCAGAGAGCTGTGGGCCCAGCCCACACCCACTGAAGCAGTGCAGTATTGCTCCACAGCCACCATACCTCCAGTTCAGGCTGGGGATTCATTCATCTACAGATACTGGGATATTTCACTTTTGCATGTAAAAATACAGAGACTCCAGAGAAATTCTAGCTCCTACTTCATGCCGGAAGTTCACTGATTTCATGCACATGTCTATCATTGCAGGTGTGGGGACAGATTTTTGAAAGGTAAAAGTTTCCAATATTTGACTGGGCTGTCACTTCTATGCAGTTCTCCTGTACTGTCGAGTCTGTAAGTGGACCTAAATGAATGGAAATTACAAACCACAAGAATGAACACATGTGAGCCAAAACATGAGTTGAGTTTTACCTCAAAATTTTACCCAAAAAGTTTTAGCCCTGGAGCCTCCCCACTAGGTTTTAGCTGGTAACTAGAAGACAGCTCCTCTCAAGTTTACAAAAAGGTAGGGGACTAAACCTGACAGTTTTATTGCTGCTGCCAAGACTTGGAAACACACAATTCCCAAAATAACTAACATTGTCCACACTTGCAGCACTAAAGTGTGGGGACTGAAGTCAACTTGATTACCCTCTACTTTGAGAAAAATTACTTTTTTCCTTCCCAGGGTCTTGGTAAGGATAACTTACAATACTTGGACTCAACACAATCCCCTGCTTAAGAGAACAGGACCCTGTGTCCCAGAGAAAAGCGTCCCAGCAGCCCACCTGAGCCTGCTCTCACACACAGCAGTGCAGAAGTTCCTGCAAATTAGCTGCAAAGTGATGAACACATCACCCTCCATTTATTTTCAATAAAATGTGCTTTCTCTCTGCCCGGAATTTTTATCCCTGTGGAATTGCACTTGTCAGGTACTGGGTTTTCAGACCAGGGAGCGGACTGGCAGCACTGACATCCCATTTACCAGCCATGCTCTCACACTGATACAGGCTGAGCACAACAGCACTCGGCTGCCCGTGAGCAAGAGTCACTCCTGAGCTGCTGGGGAAGAGGAAACTGTTGTCAGTAGTCTTTTCCCAGAAAACACTAAAAAGAAGTTTGCATTTCTCTCTTCCCCTTCATCAAATGAACTGGTAACAGCTTTGGAACAATCCTTGCATTTTTAGAACCCAGAGCGGGTGCCACCCATGCCTGCGCTCCATAGGAAAAGCTCAGTGCTCCCCTCCAAGTGGCTTCCTGCAATCAGAGACACCACTGGCGCTACAGCCAGCTGGGATTCCTTTGGTGGGAGAGCTGTTTTGGTGAGGTCATGCAGGCAAGCCAAGCATGCTTACCTGAGCACTGATGTTTTGGTTGAACGCTTGTCTCAGCACTTGGTTGAGTCCTTTTCTCACGCTCTCCCTGAAGGCATAGGTGATCATCATCCTCCTTGTGTTCAGAAACAGAACTGTGGAGCAACAAAACCCACATGGTGCTTTGAGACATCACCATCATCCTGTTTGGTTCTTTATTTTTACACTGGGCTGGCTGTGTGTGGATCATCAAAGCAGCGAGGATTAGCAGCAGTTCCAAAGACAGAACTGCAGGGGCTCAGCAGCATCCCACGTTCCCTATCCATCCATGGCAATAGCCCATTGTTTCCAGAGCAAAACCAAGAGAGGTCTAACAAATGCAGTTTCTTTAGCAACAACAAGTCTTTGCCATGCTGCCTTTCCACATGAGGTATGAAGCCACTCAACTGCCTGTGGACAGACTGGTGCAGCATTCCCAGGGGACCGAGCTGGTGCTGCACAGGCAGGCTTCACATCTTCATGGCCAAAGTTAAACATAGAAATGTGTTTCTCCACTGCTACAATTATTTTTCCACTTAGAAAGCGTCCATACACTTTATTATCACTATCTTTTTCTCTTACAATTTGCAGGAAGAGCTTTACAGATACACTTGAGTGCTTTCAATCCTATACTGTATACCAGCTACTTCTATCTTTAGAAATAGTTGCTGTACACTCATCACACTACTGATGTAGATATTTAGCAGCTAACAAACACACATTAGGTCAAAAGCTGCTTATTTCATTTTACCCTGTATCATTCAGGTCTATACAAGGTCATAAACTCCTTTTTTATAGCTATTCTTTGCTGAGATCTCCAAGATGCACACATCATCTGGTGCTGTGCTGTGCTGCAATAAAGAGTTCGTGTGAAGCCTGGGCAGGAGACCTATCAGACCCCCTTAGTTTAGAGTTCCTATAGAAAAGGAAAAGCTGTCCATAAAAAAACAGCTAGAGCCAAAAGTGGCACTCTTTGCACAGAAAACTCAAAATTCACCCATCTGGAAGCACAAAATTCTAAATATTTATTATTTTCAAATGAATCTTTAACAATAGAATTAGGTGTTTATATTAAACCACAATTAGGTATTGATATGTAAACAGGGCTGAAGACTGAGGCAAGTGACTGCACTGTCACCTTCAGACTGCTTTATTGCAGAGCAGAAACCAAACCATCACATCTTACAGGGTTGTCCCTCCGCATAGGTGGCTCTGCTAAAACCCTGCAGTGACCTGCTGAACTGCAGAGCACCTGGTCCCACCACTTAATTCACAAATGAATCTGACACACTCACTGTAAAACTCAAGTCACAAATAAAGTCAACACCACTGGTATCTAACAGCCCTGCTTTTATCCATCTGGTTTGTCAGCGTAGCAGCCTTGCCGTCCCCAGATTAATCGCGAATGCCCCCGCGGTCTTTGACACTGGAGAGTATTTCTCACTCCTCACCAGCTGCCCCTCAAACACACGAGGTCCTTTCAGCAAACTGAGTGTCCCCACGTACCTGTTTTAACCATAAGGTTCTCGGAGAGCCGGCAATCGAGGGGAGGAGCTGCCGTCATGTTGGCGAAAGCCGCCGCTGCTGTGGTTTCAGGAGGAGCAGAGGTGTGTTCCACTGGAGTAGGGGGAAGCCTAGTTGTTTTCGCTGATGCTGTAATAGATGTCAAAGCTGCTGTAATTGTCAGTGGGTAGGGGGTGGACGTTTTGGTGATGTCTGAGCTTGGGAACTTCTGGGTGTCAGTTACTGTTGTTTCTATCTGCCTTGGCACAAGGGCTGTGGGTGCAAGTGTGGAAGCTGTGACTGTGCTGCTTTTAGGGGTTATAAGCACAGCTGTCACATCCACAGGTAATGCAGTTGTGTTCCTTGTTGCAAAAGGAAAATCTGCATGTGTTCCTACTGAGCTTAGATCCGATGTCAATTTAGTGGCAGTGTTATTGTTCGTTAGTGTCAGGATCGGTGTGCTTAAAGCCATCACAGATGGCAAAGGTGTGTTCTCAGTGCCTAGAGAAAAGAAGGAAGAAGCTGGCACTGGTGAAGCTGGAGATGATTTTCTTGTGAGTGGTTTTGCTTCTGAAGTTCCTACTGTAGGTATTGCACCAGAAGATACTCCAGATAACACTGTAAGGACAGAATGGGTAAAATTGGTTGTTGACAAAAAAGGAGACTCTAGCTGTGTTGGTGATGCATGGACAGAAGTTATGATGACTGACTGCAGAGCACTGGTGGTAGGGGGTTGCAATGGGATGCCCTTGGTAGCTTTATTAGATATATTACTGGGAACTAGACTATGTCCTGGAGCACTTGTGTCCCAATCCTGCACACTGAACATAAGCTGGATGTTTGTCAGCCATAACCAAATAACCACAGGACTCTTAAGTGGTTGTCTGCAAATTCTGGCAAATTTTCAGAACCAATGTCTTCTGAATAGAACTATGCAAGACAGTTAAGCCAGAGATCTTAGTTACAGGAGAAGGGGACTGGGCTGGCAGTGTGCTCTTGTTGATGGCTAAAGTAGTGAAGTTGTCAGTGAGCTGAAAAGCCAAGGCTGGTGCTGTGCTTAACGTTCCTGTCAGTAAAACAATCTTTCATGTATCGCTTGTTTGGGATTCTAGAGAGCTCAGGAGAGCACCTGCACTATTAACAGAAGGCACATGTAAATGGAGAGGTGCTTTACCACATACACTGATATGAACATATCCAAAAGTGAAGAAATTAGCAATGTTTCCAGCCATGCTTCCATGCTTTTTTTGCAGAGGGTCAGGACTGTCATACTGGTGTAGCAAGTGATGCATATGCAACAGGAGATGTTTTCAGTACAAATGCATCCAATTATGAAAAACTATTCTTTTCAGCAAAGGGTAAATTTGAAATGTTTTGACCATAGTACACATACCAGTGAAGAAAAGTGGATGCTTATTTGTATTAACTCTGTTTTGCAGACTTGAAACTACAGAGTATGGTGCATGGTAGTCAGCTTCCAATGGAGAAGTACTTGAAAGAACTTCTCTTACTGCCATTTGGACTGAAGTTTTTTACCAAAGGAATACTAATGCCAGCTGAAGACAGCAAAGCTTTATTGGTCCATGTAGAAGCTGAAGTTACAACTTGAGGAAGGCTGACAGGATCTAAATTGCTTTCAGAGCCTGCATTCAAAATCCTGGAAGAGCCAGAACTGTGGCTGTCCATCACTGTTGTCATGGAAACAAGTGATGGCAGCATACCCCACGCTGGAGGCATGACAGAGGTGAGCAGCTTTTTATCAACTGAACACAAAGTCCTGGAGGTGAATATTCTGCATGTGGAGTCACAACAGTGGGTACTCTCATCTTTCTGTCTTCACCTACATATGGACTTTCTGCATCTCCAGGTGGAAGATGTGCAGTCACAAAAACATTATTTAGTGGCAGAAGTATTTGTGTTAGCAGTTTCAGGTTTTCAAAGTCCTGTAGTGGAAGCAATAAATGGCACTGCAGCCAAATCAAGACTGGCCAGTTCCAAAACAGCACCTTGTACTCTTGATCCCATGTGCAGTACACTGGTTTGGATATCTGGAGGAACTTTGGAAAGCCGAGTTCCATAAGGCAGAACATTACTAGCATTTAAGCTCATGGACATCTCTGCTGTCGCTCCTCTTGTGAAAGGCTTTGAGCTTTTCTTGCCACAGGAAAGCCATCAGGAGTTGGGAGAATAGTGGCAGAAGCAGTTGGCAATCACGTGCTGTTTGCCTGGTAAGTTGCTTCAGTCAGGTCTTCTGCAAGAGGCTGATTCAGAGCCACCACGGAGCGCTGCAAGACAGCAGTCAAAGGGATACGCAATGCATCCTGGTTGACTGCTGCTGCCCTGGGACTGTTTCTGAGTGCTATTCCAGTAAACACATCATTTGTCTCAGTTAGCAAGGGAGACCTTGGGTTTGCTGGAGAGGAGTGTGTTGCATTTCTAAAGAGCAAATCTGTTTTGCTTCTAAATGCTCGCGCTGGCAGCGCTGCATTGCGAGCGTGCTTTGCATCTGGAGTAAGCGATACTGGTAATGAAAAGGGACGACGTGCTCTCTGTTGAGCTGGAGGCCTCAGCCAGGCTCTCACAAGCTGATGACACGAAAGGGGCATGGGTAGAGCCTGTAGTGCAATTAGTCAGTGCTGTGAAAGACTTGGGATGACTCATTTGCAGTACTATATGTGGAGTACCCACAGGATGTAAAGTGATGTAGGAACCTCTGTTTTATCCTGAAAAACTCAGGATGACAGAGGAGTGATATCACTATTTCTGTCAGTCAGTGCTGCCCTAAACGGCTGAGTGTTTTGGTTTTACTCCAGCAGAAGATACATTACACAGACTCTCATTAGGAAACTATGACAGGCTTTTGGAAGTTCCTGTCAGGGAGATTGATGCATTTTTGACACAGGAATATCAGAGTACACACATGAAAAAGAGGTTCTCGCTGAAGGAGACCCTTTTCCCATTATTTTTGTGGAATGCACTGTTGTCAATCCAATGAAAGGCATGGCCCCTGTAAAGAACTCAGAACCCCTTCTGTGATGCACCATACTAGAATATACCACACTTAGGGGACTATTTCTGCTTTCACTAACCTGTGAGCTGGCTGAATCTGTGTTGACGAAACCTTCAGGATCTGCAGACAAAGGCACTTTGATGGGCAGTACAGCTGGTTTAGAAAAGTTAATGGTATGAGGTGACCGAATTACCAATGAGGAGACTGATGGTGATGGAACAGCAGCAAGCATTGTCTGATCCTGATGAGCTTTCTTTTGAAATGGGGAGTGTTTCTAATGGTCTGAGCTGAAATGGCACAGCTGTACTTGAATGTGTCACTGATGGTGTAGGGGACAATGTGGCAAACATACCAAGTTGAGGCAAACCTGTTTCATCTGCATCTTGAGATGAAGACCTCAGAGGCAACTCAGCTGAAACTTCAGCAGGTTCCTGGGATGCACTGTTTCCACTGCCTTGATACAGAGTGGGCAAAAGATGCATTTGATCCAAAGTCCTGGTACGTGTGCCAGTCAGGGTTGTTTTTATCATCTGAAGCAAGTCTGCATTCTCCAAAGTCTGCCCCATAGAAATATCAGCTACTGAGGAAGTCTTAGTTTCTGTGGAAGGCCGTGTTGGTGACAGTATAGATCTCCAGTTAGGAAAAGATCCTGTAGAAGGAGCATCACTGATATGCTGTTGCCTGAGACCTGTAAAATAATAAGTAAAATTAGTATCTTTTTCCCCAAAAAGGAAGAGCTGTTGTTCCTTTGCTACAAATCACAACAACAAAAAAGGCATTATATTTAATAAAAAAGTGAACTTTTTTCTTTGTATTCAAAGTGCATAAAAATTCAGAAAATAAAATATTACAAAATAAACCAAAACATGAAACCCAGTGAAAGGCTCAACACAACAGATTATAAACCACTCAACTCATTTCACCTGACAGAAGAATAAGGAAAGCAGCCCAGGCCATAGCATTTCCAAATCCTACTTTTAACAGGAATGTTTCAGCATAGTAAAAGATACATTCTTAAGATTGGAACACTTCTTGAGGTTAACATGAGTCACCCTGTGTCAAAACATTATGTGAGACGATGGGTTTAGAAGCAGTGCAGAAAGGGGATAGCCTTTGACAACCAAGCTTCACTGACTTGGCATGCAGTCTGACATGGGAACAGAGTCAGCATTGGCTGCATTCCTGTAGGATGCATCTGGAGGTGCTCATCTTGCCAGTTCTAATAACACATGCAATTACAGACACAAAAGGAAGAAAATAAAACAGGCATGAACATAGGGAGAGGAGGGCAAGATCCAAAATAAATTAGGAAATTAAACTCCCTTTTTGATATGTGCAGATGTACAACGCATCATTTCAACCACCAGTTTACTCTACATTCAACACCATAATGTTCCTAGGCTTTGTTTTCTGGAATTGATTACAGTTATTCCAAAATCACAGAATGGGAAATATCACATTTGTAGTAATTTAAAGATTAAGATTCACTCAAGAGTAAAATTTAAGGTGGGGGTTTTTTTCCTCGCCTATATGAAGACAATAGATCAAAGCCCAGTCCTGGCACTGGCCACCCTGCCAAGCTGTGTCCTCTTGCATAGCTAAACAGAGGCACAATACAGAGATAGTTCAGCCCTCCAACTGAAGCCCAGATGGACCAGACACAGAGAATGCCAACCTCCTCCACACCCCTCTGAATAATTCAGCATAAGGGTGTGGAAGAGCAAGCAGGGGCAGATCCTGAGATACATAAAATGGGCTGGGCCTTAGTTCCAGCCATCCGTGCACCCAAGGGTCAGCAGAGCCAACAGCACCAATGGGATCAGCCCACACAGACAGGAGCCAGCAGCAGAAAACCTTACAGTGCAAGAGAGGAAAATGGGTCATGTTGCGCCTATTTAAAGCTAAGCTGTTTTCTTCCTAAGTTTCTACACGGCCCCTTCATCCATATGTGAAGGCCAAAATAGATGATTAGAGTAGAACCTCCAGGCTCCCGTGTGCATTCACAGGAACATCCTGGAGCTATGTTCAGCATGGCATTTCCTCTCAAAAAGAAAGAAAAAAAATCCAGCCCACACACAACTCCCTACCCACCCCCCCCCAACACCTCCCCCACCAAAACCAAAACAGAAAACCAAAACCAATGACAGATCTTCCATTATATCCCTCTCTTTAGGAGCTTTATCAGGCCGTGGTGAAGGATGGCCATTATTATCTTCACTGAAATGCAAGAATGAATATTGACTCCAGAGGCAATTTTTACGGAAGCAGCTTCAGGATGGTCAACCGAGCAGGGCTCTGCCCTCCCAGCAACCACAACAGTCTCCAGACCTTTCACCCAACCCAGGCTAACCAGCACAGTGGCCATTCAGAGAAAAGCAGAGGAAGGCAGACACAACACTGCCTATGGCAATGAGAGATCAGCAGGTTAAGGGGGAGCCCAATCATCAAATCATAGAATCGACTGAGTTGGAAAAGACCTCCGAGATCATCAAGTCCAACCCTTGGTCCAACTCCAGTCCCTTTA